>JADWQK010001852.1:0-588484 GCA_017933935.1 Sesamia nonagrioides
TCATGCATACAAATATTTGCACTGTGCGGGGATCGAACCCGCACCTCCTTGCGCAGCGGCCGCGTTCACTACCGCTCCGCCACAGCGGCTGTCAAAGAATTCTGTGATATATCACATTAAAAGCCACTTTCTTGCCTCAAATTGTACCCTATTTCGCTAGTCTAGTTTTTAGTGTAAACACAAGCGTACTACTTAAGTGTCCACAAATGGGGACGTTTGGCATCCACTCGGTAAACAGCTGCGGGCAATGTTGCGAGTGGTCGGCAGTGATAGGGTTATGAGCTGTCCTAACAAGCTGTGTAGTGACGTCATAAGTACACCGGCTGACTCGAAATTACACTTATTAACAGAAGTAGTTAGAGCAGCGGGGAAATTTGATTTTAAGGCGGCTCCAGAGGAAAAACACACCGCAAGCCGTTTTTATGTAGTTTTCCGGAGCTATCTACTCTTTATCCAAAAGAAATATCAACTTATTAAAAATACGTAAATTTTCTCCATAATCTTGGCTCCAAAATTGTAGATTTTTTTTTTATTTTACTAAGTATAATGTTTAAATAATTCCTTCACAACGAAACCACTGACAAGAGAAATAATTATCATAAACGTGCATCTCCTCGGAAAGTAAGCATTATTTAGATTGCGTTCTTACACTAATGGATAGGTAATTTCATGACGAACATTATTGTAGAAATATTTTTTTTAAAACGACCAAAATCAAAATTTTGTTCAACAATCTGAGCGCATTCGCCATCATTTCTGTTGCCCGGGCTATTGAGATTCAGTATGCCACAAGCTCTCGAAGGGGGAACCCGTGTCGTTCGTCATCGCGCGCTCCGCTAGCATAAGCGGGCGGCGCGTGAACGAGAAAGCATCTGCTTGCTCGCTCACGCACCGCATGTCGCATAGAGTATAATACTATCTTAGAGTATCTCTGTTATTGATGTTTATTTTGGTGTTCGTTTTTTTAACTGATTTCAAAAAGGAGGAGGTTGCTCAATTATATGTTTTTATGTTCAATTTTTAACCGACTTCAAAAAGGAGGAGGTTACTCAATTCGACCGTATATGTTTTTTTTATGTTTGTTCGCGCATAACTTCGTCATTTATAAACCGATTTTGATAATTCTTTTTCTGTTGGAAGGAAGACGTTCCCAAGGTGGTCCCTTGATAAGGATATCAAGGTTTGATGGTGGAAGTCCAGAGAAAACGAGCGGAACTTTCAAAAATTGGGGGCGACTAGTGCATTTCTTAGCATTTTCATTAAATATTTTAAAGCACTTTAATTTAATAAAGGTCTGGAGTAGATCTGATGATGGAGCCGAGAGACAGTCGAAGGAACTCCTCAACAATTGACAGCAGCTACCTTGTGTTGGGCTCGATTAATTTGTATTGATAAGAACTTTACACCTAGATGGGTTGCGACTCTCATAAGAGCTCTAATGATGAAGACAAAGGCCAGTTCCGGGAACTCCTCAACGGTTTCCAGTAGCTACTTTGTGGTTGGACTTCATTCATTTATATTAATAAGACCTTTACTCCGATTAGGTTAAAATAATAGTCTACAGTAAATTTAATGATGAAGACCATAGGCAGTTGGGGGAATAGGTACTTACGGGTAAAAATTAAAGTAAACAAAAGTACGTCATTTCCCAACTATATTTGCGTCAGCTTCCAGTCTGACCGGATGCAACTGAATACATAGTACTTTTAACAACTAAAAAATGTAAAATAAAAGCTTTTTTAGACACTTCTCACTTCCAAAAACCACTATGTAAAGTGAAAAATAACTATTTTCGGAACTCGGTGTCTAAAACGAATATACCAAACGAAAGACACCAACTTCCGAAATTAGTTATTTTTCACTTTGTAGTGGTTTTTGAAGTCGGTTGTTTTTTTGTAAAAAGTTTTTATTTTTATGTTTGTTTGCGGATAACTTCGCCTAAAATTTGGTATTTCGATGAATTTTTGGGTATTTCGACATGGGTGTCGTGATAGGGGTTTTCGGAGTGCAGATCACGAATATGACGTAATTTTTGAAATCCAAGATGGCCGACACCAATTTTATGATATTTTGACATGGGTGTCGTGAAAGGGGTTTTTGTGGTGCTAATAACGAAAATGACGTCATTTTGGAAATCCAAGATGGCCGACACCAATTTTATGATATTTTGACATGGGTGTCGTGAAAGGGGTTTTTGTGGGTGCTAATCACGAAAATGACGTCATTTTGGAAATCCAAGATGGCCGACACCAATTTTATGATATTTTGACATGGGTGTCGTGAAAGGGGTTTTTGTGGGTGCTAATCACGAAAATGACGTCATTTTGGAAATCCAAGATGGCCGACACCAATTTTATGATATTTTGACATGGGTGTCGTGACGGGGGTTTTCGGGGGTGCAGATCACGAATATGACGTCATTTTTGAAATCCAAGATGGCCGACACCAATTTTATGATATTTTGACATGGGTGTCGTGAAAGGGGTTTTTGTGGGTGCTAATCACGAAAATGACGTCATTTTGGAAATCCAAGATGGCCGACACCAATTTTATGATATTTTGACATGGGTGTCGTGATAGGGGTTTTCGGGGGTGCAGATCACGAAAATGACGTCATTTTGGAAATCCAAGATGGCGACACCAATTTTATGATATTTTGACATGGGTGTCGTGAAAGGGGTTTTTGTGGGTGCTAATCACGAAAATGACGTCATTTTGGAAATCCAAGATGGCCGACACCAATTTTATGATATTTTGACATGGGTGTCGTGAAAGGGGTTTTCGCGGGTGCTTTCTGCAGAACTGACACATTTAAAAAAAAAAAAAATCATGTTTTTTTTTTGGGACCAGGCAAGACTGTGAAATTATATTATTAACTTCCGAAATTAGATATTTTTCACTTTGTAGTGGTTTTTGAAGTCGGTTGTTTTTTTGTAAAAAGTTTTTATTTTTATGTTTGTTTGCGGATAACTTCGCCTAAAATTTGGTATTTCGATGAATTTTTGGGTATTTCGACATGGGTGTCGTAATAGGGGTTTTCGGGAGTACCTACAGATCACGAATATGACGTAATTTTTGAAATCCAAGATGGCCGACACCAATTTTATGATATTTTGACATGGGTGTCGTGAAAGGGGTTTTTGTGGGTGCTAATTACGAAAATGACGTCATTTTGGAAATTCAAGATGGCCGACACCAATTTTATGATATTTTGACATGGGTGTCGTGAAAGGGGTTTTTGTGGGTGCTAATCACGAAAATGACGTCATTTTGGAAATCCAAGATGGCCGACACCAATTTTATGATATTTTGACATGGGTGTCGTGACGGGGGTTTTCGGGGGTGCAGATCAGGAAAATGACGTCATTTTTGAAATCCAAGATGGCTGACACCAATTTTATGATATTTTGACATGGGTGTCGTGGCGGGGGTTTTCGGGGGTGCAGATCACGAAAATGACGTCATTTTTGAAATCCAAGATGGCTGACACTAATTTTATGTTATTTTGACATGGGTGTCGTGACGGGGGTTTTCGGGGGTGTAGATCACGAAAATGACGTCATTTTTGAAATCCAAGATGGCTGACACTAATTTTATGATATTTTGACATGGGTGTCGTGAAAGGGGTTTTCGCGGGTGCTAATCACTAAAATGACGTCATTTTTGAAATCCAAGGTGGCCGAAATTATATTTTATGATATTTTGACTTGGGTATCGTGACGGGTTTTCGGAGCGCTGATCACGAAAATGACGTCAATTATAAGCTGTGCCATAGTCTCTATTTCAAGGTCAAAAATAAAACATCAAATATAGTTTAGTCGCTAAATCGCCAACATTTTTCGCACTCCTTCAATGACGTCACTGGTAAAAAATAAATAAATAAATAAATAAACTACAAAAAAGAAAATACATACTTATACAAATGTATACGTTAATTATCAAAATAAAAAAAAATACTATGTCATAAATAACTAATAAAAAATTTCCTACTAACTACATACTGCGGAACTCGGTGTGCACACCTTTGCGATTTACCCCGCAGCCACGCGCAGGATTGCGTTTTTATCTGCATTTTCATGCACATCTGCAGCCCTGCGCGTGAGCGCAGATTCAATGTATAGTACCATGCGTTTCTCCATACAAAATTTGGTATTAGCGAACATCTATCTTATATATAAAATTCTCGTGTCACAGTTTTCGTTCCTATACTCCTCCGAAACGGCTTGACCGATTCTCATGAAATTTTGTGAGCGTATTGAGTAGGTCTGAGAATCGGCCAACATCTGTTTTTCATCCCCTAAATGTTAGGGGTAGTCCACCCCTATTTGTTTTTTTATTTTTACACAACATTTTTAGTTTCTATTTTTTTACAACATACAAAAATACATACAATCCTAAATTTTCACCCTTCTACGATCAATCCTTCAAAACTGATCAATCGTCATTTAATTAGTTTTATTCCCATGGGAAATCTAAAAAACGCGATATAACCCAATTCCACGCGGGTGAAGCCGCGGGCGGAAAGCTAGTACTAATATATAAAGCTGAAGAGTTTGTTTGTTTGAACGCGCTAATTTCAGGCACTACGGGTTCGATTTGAAAAATTCTTTTTGCGTTGGATAGCTCATTAATCCAGAAAGGCTTAAGGCTATAAAACATCACGCTGCGACTAATAGGAGCAGAGCATTACTAACTCAACGCGAACGAAGTCGCTGGTGGCCGCTAGTATAAAATAGCTTTACCGCGGCAGCCCCGAGTGCCACATGTTTTTGTTTTATTAGAAAGACGATATTTTC
Source organism: Sesamia nonagrioides (assembly GCA_017933935.1). Classification (NCBI taxonomy): domain Eukaryota; kingdom Metazoa; phylum Arthropoda; class Insecta; order Lepidoptera; family Noctuidae; genus Sesamia; species Sesamia nonagrioides. Next base: position 4,797 of record JADWQK010001852.1, read on the forward strand.
AAGGTAGTCTCATGTTTAGGAAATTAGGGTCTGATGATGGAAGACTAGGTAAATCTAGAAGAAATTTAAAAAATCAAAGGGGCGTCTAGGGCTTTTCTAAGTTTTTTCATTAAGTGTTTTAACGCACTACAATTTAGTAAAGTTCGGAGTTGATGATGGAGCCGGGAGACAGCCGAGGGAACTCCTTAACGATTCACATCAGCTGCCTCGTGTTTGTGCCTAATAAATTTGTATTGATAAGAACTTTACACCTAAATGAGTTGTGATCATCATTAAAGCTCTGATGTTGAAGACAAAGGCCAGTTAAGGGAACTCCTTAAAGGTTTACAATAGTTACCTTATGTTTGGACTTATTTATATATGGGTGCAAATTTCTCATCAATATAAATGAATTAAGTCCAACCACAAAGCAGCTACTGTAAACCTTTGAGGAGTTCCCTCAACAGACTGTCCTTCGTCTTCATTATCAGACTCCTAATGATCATAATAATCCATCTAGGTGTAAAGCTCTTATCAATACAAATTAATCAAGATATTACACAAGGTAGCTGCTGTGAATCGTTGAGGAGTTCCCTCGAATTTCTCTCGGCTCTATCATCAGATCTATTGCAGACATTCATTTTAACCTACTTATATGGGTGTAAAGTTTTCATCAATATAAATGAACAGAAATAAGTCCAAACATAAGGTAACTATTGTAAACCTTTAAGGAGTTCCCTTAACTGGCCTTTGTCTTCAACATCAGAGCTTTAATGATAATCACAACTCATTTAGGTGTAAAGTTCTTATCAATACAAATTTACTAAGCACAAACACGAGGCAGCTGATGTGAATCGTTAAGGAGTTCCCTCGGCTGTCTCCCGGCTCCATCATCAACTCCGAACTTTACTAAATTGTAGTGCGTTAAAACACTTAATGAAAAAATTTAGAAAAGCTCTAGACGCCCCTTTGATTTTTTAAATTTCTTCTAGATTTACCTAGTCTTCCATCATCAGACCCTAATTTCCTAAACATGAGACTACCTTGAAAATATCGTCTTTCTAATAATATAAACAAAAACATGTGGCACTCGGGGCTGCGGCGGTAAAGCTATTTTATACTAGCGGCCGCCAGCGACTTCGTTCGCGTTGAGTTAGTAATGCTCTGCTCCTATTAGTCGCAGCGTGATGTTTTATAGCCTTAAGCCTTTCTGAACTAATGAGCTATCCAACGCAAAAAGAATTTTTCAAATCGGACCCGTAGTGCCTGAGATTAGCGCGTTCAAACAAACAAACTATTCAGCTTTATATATTAGTACTAACTTTCCGCCCGCGGCTTCGCCCGCGTGGAATTGGGTTATATCGCGTTTTTTAGATTTCCCATGGGAATAAAACTAATTAAATGACGATTGATCAGTTTTGAAGGATTGATCGTAAAGGGTGAAAATTTAGGATTGTATGTATTTTTGTATGTTGTAAAAAAATAGAAACTAAAAATGTTGTGTAAAAATAAAAATAACAAGTAGGGGTGGACTACCCCTAACATTTGGGAGGATGAAAAACAGATGTTGGCCGATTCTCAGACCTACTCAATACGCTCACAAAATTTCATGAGAATCGGTCAAGCCATTTCGGAGGAGTATAGGAACGAAAACTGTGACACGAGAATTTTATATATAAGATAGATGTTCGCTAGTACCAAATTTTGTATGGAGAAACGCATGGTACTTTAAATTGAATCTGCGCTCACGCGCAGGGCTGCAGATGTGCATGAAAATGCAGATAAAAAACGCAATCCTGCGCGTGGCTGCGGGGTAAATCGCAAAGGTGTGCACACCGAGTTCCGCAGTATGTAGTTAGTAGGAAATTTTTTATTAGTTATTTATGACATAGTATTTTTTTATTTTGCTAATTAACGTATACATTTGTATAAGTATGTATTTTCTTTTTTGTAGTTTATTTATTTATTTATTTTTACCAGTGACGTCATTGAAGGAGTGCGAAAAATGGTGGCGATTTAGCGACTAAACTATATTTGATGTTTTATTTTTGACTTTGATAAAGAAATAGAAGCTATGCCACAGCTTATAATTGACGTCATTTTCGTGATCAGCGCCCCGAAAACCCGTCACGATACCCAAGTCAAAACATCATGAAATATAATTTCGGCCACCTTGGATTTCAAAAATGACGTCATTTTCGTGATTAGCACCCGCGAAAACCCCTTTCACGACACCCATGTCAAAATATCATAAAATTGGTGTCAGCCATCTTGGATTTCCAAAAATGACGTCATTTTCGTGATCTGACCCCCGAAAACCCCCGTCACGACACCCATGTCAAAATATCATAAAATTGGTGTCACCCACAAAAAACCCTTTCACGACACCCATGTCAAAATATCATAAAATTGGTGTCGGCCATCTTGGATTTCCAAAATGACGTCATTTTCGTGATTAGCACCCACAAAAACCCCTTTCACGACACCCATGTCAAAATATCATAAAATTGGTGTCGGCCATCTTGGATTTCCAAAATGACGTCATTTTCGTTATTAGCACCCACAAAAACCCCTTTCACGACACCCATGTCAAAATATCATAAAATTGGTGTCGGCCATCTTGGATTTCCAAAATTACGTCATATTCGTGATCTGCACTCCCTGAAAACCCCTATTACGACACTATGTCGAAATAATCTAAAATTCATCGAAATACCAAATTTTAGGCGAAGTTATCCGCAAACAAACATAAAATAAAAACTTTTTACAAAAAAACAACCGACTTCAAAAACCACTACAAAGTGAAAAATAACTAATTTCGGAAGTTAATAATATAATTTCACAGTCTTGCCTGGTCCCAAAAAAAAACATGATTTTTTTTTTTTTTAAATGTGTCAGTTCTGCAGAAATTTATTTGACCCTGATTACGTTTTCCCTTAAAATAATAAATAATGATATATTAAACTTTATTATATTATTTTTCTATCCCTTTGTCCATCTGACTTAGCTAACTTTCAATCTACAAAACTAACTTCCAACCCTGAAGTTACAGTCATAACATATTTAGTTATAAAGGTCTAATCAATACACATTAAATAAGCCCAAACACGCGACAGTTGCTTCCGATGTGGATTCCCTTGATATTCTGTCATCTCCATCATCAGGTCAGGCCCAAATCTTCACGGTTTTATAGTATCATCCGATATAAACACGAGTATCAAGTTGTCACCCGAAGCGTGCCTGCAATTTTCGATAATTAGCCTAAATTTCTCAGAATTTCCATTGTCGACACTGACGTGGTAACAATGGGATTACATAGGCAGCATATCCCTTCATATAAAAAAAGAATGGTCTAAATAGGTTCATTAACCATAAAGTTATCAGCGACAATAAATCGAACTGAGAACCACCTTTTTCTGAAGTCGGTTAAAAATAAACACCGCAGAATTTTTATTATGAAGTATCGTCAACATTTGTTTGAGTACATAATAACCAAAAGTATTTGGGCGCACCAATAAACAAAAATAAAAGTGCCATGTCTGTTACTTCTGTGGTCTATGAATTTAAATTGTATTTGTAAGTACTTCGTCCGCCAGACGGCGCTAGTAATATTTTGCGAAGTATTGTAGAGGTGGGGCGCGGTGAAGAGGGAGCAAATGCTCGAGGTCATTTGGTGAGGGTACGACCTTAAGGTTGTGGGACATTTTTGTGGTACATACATGAAACAAAGAAACATACATGTGTGATTTATCGATAAATCTTAATATTTCGCTAGCCTCAATGACAAAAGTCTTTTTTTAAAGTTGCCCCACATTTGGGCTTTCTCCTGTATCGTGGGCGCGTTTACAAATATATAAACTTACAAACGCAAACAGGCAAGCCTGGAACAACTGCTAGGTAGGTAGGTCATACAAATATTTGTTCCGTGAGGAAATCGAACCCGTAACACGTAGGGCAGCAATCTACAGCTTAACCACTGCGCCAACCGTGCCGTCATTGTTCTATACTTCTGACTTTTACAAGCATTCAGATAGTCAATCTTAGGTTTTGAAACATATATGTAGGTACTAGTAAATTTTAGTGTTTGGAGTAAAACAATGCAGTTAGTAATCATCTAAATCTTAGGACTTACCAATAAACCTTAGGATTTACCAATAAACATTAGGATTTACCAGTAAACCTTAGGATCAGTAAATCTTAGGATATACTGGTAACCTACGTATTTAACTTCTACCCATGCTTTAAATCTGCGAGTTTGAGAAGACGTAGAATAAGTGCAAAGTAGAGGCGACTAAAGATTTTACTTTTTTCCGTTGGCCATTTTCTCCGATTAGCGGCACTTATATTGTCTACTAAGTTTGTTCATAACGTTATGATTACATTACAAGTACCTCCACATAGCGTCATTACCGTTTATTGCAGATAAGTTTTTATGAGCGCATCGTGATTAATACTAATCGTTTGTCGTCCCGTTTAGGGATTTATTTACTACTTGAGTTTTAGTGAGCTTGTAATGAAAATCGTTTGTACATTGGATCAATTATTAGGTTCCTACAGTATTCACTGAAATGCGCGCTAGGCTACATGCGCATTACATGTTAGTTGTTCGCAGTAACTATTATTTCGCTTTACTGATAGAAAGAAAGACCGTGTACTTGGCCAGCAACACGACAGACCCCATGTCTGTGCGCATAGGCGGAGACATGGTGGAGTGCACAGACCAGTTTAAATACTTGAGGTCTGTGCTTCACGCGTCCGGCGACATTGATTGCGACGTCAAGGCACGTATTCCCGCAGCTTGGGCGAAATGGCGTGAGGTGACAGGTGTCATTTGTGACTTCAAAATGCCGGTTAAGCTTAAGGGGCAGGTCTATAAAACCATCATTAGACCTGTTCTCCTGTATGGCAGTGAGGCGTGGCCTGTGCTTGAGCGACAAAAGCAGGAGCTGCATGTCACGGAGATGAATATGCTGCGGTGGATGTGTGGAGTTACGCGGAAAGACCGCATCAGGAGCTCCCGCATCCGGGGCAGCCTTCGTGTTCGTGACATTACAGACAAACTGCAGGAGGGTCGCCTACGCTGGCACGGCCACGTCTTACGCAAACCAGCATGTTACGTGGGTAACAAATGTCTAGCCATGGCACCTCTGCCGGGCCGGAACAAGCGGGGTAGACCAAAGAAGTGCTGGCTTGACGTTATAAGAGATGACATGCGTGCCAACAAGTTCTTACCACAGGATGCTAAAGATCGTGCGAAATGGAGGAGAATGTGCAGGAAAGCGGACCCCGGGCTCCAACGCGAAAGCCGCGGATGCAACTGGGAGAAACGCTGAGATGATGATGATAGAAAGAAAGAAACAATATTTATTCTGACTCGTACAGCAAAGTCTTAAAACTAAACTAAATAGACACAATTAAGTATAAAATCAAGTTATATACAACGCTGTTTTTTGTTTATGCATTGTTGTTTATGTAAAAAAAAAAATCGCCAATAATTTAATATACCTAATACCAATACCCAACCTAAACCTAAACCCGCATAAAGGATAAACTTATAGCCGCCATATTATTTGGAATGTGTTTTATGCATAGATATAGGAAGTACAATGAAATCCTAAATCTATGGTTTTATGTAACAAGATATATTCTAAATAATATGGCGGTATTGACAGTTTTTTTTTCAATCTAAGACCCTAAAATTTTATTTAATCATGGACGCACGACAACACACCAAGCAGTATTACTAGACTCCATTTTTAGCTGACCTCGCATTGTATAGGCTTTTCGTCAACTTGTACTAGAATCTTCTTCTTCAGCCTATAGATGTCCACTGCTGGACAAAGGGCTCCCAAGGCTTTCTACGATGACCGGTCTCGTGCTGCCCGCATCCATCGGCTTCCCGCGATCTTCACCAGATCATCGGTCCACCTTGTTGGCGGCCTCCCTACGCTGCGTCTTCCAGTACGTGGCCGCCACTCCAGAACCTTACTGCCCCATCGGCCATCGGTTCTACGAGCAATGTGCCCTGCCCACTGCCACTTAAGTTTGGCGACTCGAAGAACTATGTCGGTGACTTTGGTTCTTCTGCGGATCTCCTCATTTCTGATTCGATCACGCAGAGAAACTCCGAGCATAGCTCTTTCTATTGCCCTTTGTGTGACTCTGTGCTTTTGTAGGAAGCCCATTGTGAGCGATATTGTATAAGTACTAGAATATAACTTGATATTTCGTCGTGCGTACCTAAGTTTTAATTAACAATATCTATCAGATGAGTAATCAAATGTCTATTATTTAAACTTTAATTATTTCGGATTGAAATTTCCGAAGTGCGGGGAAATGTATTTATAGATTGGCAACATTAGACGGCTGGATAGTGAATGGGTAATTTAAAAATTCCTTGTTTGGAAGATACAGCTTTTCTATTTTAAAAATATTCATTGTAAAAATGTATTAATAAACTGATAATCGTGGGCGTGTAATTTGAAAATTGCTTTTTAGTAAGATAAAACGTATCTATTTTAAAAATATTCATTGTAAATTTGAATAGTTCTTTGAATAAGCATGAATAGAAAATATACCTAGGTATTTTCCAAGCTCACTTTTATCTATTTATCGAATGACAGCCTCCGTGGCGTAGCGGTAGCGGGCGCGGCCGCTGCGGAAGGTGGCGCGGGTTCGATCCCCGCACAGTGCAAGTATGCATGAATATGAATATTTGCACTGGTCTGGTCGTGCCTCGGAAAACACGTTAAGCTGTTGGTCCCGGTTGCCATACGCACATCTAGTGGCAGTCGTTACGGGTTGTTGGAGCCCTCAAAAGTCCAACAATTGGTCTGCAATGCAATGCTTCGATGTCGCCTTCGAGTGGTGGAGGTCAGACGGCAGTCGCTTCACGGAAAATGTGGAAGTTTAGCCATATCAGCAGTTGGACTGGTAAAGCGGACCCCAGACTCCAAAGCTGAAAAGGTTTCGGATGCGACTGGGATTAACGCTGGGATGATGATGACTGATATTAATCGAATGTAAACACAATCAGCTACAATATAAACACTGCTAGCACAGAGGCCTCGTCTCAGTAAGACTTAAATCCTACATCAGCACTGTCATGAGCAGAATTATGTACACTCAACTTTATTCAAAAGCCATATTCGCTCCTTTATTTGTTAACAAATACCAACTAAAATTTAATAGGAATAAAGTTGACTTTTGAGTGTCTAACAAATTTATAAAAATGTTTGAAGGTGTTTCGTAAATACAATTCTATTATGTAAGAGTTATAGTTATCCATACTAATATTATAAATGCGAAAGTAACTCTGTCTGTCTGTCTGTTACGCTTTCCCGCTTAAATCTCTCTACCGATTTTGATGAAATTTGGCACAGACAATCTTTAGACCCTGAGAAAGGACATAGGCTACCTTTTATCCTGAAAAAAAAAATGATATTCCCGAGGGAAATCTAAAAAGCGCGATATAACCGAACTTCACGCGGGCGAAGCCGCGGGCCGAAGCTAGATTTTCCATAAACTTACATTTTTGACAAGTAAGTTGTATTGCAGATTATGTATAGTGCTTAAAATTCTTCGCCATTGTCCGGCAAAACAAAGGGAACTCGAATCATCAAAGTCCCTACCTAGTGGTCACAGCATCCGGAACGAATCAAATTGGTCCAGTCTGCTGCACAGGATACTGTGGTTAGCGCTCACGTGTCGAGCCAATGGCCATTAAATTGACATCATTAAAGACCTGTTATGTTTGTGATTGATAGGACTTTGTACCAGGATACCACGTGTAAGGAAATGTGCCTGGGAAAGATTTCAGCAATCATTCTGTAGTGCTGAAGTGGCAGTTGGTTAGCCAGGCTAACCAATCTAAAGCTAATCTTCTAATTAATTTAAGCGATTACATGAGAATAAATACCTACATATCCATACTAATATTACACATAGGAACATAGGCTACCTTTTATACCGGAAAAATTTGGTATTCCCGAGGGAGATCTAAAAAGCGCGATATAACCGAACTCCACGCGGGCGAAGCCGCGGGCGGAAAGCTAGTCTTCTAATAAATAATTGCTAATCTACGACACTGTTAAATTACTACAGTGACTGAGCGATCGACTGGTACTCTGCGTGTCTCCAGTTCGTGTCCCGCACTGCACAAATACCTCTATGGCCTATAGATAGTTGTCCCGAGTCTGGCTATTTGTGTATGTAAATTTAAATATTTATAAACGCACTCGCGATACAGGAGTAATTCCAAGGATGGGTAAAGTAAAAAAAATAAGTCTAATCTTATTCCACAATTACAGTTCAAATAGGTACATAAACTAATAGTTAGCTATTTTTGAACTATAATTGTAGAATGTTTTTCCGAATGGAGTCTAGGCATAGCTATGGTTCAACCGTGTCTCTGGCCGTCGCACAGGCAAGTGGAGAAACACGGGTGGATTTTAGTCAGTAAAAGTCTGACACGCCCTTCCGCTCCGCCCAGAGCGAGAGAAGTCATTTGATGATTTCCCAACCCAACAATAAAAAGGCATAACTATTATTATAGCTCATCATAACTCCGTTTGAAAAATATTTATGATTTTTCTCGGTGGTAGGCCATAACATCGGCTGCCGGCAGAAGTTACCACCCACCAGACAAAGTCTTGCCGCCAAGCGATTCGTCGTGTTCCGGCATGATGTCTGGTGAAGCCGTACGGAGAACGGGTCTGAGCAGTTGTGTTGCGATGTGTGGCGGGTACGATGCGCCAAATGTTCTTGTGTCGGGAGTTTGGTCGTGGAGAGTCTCCAGATCAATCTCCCTCTAGCGCAGCATCGTTTGGTCGTGTTGGTCTTGGGTTTAACATTGCATCACCTCGCTCAACTGCCGTCATCCTTCCTATTCCTAAGTTTTTTAAGTGAAAAGGCTTAATAAACTAGTGCGCTTTACCATCAACGATTGCATCACTGCTTACCATCAGGCGGGATTGCAGTCAAGCACTAGTTTATAATTATTAAATAAAAAAAATTTAACAAAGACAGTTTTTACAATCCTGTCAACCTATTTTAACTGTTGCGTTTTACTTGAAGAGTGATCTTAGTACCTGGATAACACACGACGTCATTATCAACCTATAATGTTTCCACTACTGGAAGACTGGAACATAGACCTCCATTCTACGAAAGGGGAGGGCTGTAATCTGCCACGCCGCCCTGCCTAGTTTAGTAGATGTCACATGTCTACGAATATCCAAGTTTTGGACATGTCGGTTTTCTCACAATGTTTTCCTGCGCCATTTTGGGAGCCGTGACCATAATTTCATGTCCACCGATGAAATTATTTACACAAATCAACGTGCCTAACTGGGATAGAACCTACGATCTGCATTTCGCAATTTGCCGTTACTACTTACTGGGCCGCTACTTCTCTGATATGTCTCACATAATTTAAAAGTCTTGCGAAAAGTCGACTAGCTTTTTATAGACACTCGAAAACCATACAGCTTCTTATACGAAAACATCAAAATCGGTTCCTACGTCTCTTTAAATGTGTTATTGGCGCACTTATCTTTAAAAACCTACTTCACGCTTAAAACCGTCTCTTGGCAAATAATATTCACTGGGGCCTTTAATTTCCCATCGTTTTCATACATCCCAGGTTAAATGGGTCCAATTCAGCTGGAGCAGGCGTTAAATTTAGTTTTCAGCTTCAGACCGAAGTTAGACCGAAAATAGAACATACTCTACGGCCATCATTGTCGTCTAAAAATATAACAGTCTTGAACTAGACCGGGTTGTTGTTTGTGGTATAAAAGGAACCAGCAATGCTTTTCATTTTGGCAGTTGAACAACATTCATTGCCTGTTATTTACATTGTCGATAAGACAGTAAGTAAAGACAGTTTTGGAACATGGAGCAATGGACTAGCAATAAGCCTCAAAATGATTCTAACAGATAGCAATAGTGTGTTACGCAATTAGGGTGCTGATTCTGCACTATATTACACATACTAGCTTTCCGCCCGCGGCTTCGCCCGCGTTTCGGTTATAAAATAGAATAGAATACTCTTTATTATGTACACCATATAGATTACAAAAACATAAATATAAAAATTTTACAAAGGGTGACACAATGGGCGGTCTTATCGCTAAGAGCGATCTTTTACAGACAACCTTTGGATGGAATAGTAAGGGGAAGGAGGGAGAAATAATGTAGGTAGAATTTTACATAGTTTATATATCGGTTATATCGCGCTTTTTAGATTTCCCTCGGGAATATCAAATTTTTCCGGGATAAAAGGTAGCCTATGTTCTTTTTCAGGGTCTAAAGATTGTCTGTGCCAAATTTCATCAAAATCGGTTGAGAGGTTTAAGCGGGAAAGCGTAACAGACAGACAGACAGACAGACAGACAGACAGACCGACAGACAGACATACAGAGTTACTTTCGCATTTATAATATTAGTATGGATTATGTAGAATAAACATTATACATATTATGTACTAGCGGCCGCCAGCGACTTCGTTCGCGTGGAGTTAGTTATGCCCCGCTCCTATTGGTCGCAGCGTGATGTTAAATAGCCTAAAGCCTTCCCGGATTGATGCGCTATCCAATGCTAAAAGAATTTTTCAAATCGGACCAGTAGTTCCTGATATTAGCGCGCACAAACAAACAAACAAACTCTTCAGCTTTATATATTAGTATAGACTAGCGGCCGCTAGAGACTTCGTTCGCGTGGAGTTAGTTATGCTCCGCTCCTATTGGTCGCAGCGTGATGCTATATAGCCTAAAGCCTTCCTGAATTAATGGGCTATCCAACGCATAAAGAATTTTTCAAATCGGACCAGTAGTTCCCGAGATTAGCGCGAACAAACAAACTCTTCAGCTTTATATATTAGTATAGAGTATTAATAATGTTATGCAGTGATGCAATTATTGATGGGGATGTGTTCTAGTTTATTACGGTCTGATTAAGCTACTTTTTGACTTTGATGTTGTATGTATCGCGACCAGGTTTTGCTATTTAAAAAAAACATCGTTTTAAATCACAGCGCCCATTCATTGGAACCTAAATAAATCACGACAAGAAATATGTCTCTTTTACGACTACCCCCGATATTTACGTGATAAATAACACTAAAATATAATAACATTCATCACTTACAACTCTGCTCATCCTCGATATAAGTAAAACTAGAAATATAACAAATCGACCATAAAGCGGTGTGCGGATAATAAAAGTAGTGTTGCCAGGTTATGACGACGAATTTCTCCCCAATTTCCGGGTGGCTGTCGTAAAGCGGGGCGGGTGGGGCAAAACAATTTTATTGCCTGGCCACACTGCTATCGGTGTTTATGGCCCCACTATACTGGCGGCAGCTCCTTTTAGTGGTTGTTACACGATGTACACTTTAACCTACCGTGGGAATAGAGGGTTTCTACGTTTTTTTGGCCTTTATCTGCAGCTTTGTTCAATGTCCAGCGAAATTACAACGCTAAGTTTGGATTGTGGCTGTGAAGGTTCTAGTGTCCATATTGCCTATATCTGTTGTAAAGCTTTTATGGGTTTTAGTTTGTGTATACCCACACAAACTAACACCCATCAGAGCTTTATGATATGTACGTGTGCTTTTTTAATGTAATAAACTAGTGCTTGACAGCGAACCCGCCTGATGGTTCTTCTTCTTAAGCTTATTATAAAGGTTCACTGCTAGATAAAGGCCGCCTCCAAGGCTTTCCACAATGACCGGGGTCTTGTGCTGCCTGTACCCTTCGGGTTTCAGCGATTTCACCAGGTCATCGGTCCACCTTGTTGGGAGCGTCCCTATCTCTTCCGACTCCTGAACCTAACTGCCCCATCGGCTATCGGTTCTACGAGCAATGCGCCCTGCCCACTGACACTTAATTGCCTGATGGTTAGCAGTGATGCGGGAAATATCACAACACGGAACGGAACATGGGTGGGTAGTCAGTATTAGTCTGGCACGTCCTCTAACTCCGTCTAGAGCGAGAGAAGCAATTTAATGATTTCATACCAAAAAAGTATATCTTTGTTTCTGGACACGATAATTTTAATTATCGTGTCCAGAAATTTTAGTTTTACCGCCCACGTGACTTTGTTTACATAATACTGTAAAATATTTTCCAATAATGTAACTATGGAGGTTTGTGCCCACGCTTCTCCATATGAGACAACCTTTGGGAAAGAACGCCTTTTTTAACCGACTTTAAAAAGAGAAGGTTCTGAATTCGACTTTTTTTTGTTTCGTGGTGGAAATCCTCGGACGCAGGGGTGTGCGGGACTCTTACCGGCTAAAACCATGGCATTAGCATAAACAGTCACCGCTCTGGGCGCCTAGAAACAATTTCATTTTTTTCCTTTGTTGTCGTTCTAAAATGCCTTATAGCAGCCTAATTTAAATAAATGGATGATAATTGTCTTTGACATTTATCTTTACAAATCAATGGAAATATGAATTAACAATATTTATATTTATTTCATAATTCAATTGTAGGACAAAACGTCTTTAATGGCCCTACACATACCTAACATAAGGCAGACCTCCAAAACGCCCACCATTGGCCACCTCCTGGTGCTTTCGCGCGTGAAGAAGAAGTAGCGGACAAACTCCCCAGAAACACAGCTGTATGTTCATTTAAAAACACATTTATATTAACTAACACAAGAAAATATAGCACATTAAAATATATTATTTACCAAATGCCGGCTAGCTAGTTGAAGGACAACCCAGTATACAATTAGTGGTAGAAATATAAAAAGGCTTATTGTCGCAGAACCTCTTACAATAAAAGTAAAGACTGCAGTAGGCGATGTCACCTTGACTCTCTCAAGTCACGCCATTTCTTTCAACGTTAGGCACTCACTGACATAACCTACATTCGATGGAATGGACGGTACGATTGGCGTAGTGGTTAAATGTTTGACTACTGCGCTGCGTGTCGCGGGTTCGGTTCCCGCATGGAACAAATATTTGTATGATCTTCAAGTAGTTGTTCTGGGTCTGGTTGTTTGTGTACGTGAGTATACGAAAAAATGTCATCACTTTTCAAAAAATACACCATTATCTCAACACTGGCTGATCCTTGCCTTCGTCATTGGGCGCTAAACAGATTTCATCACAGGTTTATTTTTATTTTTTATTTTTTTTAAACTTATATTGGATTAAATTTATTTTGGATTTCATCACAATCCAAAATAAATTTAAAGATGATCTGTTTCTGTTGGCGCTATTAACACACTGATAATTTTAGTCGAAGATTTTTTTTTCTTTTATCCATACTAATATTATAAATGCGAAAGTAACTCTGTCTGTCTGTCTGTCGGTCTGTCTGTCTGTCTGTCTGTCTGTTACGCTTTCCCGCTTAAACCTCTCAACCAATTTTGATGAAATTTGGCACAGACAATCTTTAGACCCTGAGAAAGAACATAGGCTACCTTTTATCCCGGAAAAATTTGATGTTCCCGAGGGAAATCTAAAAAGCGCGATATAACCGAACTCCACGCGGGCGAAGCCGCGGGCGGAAAGCTAGTTTATTATATACTAGTGCTTGACCGCAATCCTGCCTGGTGGTAATTCTGTTATATCGCGCTTTTAGGTTTCCCTCGGGAATATCAAAATAAAAAGTAGCCTATGTTCTTTCTCAGGGTTTAAAGATTATCTGTGCCAAATTTCATCAAAATTGGTTGAGTGGTTTAAGCGGGAAAACGTAACAGACAGACAGACAGAGTTACTTTCGCATTTATAATATTAGTATGGATGGATTTGGCGATGGAAACATCACTTCATCGGTTGATGAAGTGAAGAGGAGGCCTGTGCCCAGCAGTGGGACGATAAGAGGTTTCTTATCGTCCCACTGCTGGGCACAGGCCTCCTCTCATACAGAGAAGGATTGAGCGTAATCACCACGCTTGCTCAATGCGGGTTGGCGATTTCAGACTTATAAAAGACCAGGTTTCCTCAAGATGTTTTTCTTCACCTGCAGTCCTTGGTGTCCAAGATATACTTAGAAAGTACATATAACTTTAGAAAAGTTACATTGGTACTTGCCTGACCTGGAATCGAACCCGCACACTCATACTTGAGAGGCTGGTGTTTTAACCACTAGGCCACCACGACTTACTACCATAACTTAATATCTAGTGTAAATAGACAGTTTTGTCAGACATTGTATAATATAATCATTTGAATATTAACAAAGAATATAAAAGTGAAATGCATTTATCTTTCCTTATAGTGTCTCATTAAACTAAGAAGCATCTCATCCCGCTCTTTCTAGTACATCAGGTGTGAAGTACTTCACGTGGACATAAAACTGAACTGCGCACTAGGTTATATTGACTTACTGAAGAACATTTGAGTGACAATATCTTTTGTTGAAGAATAATTTGTTTTGTAGGGGAAAAGGTACATAGCTACTACGCTTTGTAATCGTCCACTAACTTCATCTTTCTGATTGACGGACCACTTGATAATTCAAAAGTGCTTGTAACTCGTTTATTTGAAATAAATGCTTTGAGTTTGATTATCTTTTGTTGGAGTGTAAGGTTTAACAATATCAATTTTGCATCAATAGGCTCTTAATAAACTAGTGCGCTTTACCATTAACGATTGGGTCACTGCTGACCATCAGGCGGGATTGCGGTCAAGCACGAGTTTATAATTTATATGAAAAAAAAAAAATGCATTTTAGAATTTTAGTAGTCCTAGAAAGACAGCCCACTACATCTATCCATTAAGAGTTTGTTTGGTCCAATGCACTATTTTATGAAACTACCTACTGTAAGATCTTTGCTTTTGATAGCCAACTCTTGAGGAAGGTTAAAGGCATATTGTCACGCTACGTCTGTTACCGAGCTAAAAGCAAAAAGAAAATAGCCGGAAAGAACACTAAGCGAACACTAGGAATTAGGGCGGGCGGGTGATGGGGTACAGCGCGGCGGGTCAGCGGTTAAGCGGTTAGGGCAGGGGACGAGGCGTGGTCGCCACAAGAAGCCTGTAAAGACTATTTTCAGAATTTTATCGAGTTAAACACTTTAGTAGCGGATGTTGGAGAAAAATAGCTAAGCTGTAGTGGGAGTGGGCTGAAGACGTCTCAAGAAAGTACCCCGAGGGATGGGCAAAGATAGTTACAAACTGGACGCCGAATGGTGGGAAGGTGTTGTAAAGTTCGAAGGACTAACATGGCCAAGGATCACACAAGACGGGGAGATGAATAAATTGGAGGCCTATGCCCAGTTCATCATCACCATCTCAGCGTTAATCTCAGTTACATCCGAAGCTTTTTCAGCTTTGAAGTCTGGCATCCGCTTTAGCAGTCTAACTGCTGATTTTGGCTAAACTTCGATATTATCCGTGAAGCGACTGCCGTCTGACCTCCACGCTACCAGAAGGCGATATCGAAGCATTGTAGTTAGACCAATTCATGGACTTTTAGGGCTCCAACAAGCCGTAACGGCTGCCACTAGACGTTCGTATGGCAACTGGGACCACCGGCTTAACGTATTTCCGAGGCACGACCAGACCAGTGCAAATATTCATATTCATGCATAAAAATATTTACACTGCGCGAGGATCGCGCTACGCCACGGAGGCTATCGCCTGTGCCCAGTTATAGGACACAATAAAGGCTACCACAAACAAAAAAAAGCCCAGATTGCTCTTAAAGTTGACCATAGTTTCTAGTTTCAGTTTACAGCAATGACGACCTCGAGCACTATAATTAGAACATTAATTTTACATTTATATTTTTCACCAAACATAATCTGTTTGTCATCCGCAAAAACGTGACTGAAAAATCATGTTTCAGAACAAATGATTACATTATTAGAAAATATCAGATAACAAATAATGTGCATACGACGAGAAATTGAGCCCGTCATTAGCGTACGTAGTCACAGAATGGCTGACATCCGGCTTGACCGCCATTGTTCCACTGATGACCACTTCCGGCTAACATCATGTTACCACGTGACCACGTGCCACTTAATGTCAAGGTTGACGTTTAATCGATAGGTAGACATTTTGTTTCTTATTGTAATCGAATGAAATATTATTGTTATCGATAGTATAACATGGAGGATTGAAATAATATTATTTTGTTAGAATTTTTAGGGCTCCTAACCTAAAGGGATCCTAGTTCTATCCAGGGGTCTGCTGGCATTCCGTTTGACACAGCGCTGAACACAATATAGGCTGAATAATACGACGGACCACGACTTGACACCACGACTGCCAAGTCGTGGTGGCCTAGTGGTTAAAACACCAACCTCTCAAGTGTGAGTTTGCGAATTCGATTCCAGGTCATGCAAGTACCAACTTTTCTAAGTTATATGTACTTTCTAAATATATCTTGGACACCAATGACTGATTACAAGGTGAAGGCAAACATGTTGAGGAAACCTAGACTTTAAGTCTGAAATCGCCAACCCGCATTGAGCAAGCGTGGTGATTACGCTCAATCCTTCAGCTTGATAGCAGTGGGACAATAAAAAGGTTGATGATGATACAGATGAAATATTTCTAAAAAAAAAAATATTTTCTTCTATTGAAGGATAAAGTATAAATTCTTTTTCAGAGTTTTCTCAGTAGGTGCATGAAACAATATCACGCTCAATTTTCCCCTAAGAAGAAATTTTGTATATATATTCGTTAGGTATGAGTTTAGGTTTTAAATATTTTTTATTTACTTCTACTTACGAGGATGAAACCGAGGGCCCTGCTAATTATTATGCAATTAAATTTTTTGTTTATGCGAATTTCCGAAACACGTGTCCAGTATTTTTAAGTAAAGAATCTATGTACAAAATTTCAAAAAGATATCATGAAAAACCCCCAAGTTATGAGCTTGCTATTCTACTTGGTTGTCCAACAAGAATATGGTCAAACCTCTGCTCGGACGGGCGAGCGCGGTGCGTTAACCTCTGGCGTCAGCTGTTGCGCGCGCAAGTACTATGATCTATCGTAAGAAGCGTGTCGCGCTCGATTACCACACTGTAACAATTTCTAAATATACATTATGTAAAGAAAACTCTGTCCGACCCATGAGGATAATAAAGGTTAGGTAAACACTTGACCAAATATAATATTAAATTTTACGTAATCATCATAGTAACAATACTAATGAATTTTAAAATAATCTCTTTTTCCCGCGAATTAATTCCAACTTCCCCGAAATTTGGTATTTTTTTTTATAAAAGTGACAACACCGGTATTATTATGAGCGAAGCGTGCCCTGCCCCCCGTCGCCCGCGCATGGATTGCTTACCGCACATGTATTAAGTTACCTCATCATTCTCCTGCCCTTATCCCAATTTATTTGGGGTCGGCGCAACATGTCTTTTTCTTCCATGCATCCCTATCAGAAACCATCTCGGGAGTCACCCCCTTCTTAGCCATATCATCCTTCACACATTCCATCCATCGTTTCTTTGGTCTTCCCCTACTCTTATAGCCATCAACATTCATAATTAAGACTCATTACACATGTATTAAGTTACCTCTTTTTGCGAAATAATATTTAATTTTTTAGAGGGATTTTTTTTAAGTTTAGCCCGGCTTTGCATCCATTAGTAGAATCAGTTATCGATACCTAGCAATACCTTCACAGATCGGACAGGGGTTTCTTTACATATTGTATATGGGAAAAAATATACCTAACATGGTGTAAAAATAATAACAATCGATTCAGTTGCTTATCCTGAACAAACTGTATTCAAGTTTCGGATAACGAAAAAATAAAGTTGTATATTATAATATACCGTTACCTATAATAACGATCTGGAAGTAATCAGTGTTATGAAAACATTCCGCTTCTGTGAGAAAAATATTATTAAACACAGATGAGAAATTTAAGATGTAATCATTCAAATATTACAATATTGAATGTTTTTGTGATGGATTAAGTGTCCAGAATATTTTTTTTTTACATTATTACTACCGCCTGATATGAAGGCAAGCAGTGATGCAATCGTTGATAAAATCGTTGTTTAAATGATAAGAATTGTGAAAAATGGTTTCATTTTGACAGTTCAACAACATTCACTGCGTTATTTACTTTGTTGAGCAGTCACATTGTTCAAACATATAGAGCAACTAGCTTTCTGCCCGCGGCTTCGCCCGCGCGGAGTTCGGTTATATCGCGCTTTTTAGATTTCCCTCGGGAACATCAAATTTTTCCGGGATAAAAGGTAGCCTATGTTCTTTCTCAGGGTCTAAAGATTGTCTGTGCCAAATTTCATCAAAATCGGTTGAGAGGTTTAAGCGGGAAAGCGTAACAGACAGACAGACAGACAGACAGACAGACAGACCGACAGACAGACAGACAGAGTTACTTTCGGATTTATAATATTAGTATGGATATTAGTATGGATGGATTAGCAATTTGCTTCAAAATTATCCCAATTGACGGTAAAAATGAATTACTCAAATAGTAATAGTGAGATCAGCACTCAATTAGGGCGCTGATCTATCAACCTGTGAAGCCATAACGGATTTCAATATAAATTATATAACAAAAAAAATCTCTTCAATATTTTTTTGCTTTTGGCTCTCTCTCTTCAATATCGATATCTATGAAGTCTGTGGACTTCAGCTAGCGAGGTAATTTAATTTGACTCTGGGGAGTACTCGTCGCCGATTTCGATATCGGCGACCCTTTATTGCTTTTTAAGGCTTAATATGACCCGTCAAACTGAATTTAATTTTAGTTTTTACGGTTTTAAAACCAAACGGTACAAATGGGTCTCTATTATTAAGATTTCACTGTCTGGCTGTACGTCTGTCACCGTGCTCTCTCTCATAAACCGTGTTACTGTATTTCAATTGCCTTCTTCTTCTTCAGCTATTAAGAATGAAAATGTTTACAATAATTTACATGATTTAAAAAAAGCAGGGTTTAAAATGTCGTGATAGTGGCATAATTACGCATATTGCATAATAACATTGCTTAGCAGAGCGAGCTACTCAGTCCCAAGACTTATTGTCTTCTAAATAATCTGTGATTTTATAAAACCCGTTTTTGTACCACCTCCCCAATGCTTTCATTACATTGGGGGGTTTGCCATAATCCCCACGCTTGTCAGACGGGTTGAGGTTCGCAGTAGTGTGATATTCCACAGGAGAAGCGCTGCTGCCCGCTTCCCTGGTGAGAGATTGGAGGTTGACCACTGCTTTGCCCAATTTCTCACAGGTCATGGCAACTTTAAAAGTAAATTGTATTCTTTTAAACTTGTTCCTTCGCCTTTGTGTCAATGTTCTACATCGAAATGTGAATTTAAACAATCCGCACATCACATCTTGTGGGAGTGTATTCTTTGGCAGAATGAACGCAATATTATGTAGGATAGTGTACAAGTTACATCCGGAGTTGTTTATTATACGGACCTTGTAGAAACTAGAACCAATTTCCGTGCGTTCAGGCGCTTTTGCCATACCTATTATTGTAATCAATTGTAACAGCACATACCTACTTAGGACCCATTAACTTAAACAAATTTTATTCCGTGGTGCTTGGCAATCTGGGCTTCTCCCAGTTGCAATAATGTCCCTTTGTGCCGAGTGGCCTAGTTCTGTTCTGTCTCCTGCTTGTTATGGAGGGAAGTGGAAAAAATATCTTTTTTCTTACTCCTCCGCTATTCTTTTCTGATTAATTTCGTTGCAGGACCCAAGACAGTTGAATCGTTTCTCCGGCGTTTTGAGCTTTATTGCTTGGCGTTTTTCTGGCGGTCTCCACTGTTGATTCTGGGTTTCAGGAGTTGCAGTGGGTTGGGAACAGTGTGGCGGGTTTCCCTGGTGAGAGTTCCCTTAGTCACCTCTTACGACACCCACGGGAGGATATGGGTTGGTACTATTCTAAGCCCGGTACCACACGGGGTCACTAAACCTGATCTATTGACCCGTGACTAGCATTATATAAATGATCACAAAGTTAATTCCTGTTGTTGACATTGATGAATCGTTTGATATCGATTCTCTAAGTTAAGCGAAGTGGTCAATGAATTATTTAGTGCTTCTAAGTTAAATTGTCGGGGTCTACCCACGCTTCGTCTTCCGGTGTGTGGTCGGCACTTGAGAACCCGTTGGCCCCATCGGTTATCGATCCTACGGGTAATGTGCCCGGCCCACTGCCACTTAAGTTTTGTAATTCTTCGGGCTATTTCGGTTACTCTCGTTCTTCTGCGGAATTCCTCATTTCTGATTTGATCACGCGGGATGCGGGAGGTGCAGAACCGGTCGTCGTGGAAATCTTTGGGGAGGCCAATGTGCAGCAGTGGACGTCTTTCGGCTAAAATGATGATGATTTATCGTAGGCTGGCTAGATCTGACTGATATTTAATAAAAGTACTTTATTATCTACACTCTACACGATTAAAACTGAATAGTTTTCTAATATAAAATTTTACTATTCATATACAACTCAAAATTTACATAATTATTTTATTTCACATAAGCCTACATAGGCACTTCTTAACTTCAGAAGCTAAGTGAACGGTTTAAAATTGTCGTTTTAAATCTGAAAAAAATACGACCTTGTCGTATTCCAGGTAAGGCTGTTTTACACTAAATAATCGTGACTTTGTCGATCTATTTTTTAAAGTTTTAAGATTTAGTCTGATGGTAAGCAGTGATGGAATCGTAGTTTTTTTTTTAGTATTTTTGTGCCAATGTCAATGTGGATAAAAGATTGGTAGTTAATGAACACGCTGGTTTATTAAGAGCCTATTCACTCTCGCCTTGAAGACACTTAAATTATTGTAGTCCGACGGAAACACCGCCGCTGGCAAATTGTTCCAGTCCCTCGAAGTAAGCGGTATTAAAGACGAGGCGAAACGCTTCGTCCGAGTCGTAGTGATATCAACAACGTAAGGGTGGAAACTCGCAGTATGGTGGCTCAAGCTGTATAGTTGTTCCATCGTTCTAAATATCAATCAACAGAGTCTGATTTTTATACAACCGCCCTTCACCTCACCACCTTCTTAACCGCATAAAGGCCTGACTGCCGGAACTTGTCCTCATGTCAACACAGACAGCTGTTCCTGGCTCAGCTGCCAACTTCAACAGTTCAGGGCTGTGGGTGCCAATGCGAGTGGTTTGTTGTGTTTATGCTAATATGTTTGTGTGTTTTGTGAATCACGCTGTACAGGGAAGTAGGGAAATTTAACGAACGGAATATTAAGCATTTTAATATACTTAACTAGCGGCCGCCAGCGACTTCGTTCGCGTGGAGTTAGTTATACTCCGCCCCTATTGGTCGTAGCGTTATACAGTATGTTAAATAACAGAGGGCGTTCCCTTAAACTCGTTAATATATATCATTAATAGATTAAAATAAAATTATCAGCATAGAAAAATAAGCATAAAAAAATCCGAATAAAAAAAATTCTAATTGGAAATAAATTTGAAACCTCTTGTTTTAAATCAAAATAGTAGTCGTCATGTATAAATAAATTGCGACGTTGCCGTCTTTCATGTTCGCGTGTACAGTGTGTTTCTTTACATGTCAATTTAAATTTTTTATTGAATATTTTCTTATTGGAAAAAATTTTAAAACATTTTGTTTTCGAATGGAAATATTTTTTTTAGCATGTATGTATGCTATACTATTTCGGGTTAACGGGAACGCCCTCTGTTAGTTAACATACTGTATAACCTAAAGCCTTCCTGGATTAATGGGCTATCCTACGCAAAAAGATTTTTTCAAATTGGACCAGTAGTTCCTGAGATTACCGCGTTCATACAAACAAACTCTTCAGCTTTATACATTAGTATAGATGGGAAAGTGAGTTTGTTTTTTTGTTCCACTTTCACGCCGTAACTACTGAACCGATTGCTTTGAACTTTTGCAGACGCAAAGTTAGAAGTCCGGATTAAATAATAGGTTACTTTTTATTCCGGAAAAAATTGATATTCCCGAGGGAAATCTAAAAAGTGCGATATAACCGAACTCGACGCGGGCGAAGCCGCTGGCGGAAAGCTAGTACAAAATAAGGGCGAGTCTTCTTCCGATGATATCCAACGATATCCTCTAATTTCCTAATGATTTGACAAGTCTTTGACATTTGCTTATCACCGAGATTACACTTGTTTTTAAATAATTATAAACTAGTGCTTGACTTCAATCCCGCTTGATGGTAAGCAGTGATGGAATCGCTAATGGTAAAGCGCGCTAGTTTATTAAGAGCTTATTTATTTTAAAAAAACTGAGTGAATAGGAAGGAAGACAGTAGTTGAGCGAGGTGATGCAATGTTAAACCTAACAACACGACCAACGATACAGCGCCAGAGGGAGATTGATCTGATCATTTGGCGCATCGTATCTGGCACACGTCGCAACACAACTGCTCAAACCCGTCTTTCGTACGGCTTCTCCAGAGATCATGCCGGAACAAGCCGAATCGCTTGGCGGCAGGACTTTTTTTGGTGGGTGGTAACTTCTGCCGGCAGCCGATGCTTATGCCCTACCACCCATATTTTAACCCTTAAATTACAAACTGAAATCTAACTTTACTTCCAGACTTCTTTCTTTCTTTCTCTTATGGCTTCGCACGGTTTGTGCATTTAGCCAATGTCACGTAATGAATTATTCATGTCGAAAAAGACGGCCGCGCGGACCGAACACTGAGGAAGATTTGGTTCAAAGCCATGATGTGGCCATTATGCTAAAATATTTCACTGTTCTTTATGAATTATTCACTGAATGCACTTTTTATTACATAAATCAAGCGTTTTTATTTAGTAAACGACACTATAAATAATTTAAAAGTCCAATGAAAAATGAGCGTGGCACTCATCTTAGCTTCCCGCCAAAACTCCTACTTCCAGACTTAATCTTTGAGGCAGTGTTTGTATTTCGAACATTATTGAGTTTAAGTCAAAGTTCTTAATACAAAAGTGACAACTTAGTACCGATCTTAGCTGTCATTTTTATATAAAGAAATTCGTTTCTACAACGTTTAGGTTCATAATTCGATAACTATTTACGTCGTATAAACCTGTAGGGTAATTATGTAACACACTATAATTAGCAATTTTCTCGGTGGTAGGCCATAACATCGGCTGCCGGCACGAGTTGCCACCCACCAGACCAAGTCTTGCCGCCAAGCGATTCGTCGTGTTCCGGCATGATGACTGATGAAGCCGTACGTAGGACGGGTCTGAGTTGTTAGGTTTAACATTGTATCACCTCGCTCAACTGCCGTCTTCCTTCCTATTCACAAGGTTTTTTAAGTGAATAGGCTTAATAAACTAGCGCACTTTACCATCAACGATTGCATCACTACTTACCATCAGGCGGGATTGCAGTCAAGCGCTGGTTTAGAATTATTTAAAAAAAGGGTTTGATGTTGACAGTTCAACAACATTCATTGCGTTGTTTAGGTTGTTGAACAGACATGTTTTTGAACACCTGCAGCAATGGATTAGCAATATGCTTCGAAATGATTCCAACTTATAGTTATAGTGTATTACGTCATTAGGGTACTGGTTTAATCAAAATCCTTGTTTTGCAATAAGACTTTCTCGTTTTCTCGGTGGTAGGCAACAACATCAGCCGCCGGCATAAGTTACCACCCACCAGACAAAGTCTTGCCGCCAAGCGATTCGTCGTGTTCCGGCATGATGTCTGGTGAAGCCGTACGGAGAACGGGTCTGAGCAGTTGTGTTGCGATGTGTGCCGGGTACGATGTGCCTAATGTTGTTGTGTCGGGAGTTTGATCGTGAAGGCTCTCCAGATCATCCTCTGGCGCAGCATCGTTGGTCGTGTTGTTGGGTTAAACATTGCATCACCTCGCTCAACTGCCGTCTTCCTTCCTATTCACTCAGTTTTATTGAGTGAATAGGCTTAATAAGCTAGTGTGCTTTACCATCAACGATTGCATCACTGCTTACCATCAGGCGGGATTGCAGTCAAGCACTAGTTTATAACTATTAAAAAAAAAAGACTATACTTCTGAAATGCCGAAAAATTCTTCGTCCATTCATTCGTAAACAGTAGAATAATTCTCGTAATTTAAACATTTTTAAATTACGAGAATTCGATTATGTTTGCCCTTCTTCTCCTTCTCAGCCTATAGGGGTCCACTGCTGGACAAAGACCTCCCCCAAGGCTTTCATTCCATTGGGGGGCATTGCTATAATCCCCACGCTCGGCAGGCGGATTGGAGATCGCAGTAATTTAATGTTCCATAGGAGAAGTGCTGCTACCCGCTTCCCTGGTGGCTTCCCTATTATTGGAATCAATTTTAACAGTACATACCTACTTAGGACCCATTAACTTAATCAAATTTTATTCCGTGGTGCTTGGCAATCTGGGCTTCTCCAATTGCAATAATATCCCTTTGTGCCGATTGGCCTAGTTCTGTTCTGTCTCCTGCTTGTTATGGAGGGAAGTGGAAAAAATATATTTTTTCTTACTCCTCCACTATTCTTTTCTGATTAATTTCGTTGCGGGACCCAAGACAGTTGAATCGTTTCTCCGGGACTCGTCGAGCTTCATTGCTCGGCGTTTTTCTGGCGGTCTCCACTGTTGATTCTGGCTTTCAGGAGTTGCAGTGGGTTGGGAACAGTGTAGCGGGTTTTCCCTGGTGAGAAGTTCCGTTAGTCGCCTCTTACGACATCCACGGGAGGATATGGGTTAGTACTATTCTATGACCATCTTAATTATTGAAATTATAAATTAAACTGCTCATCAACAACCCCGACCCGAGAAAACTCAAGGAAAAGTTTCCAAATTTTATTTACACGCGATTGTGACACAATTTCCTTTAGCAATTACCTTTCGGCTGTAATCCAAGTGCTCAGGTAGATTAATAACCCACGCTGAGATTACGGTGACGAAGGTCTGACGGATGCGACGGCTCGGAAAGACCCGACGAGCCTGAAAGAGCCGGCTCTTAAACCGTTAAAACAAATTCGATGTCACACTAAAAGCATTGATTGGTATGATAAGGATAACTCTGTGTTGGTGATTTATGACGAGGGAGTGATGAACTGTTAATCGGTTGGTGAGTTGAGATTTGAGTGTTCTGGCTGAACATCTATGAAGTTTCTGATTTACGATCGAATCCTTAAACGTAACTAATACGTACTTTGTAAATTAATTTGTAGATACAGACGTACCTATATACAACCCGCCTTATAATTCTCTACTCCAGTTCTAAATTTATTTTTAGTTAAGTAATAATATCGGCTGCCGGCAGAAGTTACCACCCACCAGACAAAGTTTTGCGGCCAAGTGATTCGTCATGATGTCTGGTGAAGCCGTACGGAGGACGGGCCCAAGCAGTTGTGTTGCGATGTGTGCCGGGTATGATGCACCAAATGTTGTTGTGTCGGGAGTTTGGTCGTGGAGGGCCTCCAGATCCATCTCCCTCCGACGCAGCATCGTTGGTTGTGTTGTTGGGTTTAATATTGCATCAACTCGCCTTACTGCCGTCTTCCTTCCTATTCACTAAGTTTTTTAAGTGAAAGGCGGAAGGGGCCGCCACACCGCGCGCCTTGCGCGTGTTCCCGATCGCCGACAAAGGGATCTATCTATCTCTTTTCGTCAGCAATATTGCTATCTTTTCATTGATGAAATGTTATGTTCCATGACCCCGGCAAATGACCGCTGCGCGACAGTTCTCTAAATACAGGTTGCTAAAATGGTATTTTCAAAAAAAAAAATAGTAACTTCTTGAATAATTACACTTCATGATAATAAAATATCTTCATGAAGCCAAAATGCAACGAAGTATTTGTATTTTCAGTTAATGTCGCCATTGTAGCGTCATGTTGTTTATACGGACGATAGTAGGTAAAGTTATATGAAATTGTCAAATATTGTCACTTACCTTTGAGCGTTAATATTCCTAGTTATAAAGTTGAAAACCTAAGAAAGAAGTTTGACAGATTGTAGCACCTTGCTGTGCTGTCGTCTGTACATAAATTAAAAAAAAAACTCCTTTGTATAGTTTCTCAAGATATGTAAAATTGTACATACATAAAATCCAACCTTCTCCTCAATGCATAAAAGTTACTATTCTAGTTGAAAATTTTATTATCTGCCTAGCCTAGTCGTCTGGCTTCCTATCTAACTGCATTCAAATTAAAGTAGGCCAGTGACATTTACACGCACGTTAAGCCGTTGGTCCCGGTTGCCATACGAACATCTAGTGGCAGTCGTTACGGGATGTTGGAGGCCTCAAAAGTCCAACAATTGGTCTAACTGCAATGCTTCGATGTCGCCTTCGGGTTGTGGAGGTCAGACGGCAGTCGCTTCACGGAAAATGTCGAAGTTTAGCCATATCAGCAGTTTGACTGGCAAAGCGGACCCCAGACTCCAAAGCTGAAAAGGCTTCGGATGCGAATGGGATTAACGCTGGGATGATGATGATGATGATGAGTGACGTTTACACGCCAAAAATGTAAAATTAAACAGTCGCTAATCGTTACTTAAATTTAAGCAAGGTTTATGAATAATGTGGGTGGATGATTCAGAATAATAATGAATGATTATGCTTAAAAGTCCAAATTATGATTCTAATGGTGCCGAATTTCGGTTTCCTTCCGGACCATTTTGTTGTAGCAGTAGATTACCCTTTTAAAGGGGCTCGTGGTTATAATAATAGCCACACAAGTCCAGCAATCTGGCGCCCTACTCTGCCATTCCAATAGTCTCAGAATGGTCGACCAGTGACCTCATAATGGTCGATTTTGACAAGTTTTGTAATCTACTAACAAAGCATTATTATGACTTTCCAGTGGCCAATCACTAACACTCCACTCATAAAGAAATGTTCAAATTGTAGTAGTTTTTAGAAAAAATCATTTCTACTAACGGGTTTTATAATAATGGCAACACGGCAATGTCATTCTATCGCCATTTCATTACGAGGCGACTGAGATAATTGATCGATCATTATGAATTTAGCAAATTACGAACTTTTAAGCAAAATGATAATGGAATCGTGTTGGAATGACAATTTTATACCGTAAAGTATTGTAAACATTTTCATTTTTAATGTCTGGACTTGAAAAAAGACGATGATCCCTGAGTTTTTTTCGGTTATTTATTCTCAGAGGTAGTCAGGAAATGCCGGCTTCAACTAGTTTAAAAAAAAAAAACACAAAAGACATATGACGTGTAAAAGTGATCAATGATCCTACTTGCTTAATAAACGATTTCATTTAATTTATAAAAATAGCAGTCGAGGGCCCCAGGTTTAGTTAGCTACGCTGGTCGTGGTGGGCAGTCGTGACAGTTTGTGAGAAGTCTGAAAATCTGTCCTTTTCTATTCACTGGAAGTGATAGCCTGTTCCATCGAACTCCCGGCCACCGTAGTAGCGAGATTGCGGGCGGTGAGCAGCTCGCCGCCCGGTAAGGACCAGGCCCGAGTCGATGGGTTTTAGTCAGTAAAAGTCAGACACGCGCTTCCGCTCCACCCAGAGCGGGAGAGGCCATTTGATGATTTCCCATGCCAAACAAAAAAGGGGGTATTGTATTACCCAATAAGTGGGTTGTGGACATCAGATAGGCAGTTTCTCCAAAAAACTAGTATTCAGTAAAACAGATAAGAAGCCGATCCCAGCATCTTCTTCTTCTTCAGCCTATAGAGGTCCACTGCTGGACAAAGGCCTCCCCCAAGGCTTTCCACGATGATCAGTCTTGTGCCGCCCGCATCCATCGGATTCCCGCGATCTTCACCAGGTCATCGGTCCACCTTGTTGGGGGCCTCCCTACGCTGCGTCTTCCGGTACGTGGCCGCCACTCCAGCACCTTACTGCCCCATCGGCCATCGGTTCTACGAGTAATGTGCCCTGCCCACTGGCACTTAATTTTAGCGACTCAAAGAGCTTTGTCGGTGACGTTGGTTCTTCTGCGGATCTCCTCATTTCTGATTCGATCACGCTGAGAAACTCCGAGCATAACTCTTTCCATCACTCTTTGTGTGACTTTGAGCCTTCGTATGAGGTCCATTGTGAGCGACCACGTTTCAGTTCCGTAAGTCATCACTGGCAACACACACACTGGCATAGCTTATATCAATCTAGGTAGATGACTAAGAGTAGACCCTTTTAAACCTAAAATAACATACATTCAAGGTTTTCCTAACTTATTTTTCCAATTAAAGTGACCCTACTCGGGTGATCCTTAACTTAAACCCTCATTAATTCCTACGTTAAAACTATTTTTGCCCAATTCAGGTTTACAAAGTTTTAATCTATGCTTAGGAGCTTGTAATTAAAACGTTCACCACCTGTAGTTAATGGCGGCCATCTAGAATGCTAGTTACGACTATTTGGCGGGAAAACGGTTTATTTGAATGTCGAATTAGATAGACATTTTGATAGGTATTGGTACTACTGGCTGATTGGTGTTGCCATTGCCTGAATGAGTAAAATACTTTCTATTGAATTTATGTTGTTTGATGTTTTGCATTTTTATTCCTTAATTTATCATGGCTTGCTAAAGCCGTTATAGTACTGGCAGTTTGATATCTATTTTTGTATGGTACCTAAGTTTAAATTTCATATTTGAATTTGGAACGATGTGCTTGTTCTTTTCGAGGCACAGAGGTTTCTCGGTATGTAATGATGATCTATTATTTATAACAGTTAAACGTTGGGAAAATGGCAATCTTCCGCGACCTCCTCTCGTTAGTTATAACAAAACCTATTATATTGCAATAATTGGCGACAATTTTTCTGTCATAAACATCGCATCGACGTTAACTGGCGTACAAAGCAATTATAAGATTGCCAATCCCTGGCACGGTGCCATGCGAGTCAATGCCAGCCGTGCCAGTCCAATGCCAAGCCGCGCCATTGCTCCGAGATGCCGCGGCTGTGTTCTGCCATTCTTCGGTGTTTGGTGTAAGCTATAAGAACTAGAGAAAATGTAAGTATACAAAATTGGGTTTTTGATACGTTGTGAAGAGTGTGTTATAATTATTTGACTTAATTTCCCATCTCCGTTCTATCATCGGATGATCCATCGTACGATGAGTATCCAGGTATCCACCCTTACGTTGTTGACACCACGATCCGGATAAAGCGTTTAGCCTCGTTTTTTATACCGCGTACATCGAAGGACCGGAACAATTTGCGTGCGGCGGTCTTTCTGTCTAGTTACAATTTAAGTGTCTTTAAGGCTAGAGTGAATAGGCATTTAATAAACTAATGCATTGCACCATCAACGATTGCATCACAGCTTACCATCAGGCGGGATTGCGGTCAAGCCCAAGTTTATAACAAATTTAAAAAAATTGTTTTCAAGACTAAAATGGTAATGTTTGGCACTGTTTAATGCATTTTTTGTTTTGTTATACCCCAGCGTCACAGTTGTACAAACGAAATATGTATAACATTACAAAATTGAAAAGTATAAATGTGCCGTACTGTAGCACCTAAATTGATTGGTATAACATTTAGTCGGTTAACTAAGTCATATGCTTTTCTCTTTTTTAATTCTTTGTTTACATTGAGTTAAGTAGGTAGCTAACCCGATGGAGTGAAGTTCTAAACGATACGAAAAACTCTCAAATGAGAATTTTTTCTTTTTATGAATTACAAACTAGCGCTTAACAGCAATCCCGCCTAACGGTAAGCAGTGACGCAATAGATGATGTTAA
This sequence comes from Sesamia nonagrioides, assembly GCA_017933935.1. Taxonomy (NCBI): domain Eukaryota; kingdom Metazoa; phylum Arthropoda; class Insecta; order Lepidoptera; family Noctuidae; genus Sesamia; species Sesamia nonagrioides. The sequence continues at coordinate 34,389 of JADWQK010001852.1, forward strand.
AGCGCACTAGTTTATTAAGAGCCTGTTCACTCTAGCTTTGACACTCAAAATGTAGTCCGACAGAAACACGGCCGCTCGCAAATTGTTTCAGTCCCTCGATGTACGCGGTATAAAAGAGGAGGCGAAACGCTTCGTCCGGATACAAAATGATCTTAAAACAACATTCCATTCTCTCCAAACTTGTACCACACGCCGAGTTTAGTAATATTTTACTATGTTCTTTGTTGAGCTTCGCAGCAGTTCTCGTAACAAGTTGTAATAGAATTACATACAGCCATATGAACTAAGGTCGTTTGTACCTTATACGGGCTATACCGACGTTCACTACGGTTTAGGTACGTGCTAGTTATGATGATTCGCTGGTCTTGATTATGAATTTGGCGGAAAATTACACATACACTCATCATCATCTCAGCGTTAAACCCAGTTGCATCCGAAGCTTTTCCAGCTTTGGAGTCTGGGCTCTGCTTCACCGATATAATATCGAAGTTTAGTCAAAATTAGCAGTTAGACTGGTAAAACGGAAATTACACATACACACTCCCGCGCAAAATTATAATAATTTTTTACAAGGTACGCCTGACAATTTCAACAACTGTCTTGGATGTGCAATGTTGGTTATAAACCTCCTTTGTACCAAATTTAATTGATATCGGTTCAATAGTTTTTTAAAGTGTTAACTACGCCCTAAGGTTTAACCCACATAAGTTTCGATCACATAGGATCGCTCATTCCTCTGTATGAGAGGAGTCCTGTGCCCAGCAGTGGGACGATAAAAAGGTTGATGATGATGATGATGACGTAGGAATATTGGGATAAAAGTATCATATATGTTATTCCTGGTTACACTTACAAGCTGTCTGTGTGGCATTTTTTTATATATACAACATATAAAAAAAAACCCGTCCGACCCAAAAGGATAATAAAGGTTAGGTGTACACATGACCAAATAAAATATAAGATTTTACATAATCAACATAGTAACTATACAAATGAATTATGAAATAATCTTTGTTATCCTCGAATTAATTCCAACTTCCCCAAAATTTGGTATTCTTTTAAAAGTGACAACACCGTTTTAGACAATATTATTATGAGTGATGCGACCACGTACCGCGTGCCCTGCCCCCCTTCACCCGCGCATGTATGCCTATCGTGATACCCGGCTTTGTAGGCATTATTAGAATCAGTTATCGATACTTAACAATACCTTCACGGATCGGACAGCGTTTTCTTTACATATCCATACTAATATTATAAATGCGAAAGTAACTCTGTCTGTCTGTCTATCTGTCTGCCTGTTACGCTTTCCCGCTTAAACCTCTCAACCGATATTGATGAAATTTGGCACAGACAATCTTTAGACCCTGAGAAAGAACATAGGCTACCTTTTATCCCGGAAAAATTTGAATGTTCCCGAGGGAAATCTAAAAAGCGCGATATAACCGAACTCCACGCGGGCGAAGCCGCGAGCGGAAAGCTAGTTGTATATAAATTATAAACTAGTGCTTGACCGCAATCCCGCCTGATGGTAAGCAATCATGCAAAAGTTGATTATAATGCGCGCTAGTTTATTCAAAGTCAATTCACTCTAGCCTTTCCAGTCCCACGATGTATGCGGTATAAAAGACGAGGCGAGACGCTTCGTCCTGATCTGTTCGGTGTAAACTCGCCGTACGATGGGTCGTGCTATCATGGAACGGAGATGGGGTATTTAAATCATGACATTCCTGTACACTCTCACCAAAATGCATCCTATAGAACACTGACAAACTGGCTACTCTTCGCCTTACTTTAAAATCGGTTCAGCTGTTTTGGAGGAGTTCGATGACAAGCACTGTGACATTTATATAATAGATTGAGACCCATTTATTAAATTAATAAATAAAATTAAATACATTAATAAATAAAGAGACCGCTTCTAAGAAAATTCGAATTCAATCAACTCAGAGAAAAATAAATCTACTTAGGTACATGTTTAGAAGATTTGATGAGATCTCCCAATCCAATCATGTTGAAAATTGTAATCCTCCAAATATTCCATTCTCTTATTAATTTTTTGTGCTAGATAAAGATATATGTATTACGTATATGTGTATTTTCTCGGTGGTAAGCCACAACATCGGCTGCTGGCAGAAGTTACCATCCACCAGGCAAAGATTTGTCGCCAAGCGTATTGGTGAAGCCGTACGGAGGACGGGTCTGAGCAGTTGTGTTCCAATGTGTGCCGGGTACGATGCGCTAAATGTTGTTGTGTCGGGAATTTGGTCGTGGAGGGTCTCCAGATCAATATCCCTCTGGCGCAGCATCGTTGGTCGTGTTATTGGGTTTTACATTGCATCACCTCAATAACTGCCATCTTCCTTCCTATTTACTCAGTTTTTTTGAGTGAATAGACTCTTAATAACTTAGCGCGCTTTATCCTCAGCGACTGCTGCGCTGCTTATAAAAAAAGAACAATAACTGTGCTGCTGCGGAGTTTGTTTCAGCCCTTCTTCTTCCCAGTGAACGCACTAAGAAGTGGCGAAAAGCGGACGTTCTGGTGGACTGCATTTTGCGATTTCAACGTTCTAAAGAAAGGGTCACCCATACGCTGAAAAACCCCGGCCAGCGTAGCTTATCCTAATCGAAAGTCTTGCCGCCAAGCGATTCGTCGTGTTCCGGTATGATGTCTGGTGAAGCCGTACGGAGGACGGTTCGGAGCAGTTGTGTTGCGATGTGTGGCGGGTACGATGTGCCAAATGTTGTTGTGTCGGGAGTTTGGTCGTGGAGAGTCTCCAGATCAATCACCCTCTAGCGCAGCATTTGCTCGTGTTGGTCTTGGGTTTAACATTGCATCACCTCGCTCAACTGCCGTCATCCTTCCTATTCCTTAGTTTTTTAAGTGAATAGGATTAATAAACTAGTGCGCTTTACCATTAACGATTGCATCACTGCTTACCATCAGGCGGGATTGCAGTCAAGCACTAGTTTATAATTATAAAAAAAAAAGTTTGCAACGAGCCACTAGTATTCTATTTAACTATCTCTGCCATATTTGTTTATCAATAAGGACACGCAAGCAAAAAAAACGCTTTACATTAAGCAAATATAGAAGTACTAGCTTTCCGCCCACGGTTTCGCCCGCGTGGAGTTCGGTTATATTGCGCTTTTTAGATTTCCTTCAGGAATATCAATTTTTTTCCGAGGTAAAAAGTATTATTTAATCCGGACTTCTAACTTAACGTCTACAAAATTTCAAAGCAATCGGTTCAGTAGTTACGGCGTGAAAGCGGAACAAACAAACAAATTCACTTTCCCATTTACAATATTAGTAAGATTATAATACCTCCATGTAAGCAAAATAGAAATTCGAGTATCAGTGTATCACACACCATTAATCGAGAATGTTTGTACCTGTTCCTACTGTCATGTTACATGGTGAGCTTAATTCGTATCAATCATAATTAATTTGTCTGCTAATTGATAAACGCGATCTTGTAATTTCATTACATAATTCACGTGTAATGTCTGTTACCAAGAGTTTAATAACGGTGTTATTTATTATCCCTACTAATATTATAAATGCGAAAGTAACTCTGTCTGTATGTCCGTCTGTTACGCTTTTCCGCTTAAACCTCTCAACCGATTTTGATGAAATTTGGCACAGACAATCTTTGGACCCTGAGAAAGAACATAGGCGGTAGCCTATGTTCTTTCTCAGGGTCTAAAGATTAGAGATAAAAGGTATTCTAACTCGGAAAAATTGATGTTCCCGAGGGAAATCTAAAAAACGCGATATAACCGAAATCCACGCGGGCGAAGCCGCGGTCGGAAAGCTAGTTTATAATATAATAGTATTACTAACTATATTATTGCGTGTTGTCTCGTTGCTCTCTTTTCTGGAATAATGCCTCTGCTCGTCATTTTGAGAATTCGTCGTTCCGAACGCCTGACCCATCTTTACATCACAGCACAGAGATCACAAATAGTTCAGTGGTTTTGCTAAGCATGAGATCCCGGGATCCGGGAATAAATACATAACACAATGTTTCTATCATTTTGAAGCGAATTGCTCATCCATTACTCTATATATTCGAAAAATAACCCCCAATTTAGCGCAAGCAAAGCCGCGGGTAAAAGCTAGTACTTTTATAAGTATATACTAGTGCTTGACCGCAATCCCGCCTGATGGTAAGCAAGTGATGCAATCGTTGATGGTAAAGCGCACATAAAAAAGACTTAGTGAATAGGAAGGAAGACGGCAATTGAGCGAGGTGATGCAATGTTAAACCCAACAACACGACCAACGATGCTGAGCCAGAGGGAGATTGATCTGGAGACCCTCCACGACCAAACACAGTCGGTAAAACAACAACATTTGGCGCATCGTACCCAGCACACATCGTAACACAACTGCTCAGAACCGTCCTCCGTACGGCTTCACCAGACATCATGCCGGAAAACGACGAATTGCTTGGCGACAAGACTTTGTCTGGTAGGTGGTTACTTCTGCCGGCAGCCGATGTTATGGTACAAATCAACACAAATGTATTTTTGTTATGAAATAAAGAACTACAACTTGAAGTCGAAAACTCGAAACCGTCACAAATGAGCGCCATTAGAGTGACACGCTGCATGAACACAATGGGTATTAATGATTGGTATGAATATTAGAACACAATCTGAATGAAATAATTACAATCAATTGAAACATCATAGGTATTAAAGTATCATCATCTCGGTGGTAGGCCATAACATCGGCTGCCGGCAGAAGTTACCACCCACCAGACAAAGCCTTGCCGCCAAGCGATTCGTCGTGTTCCGGCATGATGTCTGATGAAGCCGTACGGAGGACGGGTCTGAGCAGTTGTGTTGTGATGTGTGCCGGGTACGATGCGTCAAATGTTGTTGTGTCGGGAGTTTGATCGTGTCTCTGGCGCAGCATCGTTGGTCGTGTTGTTGGGTTTAACATTGCACTACCTCGCTCAACTGCCGTCTTCCTTCCTATTCACTAAGTCCCTCTTTTTTATATGAATGGGATCAATAAACTAACGCGCTTTACCATCAACGAGTGCATCACTGCTTACCATCAGGCGGTATTGCAGTCAAGCGCTAGTTTATAATTAAAAAAAAATGTAATGTGACATCTACCCACCCGTACTGGGCCCGCGTGGTAGATTACGGCCCACTCCTCTCACCGAGAGTAGGCCTGTGTCCCAGCTGATTATGTGATAGTACGGAACCCTTTGTGGGCAAGTCAAGCTCGCATTTGGCTGGCTGTTATAATTACTCTTCACGATCTTTACCAACGCAAGACCAAAGCCAAAACTCTGCCAAAGATAAAAATCTGAGACCAATGTCACTCCATTAAAACGTCACAGAATATTTATGTTGCTAATAACGATGTGTTATTTCGTACTTTTTCTACCAATTTGGGAGAAAACGACACCCTAACGAGCCAGTATAAATTATTTATTATATTGAAGTTTTATGGCATGGGGCCATCGGTTTTATTGGACTGGAGATGATGGTTTACTGGACTTTGGGAAGTTATTGGAAGATAACTACTGTCTTTGATTGTTTTATACGGTTTCGTATCCAAAGAGTAAAATTAATTAGACTTTACTCTCTGTCTGTCTGTCACCAGGCTATGTCTCGTGAACCGGCTGCCCCTATAAGAATCATAACATCGGCTGCCGGCAGAAATTACCACCCACGGACTCGTCATGTTCCGGCATGACGTGTGGTGAAGCCGTACGGAGAACGGGTCTGAGCAGTTGTGTTATGATGTGGGCCGGATACGATGCGCCAAATGTCTGTTAACAACTTTTTTTTTATTCAAATTTTTTTTTATGACCATTTTATATCGCGTACATCGCAGGACTGGAACAATTTGCTAGTGGCGATTTTTCCGTTTAATTACAATTAAGTATCTTTAACACTAGAGTCAATAGGCTCTTAATAAACTAACACGCTTTACTATTAATGATTGCATCACTGCTTACCATCAGGCGGGATTGCAATCAAGCACTATTTCATAATTATACTAGCTTCCGCCCGCGGCTTCGCCCGCGTGGAGTTCGGTTATATCGCGCTTTTTAGATTTCTCTCGGAAATTTCAATTTTTCCCGTGATAAAAAGTACCCTATTATTTAATCTGGACTTCTGTCTTAACGTGTGCAAAATTTCAAACCAATCGGTTCAGTAGTTACGGCGTGAAAGCGGAACAAACAAACAAACTCACTTTCCCATTTATAATATTAAACAACCTACCTAAATAAAACCTATATAAAAAAAAACATTTCTGTTTGTTTTTTTAAGATTGGATTCAGTTCCTTTTGAGATCTTTCTTTGGCCTCTATGACTGCTTTCATACACCCAGCCTCTAGGCTAGATGCATGTGTTTAAAGGCCTGGCCTGATGGCATCCTGGGGATGGTCGGAATCTAATCCTATCATCCCACATACTGGCTACTTCATAATACCATCAGTACTTAGATACGGGAGAAGAGAAGCAGTCAGATAATCCTGTCAGCTCATCTCCTAGATCCTTCAAAATATATAAAGGTTATCAGCTGATAGAGAAAAAGGGATGAGTCCTGGTTAAAAAAAAATATTCCGGTTAGTCCGTTATTTAGATTATAGAAAAATATTCAATACGTATATTTTGTTTTATCAAATTAACAAAAATTGACAAATATAAAGCGCATCAAACAACAGGAGTGGGGGCTGGTGACGTCACTCATTGCTAAAAAGTGTAGCAAAGAGTGACGTCACACGAGTTTTCAACAAACTGTATCGTCTTAATTTTATGTTTATATGAAAAAAGAAAAATACATGTCTAGTTTTTTTTTTTTTGATATTCTGACTAACGGACTAATTAGGTTTCTTAAGTCAACTGCCCTATTCATAATCATCAGCCCCTACTCGTCCACTGCTGGACATAGGCCTTCTTCATGGCACGCCAACAAGCTCGATCCTGAGCAGTTCTCCGCCCTATTGCTGCCCTATTGCTGGTTACAAAATATTCTACACGTTCACCCCTTTTAAAAGCCAGTTAGAATTCCGAAGAGTAGAAAAACAGAAATTATCCTCATTGTTTTTTAACACAACATTGTATCGAGGATTCTTTGACATTGAATGGCAATATAAAAACAGTATTTATTAACTGTATTAATTAATCAAAAGCAAGGAAGTGATCGACACGTGTACGAGGGTAAGGTTGCGTTCACAATATCTACTCACAAACAACCATCTGAAGGTCATAATTAAATCAAAACAAATTTGCAAAATCATCTCAGTGACAATTAATGTATTAAAACAAGTTGACTCACAACCCGTTAACACATGTGAGTCCGTTTTACTGGTACGTTTTTAACGTATACGTCATAAAATGCCCTGTCCACACATAGGCACGGTTTAAGGGCCTGCGAAGACGACGGACTTTTTACGCCATCGACGAAAAAAAATAACGTTTTTTTTTTACATATTATAAACCAGCGCTTGACCGCAATCCTGCCTGATGGTAAGCAGTGACGCAATCGTTGATGGTAAAGCGCACTAGTTTATTAGGAGCCTATTCACTCTAGCCTTGAAGACACTCAAATTGTAGTCCGACGGAAACACCGCCGCTGGCAAATATTCCAGTCCCTCGATGTACGCGGTATAAAGGAGGAGGCGAAACGCTTCGTCCGGATCGTAGTGGTGTTAACAACGTAAGGGTGGAAACCAGCCGTACGACGGGTCGTCCGCTAAAACGGAACAGTAAAACGGAGACATGTGTAAACCGGTCGTCATAGATCCCTTCGTTTATATAATTAGTAGCCCGGGACTTCGTCTGCGATGGAAAGCCTTGATCATTTCCAGGTCATGTCTACCCATGTTCTAGATTTCAACTAAAACACATTAGTTCTAGCGTAAAGTCGACCTTAGAAGTGAAAAAGAGTAAAAGAAATATTAGTTCTCCTCCAGAAGCAGTAGGTCGTAAGGGTAGGCCCAACGACCTCATTAAACGTCGATAGTTGTGAAATTAAGCAAAAGATTCGGCTAAAAAAACAAAAATCCTTTGAGAGAATTTTAAATTAGCGACGATTTTTTTTTCCCGCGGTTTCACCCGCGTAATTTTCGATCCTGTGAAAATGTCGAGATAAAAGTATCATATGCGTTATTCCTGGGTATAAGCTATCTGCTTGCCAAATTCTATCCAAATCCTTTCAGTAGTTTTTGCGTGAAAGAGTAAGAAATATGCTTACATACTCATAAACTTTCTCATTTATAATATTACTAGCGGCCGCCAGCGACTTCGTTCGCGTGGAGTTAGTTATGCTCCGCTCTTATTAGTCGCAACGTGATGTTATATAGCCTAAAGCCTTCCTGGATTAATAGGCCATCCAACGCAAAAATAATTTTTCAAATCGGATGAGTAGTTCTTGAGAATAGCGCGTTCAAACAAACAAACAAACTCTTCAGCTTTATACAATATGTAAAGAAAACCCTGTCCGATCCGTGAAGGTATTGTTAGGTATCGTTAACTGATTCTAATAATGCCTTCAAAGCCGGGCTAAACTTAAAAAAAAATGCCCCAAAAAAAAAAAAATATTATTTCGAAAAAGCGAGGTAACTTAATGCATATGCGGTAGGCAACCCGATAGCCCCGCCCCCCTTCACCCGCGCATGCATGCGCGGGTGAAGGGGGGCGGGGCATGCGGCACGTGGTCGCATCGCTATTCGCTCCGTCACAAATGGTGTTGTCAGTTTTTTAAAAATTACCAAATTTCGGGGAAATTGGAATTAATACCCAGGAAAAAAGATTATTTCAAAATTCATTATTATTGTTACTGTGATGATTATGTAAAATTTTATATTATATTTGGTCAAGTGTTTACCTAACCTTTATTATCCTTATGGGTCGGACAGGGTTTTCTTTACATATTGTATATTAGTATAGGTAGATTAAGATTAATGTGTTCGCACCCTTACACTGCAGTCTTACGCAGTTACAAGTATTATAATAAACTATATTGTACATTATGCAAGAATGTAATAGCAAGCTTATGGTAATACTAATAATATTCAATTTCCAATGAATATTAATGACATCTGTTTTTTTTTTTTTTTTACAGATTGGCTGTGAATCAACTTAGTAAATACTGTAAGTACTTTGAAGTATTTATGTTAATTTCATCTGTTATGGGAAGATGGTGGTCACAGGTGTAGGAGGGAATCAGAATAAAATGGGCGTTGAATTAATTTCTGCTTCAATATCTTTGCGGAAACGGTTTTTTAAAACCGGCCAAGTGCGAGTTGGACTCGCGCACGAAGGGTTCCGTATCATTATCTTAAAAAAACGTTCGTTGTATCGGAGCCCCTCTTCAATATTAGTTTCATTTTTTATTTTTAATTTTAATAGACATATAAACATATATTCTTTGAACATTTCAAGCGTCTATTGATGTCCTTTATTAATATGGAGCATGAAACGCCAAAAATCACGTTTGTTGTATGGGAGCCCCACTTAAATATTTTTATTTTTAGTATTTGTTGTCATAGCAGCAACAAAAATACATACCCCCTTATTCATAAACGCTGCTTAAAGGTAACTAGTGATTAGCGATTCTTTAACCATAAATTTTTGACCTTTTATCGTGACTTAACTTCAAATATCCTCATCTCTTCTCTCTATCTCATCCCTTATCAATAATAACCACAAGGTATAAGGGTTTTATTCATAAACGATGATTAAATTTAAGTGACGTGTAAACGTCTAAAATGTATGTTTAAACAGTCGCTATCACTAGTTAATTTTAAGCAGCGTTTATGAATAAGGGGATAATCTCTGAAAACTTCAACTGTCTAGCTATTACAGTTCATGAATACGGACCGACAGACGGACAACGAAGTCTCATTCATGAATAGGCTTCCGTTTTACCTTTTAGATACGGACCCCTAAAACTGACGCAATGAATGTGTCAAAATGAAAGTCTATTGGTAGGTTTTGACAATGTTCCGGAATTGGTGTTATAAGAGGAACCGGGACCACCCATATGTGGGGATGGTGATTCCTGGGGATTGATGTAAAAATTCCATACTACCCGACCTCTGAGGACTGAGGTCGGGAAGGTTGGGGTTTTTTTTATTAGTTAGAAACTATTGCTTGACTGCAATCCCGCCTGATGGTAAGCAGTGATGCAATCGTTGATGGTAAAACGCACTAGCTTATTAAGCCTATTCACTAAAAAAACTGAGTGAATAGGAAGGAAGACGGCAGTTGAGCGAGATGATGCAATGTTTAACCCAACAACACGACCAACGATGCTGCGCCAGAGGATGATCTGGAGACCCTCCACGACCAAACTCCCGACACAACAACATTAGGCACATCGTACCCGGTACACATCGCAACACAACTGCTCAGACCCGTACTCCGTACGGCTTCACCAGACATCATCGAACACGACGAATCGCTTGGCGGCAAGACTTTGTCTGGTGGGTGGTAACTTATACTTTTTCAAGGTTTCTCCCCCAAAAAAGATGTTAATGACAATATTTCGTGTGTCTGTGTGTGTCTTTTAGCCTGTGCTATATAAATATTTCTTTTTTTTTGCTATAAAAATATTTATAATTAAACATTTTTTTGTTTCTTTCTATGCTAAAATTTAAATGAACAGTCAGCTGTGCTGCTGGGGAGTTTGTTCCGCCACTTCTTCTTCCCAGCGAAAGCACTAGGAAGTGTCGATGGGTGGGCGTTTTGGGGACTGTCTTATGTAATACTAGCTTTCCGCCCGCGGCTTCGCCCGCGTGGAGTTCGGTTATATCGCGCTTTTTAGATTTCCCTCGGGAACATCATATTTTTCCGGGATAAAAGGTAGCCTATGTTCTTTCTTAGGGTCTAAAGATTGTCTGTGACAAATTTTAGCAAAATCGGTTGAGAGGTTTAAGCGGGAAAGCGTAACAGACAGACAGACAGACAGACAGACAGACAGACCGACAGACAGACAGACAGAGTTACTTTCGCATTTATAATATTAGTATGGATTGACGTTCAATACCTGCTGATTCTCAGCCCAATTTGAATAAATGACTTTTGATTTTATTTTGATTTGAAAAAAAATATCAAAGCGTTTATTTCAAATAAACCAGTTAGAAGCATTTTTGAATTGTCAGAAGGTCGGTCAGTCAGTAAGGTGAAGCTAGTCGCCCTTCCAAAGAGTAGGTACCTATGGAGAAGAACGGGCAAGAAACTCCATGGACACTCTTTTAACTTTCTCTTTACTCTTTTCAATTACAATTCCAATCAGACAATCAATTTATCTTTTTTTTTTTTTCAATTTACCAAACTGATACCAAGTAGGTAACGTTTTTAAATACAAACCACATGCCTTTAAGGAAATAAACGAAAACCTTGTATCCACATTATCGAAACACACGTCATATAAATACGTATAATATATTATGTGAACATCTAATTAGACAATGTACGGCCTTAGAGAGCGACATTGACAATCTGTCTTTCATATTGTGTCATAATTCCTAGAGGCCACGCATTGTTGCCATACAAAAAAAATATATTAGCATTTTTTTGTTGGCTGTTAACACCTCGTTTGTTTTATTTATTCGATTTTTTTTTCAATTGTAACAGCACATACCTACTTAGGACCCATTAACTTAATCGAATTTTATTCCGTGGTGCTTGGCAATCTGGGCTTCTCCCAGTTGCAATAATGTCCCTTTGTGCCGATTGGCCTAGTTCTGTTCTGTCTCCTGCTTGTTATGGAGGGAAGTGGAAAAAATATATTTTTTCTAACTCCTCCGCTATTCTTTTCTGATTAATTTCGTGGCGGGACCCAAGACAGTTGAATAGTTTCTCCGGGACTCGTCGAACTTCATTGCTCGGCGTTTTTCTGGCGGTCTCCACTGTTGATTCTGGCGTTCAGGAGTTGCAGTGTGTGGGAAAAGTGTGGCGGGTTTTGTCCCAATAAATTATTCGAATTCTGTTTTTAAATTAACTTGCGTTAGTTTGAATGAAGAATGAATTCATCGTCAAGCTTTTTATCGTCCCACTGCTTGGCATAGGTCTTGTCTTAGTCAGACCAGTCAGTGAAACACGACCCCGATGATCCGTGTACAGTAGTTTTAGTTGTTATGTATTTTAGTTACATATACATTTTAAGTTTTAATAGTATAGTATTCTATTTGTTGTGATATTTTTATATATTAACTTACAAGTATTGTTATGTTATAGTTTGTATAGTATTTTCTATGGGCCCCAGTTGCTTAATCTTCTCTATATTTATGAATTCATAAATATAGGGAAGGATTCAGCATAATCACTACGCTTGCTCAATGCGGGTTTGCGATTTGAGACTTACAGTCCAGGTTTCCTGAAGATGTTTTTCTTCACCTTGTAATCAGTCATTGGTGTCCAAGATATACTTAGAAAGTGCATATACCTACCTAACTTTAGAAAAGTTAATTGGTACTTGCCTGACCTGGAATCGTACCTGAACACTCGTGCTTGAGAGGCTGGTGTTTTAACCACTAGGCCACTACGACTTCTGATAGGCCACCACGACTTTAAGAAATTAATTAGTGTGATTACTTTCAACGACGGTTCTCATACAGGGGACTCGATCATCCACGTATCAACTGCCTCAAGTTACGCTTACCCAGATCGATCGACTCAAGCGGCTATTATTTATTTATTACTAGCTGTGCCCTGCGGTTTCACCCACGTAACCTTCGAACCGAAAGAGCCCAGTTGATATAAAATAAGCGCCTGTTAAAGTAATGGGAGCAATATGTACGTCCGCGTTTGCTCCCCTTTCCGCAATATTTTTTGTTTCTGCTCTACTCCTATTGGTCATAGCGGGATGTTTTATAGCCTATGCCCTTTCTCAGGCTCTAGACTATCTGTGTACCAAATTTGATTACAATTGGTTCAGTAGTTTTGCCGTGAAAGCCGGACAGACAGACAGAGATACTTTCGCATTTATAATATTAGTATGGATTTACAACTCCCAATAATTGAATTATTTATTTATTTAATAAAAAAAGTTGCCCCACACTAGGATTTTCTCCTGTATCGTGGGTGCGTTTACAAATATACAGTATGTTAAATAACAGAGGGCGTTCCCTTAAACTCGTTAATATATATCATAAATAGATTAAAATAAAAATATCAGCATAGAAAAATAAGCATAAAAAAATCCGAATAAAAAAAAATCTAATTGGAAATAAATTTGAAACCTCCTGTTTTAAATCAAAATAGTAGTCGTCATGTATAAATAAATTGCGACGTTGCCGTCTTTCATGTTCGCGTGTACAGTGTGTTTCTTTTACATGTCAATTTAAATTTTTTATTGAATATTTTCATGTTGGAAAAAATTTTAAAACATTTTGTTTTCGAATGGAAATATTTTTTTTAGCATGTATGTATGCTATACTATTTCGGGTTAACGGGAACGCCCTCTGTTAGTTAACATACTGTATAAACCCACATACACAAACATGAGGACCCGGAGGAACTACTTGTAGGTCATACAAATATTTGTTCCGTGCGGAAATCGAACCCGCGACACGTAGCGCAGCAGCCAATAGCATGATCACTGCGCTAACCGTGCAGTCAAAATTACATAACACTAATACAAAACCAACCCGTACTGGCCAGCGTGGTAGAGTACGGCCCACTCCCTCTCACCCAGAGGAAACCTGTGTCCTAACAGAGGTTACATTGATTATTTACAAATTTAAAACTAAAATATTTGGAGCACTATATGAGGACTATCCAATATACCATTAAAAGCATTAATTTAAAAGATAATGAGAAAGGTATGTATGTGTCTAAAACTATTGGGTATCAATAATGTTTGCGCTCTAAGGGCGGGTTGTTTCACGTTCACTTAACGCATGCGTAAAAGTTAAAAATGGTGCTAACCATCGTCAAGTCAAAAAATGAGTTGTTTCACAATACGTAAACGTTAACGCACGCAAAAAAAGATACGATTACGATAACTGACGGGTTGTTTCACGTTCACTTAACGCATGGGTAAAAGTTAAAAATGGTGCTAACCATCGTCAAGTCAAAAAATGAGTTGTTTCACAATACGTAAACGTCAACGCACGCAAAAAAATACGATTACTTTAACCGATGCTCTAAGCACTGGTTAACGTAACTTATGTCAAGTTGTGTTTAGTCCGCCGTGGTGTCAATTAGTGAAAACAACATAAACTCCCTTTTGTATTCGCGAGTTTGGTCTCTAATTGACGATAGTAGGTAGTTCATCTGATGATGATACAAGTACCGTAAAAAGAAAAAGAAAGGTGTTTAGCAGCCCAAGTTCTGTTTTTTTTTTTTTTATTACTGTTGTTGTCTGTTTCTTTACAGAACAACACATCTTTATATTTTTCAAGCGAAGATTGAAAGCGATCTTTCTCATTTTTTGTGAAGTTAGTGAAATGAAATGAAATCGTTTATTAAGCAAGTAGGATCACTGATCACTTTTACACGTCATGTTTTATTTTTTTCCGTTCTCTAAAAAAAAATATGTTTACATCATAGAATATACGTGTTTTGTTAGATTGCAATGTTTAACATATACCTACTTATTAAGGCCTTAAATATAGTAACTATGTTTAAGTGTATGTAGTAGTACGAGTGAGTGTAGTAATTTACTTACTTTGGTGTGTATGGTGGGGGTTATATAAATAATAAATAAATATATACGAACAAATCACACAGATTGAGCTAGTCCCAAAGTAAGATTGAGACTTGTGTTATGGGATACTAACTCAACGATACTATATTTATAATAGATACATATATAGATAAACATCCAAGGCCCAGGCCAATCAGGAAATGATCGTTTTCCATCATCATCAACAATAAACAATAATACCAAGAAAGTTAGATAAACTACAGCACATGACAGTCGCCTAGATAAAATTTGCTGGGGCGATATATGTGGCCGGGTACATCGTTGCAACGCAATGTATTCGTGCGCAGACGATGTAGCATCGGGGCGCTGTCGGTAAAGTGGCGCGCTTCAAAGGACTTGTCGCGACAATATTCGCTGGAGTAGTCACACCTACGTCACTTCAGTGTCGTCCAGACTTTGAAGTAGGACTGACGTTCTTTTTGCATATTTTTTACATTGTTTTTGTTTTATTTGTTGTGTAAACATGTAATAAATAATAATTTATTGACATATAATGCAAAGCCACTGCTTCCTCCATCGTCTCGGCCGCACAACTAAACAACGAATATTCGCCGCAGGCCGATTTCTGAATCTTCGCCCGCCAATGAGAAGAACATCGTGTATGTCTGACAAGGACAACAGATATTTTGCGCGCCAACGCGACACGAATCTTCGCCTGCTAATGTAGCCCCGGCATTTAACGAACGTTAAACATCATCAAAGTTACGTTAACGGACGTAACTTTTTGACGTACGTATGTTACGATAACCAACCGTTTGAAACAACCCGCCCTAATTACTCCAATAAGCATCGATTAAACCGCATCGTTAAAATTCCAGAAGTGTGGACATAGAAAACCTTTTAAAGACTGAGTACTTTATACAACGTGTAACATAAAGGGTATATACATACTAAGGGCATGGCATCTTTATATGATATCAAACGATATCGGAAGGGTTTCAAATCAAAATAAAATACTCAAAAAAATTATACCTCTTTTTCGGTTTCGTGTGTTTCTGAAATTCAAATCATAACAAACGTGGCAGCACACTACATACGTTAATGACTACTCGTTACACGTCACGTTACTTGCCAAAATCACGATAAATGTCTTTAAAAGTTCCGTGCGCCTAGTATGGTAGTAGCCTATCACAGGCGGTGTTTTTTCTCGTAACTTCCTAACATAAAGAGATAGGATTAAAAAACCCTTCCAATATCGATGGATATCATGTAAAGATGCCATGCCCTTGGTATGTATATACCCTTTATGTTACACGTTGTATACTTAGCTGTTAAAGTCAATTTATTACACACTAGCTTTCCGCCCGCGGCTTCGCCCGCGTGGAGTTCGGTTATATCGCTCTTTTTAGATTTCCCTCGGGAACATCAACTTTCTCCGGGATAAAAGGTAGCCTATGTTCTTTCTCAGGGTCTAAAGATTGTCTGTACCAAATTTAACAAAAGCGTAACAGACAGACAGACAGACAGACAGACAGACAGACAGACAGACAGTTACTTTCGCATTTATAATATTAGTATGGATAACTCTTTACTTAACGAGCAGTGATGGTCCAGTGCTAATTTAGGTACCTACAGCCGCGACTTGCGAATTTGTAGGTTGTAGGCATTGATAAAATATTAAACTAAGGTAGATATGTCATTAGCGCACTGAAAATGAAGCGTACAAAAGGAAGGAAAGTCCTGCATCTCGCCTTAGTCACTCTCGATACACTCGTAAAAACAAACGACAAACACTAACAGCGCAAACGACAAACACTAGCCATCTTTTTCTTCTCTATGCTTTAGATTGCCCATCTCACTCACACTGTACCAATGTATTCCGAATAAAAATATGCATGTGTGCTGCTGCTGTATTCGGCACATTTTTTTTGGTCAGTTTGTTAGAATATATCGTATCTGTTTAATATTTTATCAATGGTTGTAGGTTAGAATCCAGACACTTTATTTTGTGCAAATTATTTTACCACCGCTGCTCTCAAAACTGTACTATGATCTACCGTCAGCTGTGCTGTGCCCTCGGTAACCACACTGCAACAATTTCCAAATATATTTGGAAAAAGATTATAACATGGTGTAAAAATAATTGGAATCGATTCAGTTGCTTATTCTGCACAAACTAGGTATATTCAGGTTTCGTTTAAAATAAAAATAATGTTGTATATTGAAAAAGGATTCGTAGAAACTTGGATTTTAACCCACAAACTCGTGCATGAGGCGCGGCCTTCCATTGACCTCGACGGTACCTATTAGTAATTATCCTTAATCCTTAATAAAGGCACACTATAAACTATTTTACGATGCCTTATCAAACTAATCTAATGTGACAAGCAATTAATCCATCAGAGGACGTCTTGGCAGTGACTTAGACGTTTATGGTCATAGAATTTACAATTTCCTTCACCATAACCATTATTAGCTATCCTCACGCTCCAGATGTGGTTACACTAAGGGGACGGCTTCTAATCGATCTGTTTTTGATGCCCTTTTTTATATTATCACTAGCGGCGGCCAGCGACTTCGTTCGCGTGGAGTTAGTTATGCTCCACTCCTGTTGGACGCAGCGTGATGTTAAACAGCCTTTCTGAATTAATGGGCTATCTAACGCAAAAATAATTTTTGAAATCGTACCCGTAGTTCCTGAAATTAGCGCGTTCAAACAAACAAACACACTCTGCAGCTTTTTATATTAGTATAGATAAACTAATGCTTAACCGCAATCCTGCGTGATGGTAAGCAGTGATGCAATTATTGATGGTAAAGCACGCTAGTTTGTTAAGAGCCTATTCACTCTAGCACCAGTCACTTGAATTGTAGTCAGTCGGAAACACCGCCGCTAGCAAATTGCTCCAGTCCCTCGATGTACGCAGTGTTACCGTCGGACTACAGTTTAAGGTCCGTATTACAGATCGTCACTCAAAACTCAAGCTCTACTTTAGTCTCGTTTCAAGCCATTTGATTGGTTGAAACTAGTTTTAAGTAATGCATAAGAAGATATCAATGCTTAAGTTACCTTCTGTAATACGGACCTAAGTGTCTTCAAGGCTGGAGTGATTAGGCTCTTAATAAACTATCGCACTTTACTATCAACGATTGCATCACTGCTTACCATCATGAGGGATGACGGTCAGGCCCTAATTTATAATATTTAAAAAAAAAAGATGAACTCTTTCATCATCAACTTTTATCGTCCCACTGCTGGGCACAGGCCTCCTCTCATACAGAGAAGGATGGAACGTAATCACCAAGCTAGCCCAATGCGGGTTGGCGATTTCAGACTTAAAGTCCAGGTTTCCTCAAGATGTTTTCCTTTCAGTCATTGGTGTCCAAGATATACTAAGAAAGTACATATAACTTAGAAAAGTTACAATAGTACTTGCCTGACCTGGAATCGAACGAGCACACTCATACTTGAGAGGCTGGTGTTTTAACCACTAGGCCACCACGACTTTTTGATCTCTATTAATCCGAAAACATCAACCCCTTTTCTCACTAAACTCCAACTATGCCTGACGTCCCTGGATGCTAACATCCCTTTGTGACCGCACATATGGCAATTTTTCATGTGTTTGTTATACAGTATAGCGCCTTTGTCAGTTATACAGAATAATACGACATTAATATTCTGTTCTTGACATGACATGGTGCGCTAACATTATGACAATGACATTAAAAGCTTATGTATGGGAATCCGTGCTTGCTTATGTAATTTACAACTATTATTTCGCTAATATATAGTGAGAAAAGAAGTAAATTAAACGAAAAAAAAAGAGCTTACTATGGGAACTCTGCCTTCGTCACTCAAAGACGAATTATAATTTACTAGCAGCCGCCTGCGGCTTCGTTCGCGTGGAGTTAGTTATATTTGAATAACTAACTCCACAATCTCCACTCCATTTCCACTCCACTCAACTAACTAATATTTTATTTTAACCCCAAAAGAGTCGATTTCTATAGATACACAAGCTTTCTGCTCGCGGATTCGCCTGGAATTCGGTTATATCGCGCTTTTTAGATTTCCCTCGGAAATAACATTTTTTTTTAATAAAAGGCCTAAGTATGTTTTTCTCAGGGTCTAAAGATTGTCTGTGCCAAATTTCATCAAAATCGGTTGAGAGGTTTAAGCGGCAAAGCGTAACAGACAGACAGACGTGTGAAATCGATGCGATGTGCCTACAAAACTTTCGTTCTGAGATAAATATAGTTTCAAAAACTAAAAAAACATGTTTTTAAAAAATATCAAACTAAAAAGTTAAAAATAATTTTTTAAAGCATGTTGTTTTTGTTTTTTAAACTATATTTATTTTCAACTTTTTAGTTCGATATTCTTTTTTTTTAAAAAAAAACGAACGTATTGAAAACGATAAGACATTTTATAGTAATGAGCCGCTCACTCGTAGTCTAAAGAGTTAGAGACGGACAAACAAACAAACAAGCAAGCAAACAAGCAAACATACAAGTGAAACTAATAAAAGCATGTAAAAAAGGACATTGTCTACAAGCCTATCCTGTTTTTCTACCCCAACAATAACTCCTTAGCTAACCGAGTTAATATAATGCATGACAAGGATGAGGGTCGCCCGGTGTGAAGATGAGTTGCTGACCTTAACACAGATCCTACCGGTCGCTGTATCACCGCATCTGCATGCAAATTGTCCATTGATTTGTGTGTAGTTATGCCTGTTAGTGTAATGTCGGTAATCGGTGGTCGGGAATGTGTACTTGTGTAGATTATGGTGGAATAATGTTTTAAAAATGAACAGACAGCTGTGCTACTGGGGAGTTTGTTCCACTACTTCTTCTGCCCAGCGTAAGCACTAAGAAATGGCGAAGGGCTGGCGTTTTGGGGGGACTGTCCTATGTAATATTGATGATCAAAAAGTTCGGATTGTCAGCCTAATTTGAAGAAATGACTTTTGATTTTCATTATTGGCAAATACGTTGTCCTAAATATCATGTCCTAATATGAACGCACCCCATCAAACACCCCAGTTATCTGGCAATGATATATACAATATGTTAAATAACAGAGGGCGTTCCCGTTAACCCGAAATAATATAGCATACATACATGCTAAAAAAAATATTTCCATTCGAAAACAAAAAGTTTTAAATTTTTTTCCAATATGAAAATATTCAATAAAAATTTTAAATTGACATGTAAAAGAAACACACTGTACACGCGAACATGAAAGACGGCAACGTCGCAATTTATTTATATATGACGACTACTATTTTGATTTAAAACAGGAGGTTTCAAATTTATTTCCAATTAGATTTTTTTTTATTCGGATTTTTTTATGCTTATTTTTCTATGCTGATATTTTTATTTTAATCTATTAATGATATATATTAACGAGTTTAAGGGAACGCCCTCTGTTATTTAACATACTGTATAAATACCGTTAAAACTAGTCCAGCAGTTTTGGAAATTAGGCGGTAGCTACATACAAATAAAAGGTAAAAAAACACAAATAATATACAAATAAAGGTAGAAAAACAAGAAAGTATAGTTTCTATTCAAAGTTTAGAAAAAAAATCAAATCATTTATTTCATATCCATAGGTAAATTTTACACGCAAAGTTGTGGTGGCCTAGTGATTAAAAGGCGTGGTGGCCTAGTGGTGGCCTAGTGGTGGCCTAGTGGTTAAAACACCAGCATCTCAAGTATGAATATACGGGTTAGATTCCAGGTCAGGCAAGTACCAAGGTAAATTTTCCAGGTTATATGGCCACAACATCAGCCGCCGGCGTAAGTTACCACCCACCAGACAAAGTCATGCCGCCAAGCGATTCATCGTGTTCCGGCATGATGTCTGGTGAAGCCGTACGGAGGACGGGTCTGAGCAGTTGTGTTGCGATGTACGTGCCGGGTACGATGCGCGAAATGTTGTTGTATCGGGAGTTTGGTTGTGGAGGGCCTCCAGATCAATATCCCTCTGGCGCAGCATCGTTGGTCGTGTTGTTGGGTTTAATTGTATCACCGCGCTCAACTGCCATCTTCCTTCCTATTTACTCAGTTCTTTTGAGTGAGTAGGCTTAATAAACTAGCGCGCCATCGCCATACCATCAACGATTGCATCACTGCTTACCATCAGGCGGGATTGCAGTCAAGCGCTAGTTTGTAATTTATATAAAATATGTACTTCCTAAGTATATCTTGGACACCAATGACTGATTAAAAAAGGTGATGATAGGTCTATTAAATAAATAACTTTTTTTTTTGTTATAAATAGATATTTATTATGTATTTTTTATAGTAAAATACCGGTATTCATCTACATCAGGGACTGGACTCTGACCCAACAGAGTTGGAACGCGGCTAGGCCGATGATAATATGTGTAGACTAGGAGACCCGTGCTCAGTATTGGCACGTTTGAAAAATCCATGATTTTCAATTGTAAATTTTCGAAAAACCACTGAAAGGTGAATAATTTGTATATTTTTCTAGTGTAGCGGTCCAGAAAAGCTTTAAAATTATGTCTCATTTATGTATATTGATAATGTGTGAAGGAAGTTATGACGTATCAACAAAAAAGCCCACGAGAAATAATATATACAATTTTTAAGCTACGAAGAAGCTACCATCATCCATCAAAAATGTATTGTTATTTTTATGTTTGTGTATTATTTTTGCATGTGATAATTTTATCTAATGTGTAATCTTTTTCTCGGTGGTAGGCCATAACATCGGGTGCCGGCGGAAGTTACCACCCTCCAGACAAAGTCTTGCCGCCAAGCGATTCGTCGTGTTCCGGCATGGTGTCTGGTGAAGCCGTACGGAGGACGGGTCTGAGCAGTTGTGTTGCGATGTGTGGCGGGTACGATGCGCCAAATATTGTTGTGTCGTGAATTCGGTCGTGGAGAGTCTCCAGATCAATCTCCCTCTAGCGCAGCATCGTTTGGTCGTGTTGGTCTTGGGTTTAACATTGCATCACCTCGCTCAACTGCCGTCATCCTTCCTATTCCTAAGTTCTTTAAGTGAATAGGCTTAATAAACTAGTGCGCTTTACACTCAACGATTGCATCACTGCTTACCTTCAGGCGGGATTGCAGTCAAGCACTAGTTTATAATTATTAAAAAAAAAAAAAAAAAAAAACTTCAACACAATATAAATTATTTAAGTATGCATAAATAAAATTGAATGATTACTCACAGATGTGTGCAGTGTGATAATGTACCATAGGTAAAGGTCACATCTGTGTTGACCTCTGAGATGTCGTTGACCTTTATGTCAGTTTGATGTCACCTTCAATCATATGTTGGTTGGTGTCATCTATTTTTATTGAAACTAGACTTGTTTGACCATTAATTTATCTTTATGGTATGTTTTTGCTGTGTTTGTGGTATTGTAGGTTATAATGATAATATGATGGCTTTAAGTCGTGGTTGCCTAGTGGTTAAAACACCAGCCTCTCAAGCATGAGTGTGCGGTTTCCATTCCAGGTCAGGCAAGTACCAGTGTAACTTTTCTAAGTTATATGTACGTTTTAAGTATATCTTGGACACCAATGGCTGATTACAATCTTAAGGAAACCTGGACTTTAAGTCTGAAATCGCCAACCCACATTGAGCAAGCGTGGTGATTACGCTCAATCCTTCTCTGTATGGGAGGAGGCCTGTGCCCAGCAGTGGGACGATAAAAAGGTTGATGATGATGATGCTGATGAATGATTGGTATTTTTTTTTTATTTTTATTAATGTACTAAGTAATTTGTTTTTGCGTAATAAATAAAACTTTTCAGTAAGCTACGCAGTAGTACGCTGATATGTATAATATTTCTGTATGTGGTTATGTCATTGAACTCCTCCTAAACGGCTGCACCGATTTTGATAGGTTTTGTGTTTGATTGGGATTTTGTACAGAAATCTTAATTACTGAGCAGAAATTTTATTAAAATTGAAACCGGAGTGACATTGACCTTAATAATACCAAAAGTAGGTACTTACTTTATCGAAACTTCTCATGTTAATCGACTTTTTTACTGACCGTACGCTAAACGTCATGTTTAGTGTACGGTCAGCAAAAAAGTCGATTGCTATCGAAGCTCTGGGTTTGATTCTCGTATCGGTAAAAGTATTATTAGGTTTTCCATTCACATTTTAAATACCTTAACTTCTATTTTGCATTTACAATAGTAAAGAAAACCCCGTCCGACCCATAAAGGTTAGGTAAACACTTGACCAAACAAAATATGCTTACATGCTCAACATAGTACGTACCTAACAATATTAATGAATTTTGAAATAATCTATTTTTTCCGCGAATTAATTCCAACTTTCCCAAAATTTGGTATTTTTTTTAATAAGTGACAACACCTTTTTTGTCGGTATTATTATGAGCGAATAGCGATGCGACCGCGCGCACTGCCTCCTTTCTCCCGCGCATGTATTGCCTACCGCACATGTATTAATTTATCTCCTTTTGCGAAATAATATTTATTTTTTAGGGGTTTCTTTTAGGTTTAGCCCGGCTTTATGCCGATACCTAACAATACCTTCACGGATCGGACAGGGTTTTCTTTACATATTGTTTAAAAAGGATGGGATATAATTAAAGGGCATCAAAGAAATCATCCCTATCGCCGTCGACAGGAAATGTGCCCATTTCCATACAAAACTGTGTTGAAAGTTAACGAGGCCGTAGAAAAATTATTCATAAAAGCTTGCCGTACAATCTGTAATAGCGATAATCAGGTTAAAAACCATTTTAACCTTTATCACAGGTCATTTATGTAAAATTATTACTCGTTGAGAACTATGGAAGAAATTGGGGTTTCCCTTACCCCAAATAAATAAGGGCAAAGGCAGGACAATGATGATGATGGTCATTGTCATTACCTCATTGCCTTTTTTCATTGCGTATAAAACATTTACTGACTAAAACCCACCCGTGTTCCTTCACTTGCCTGTTCGCCAGGGCCACGGTTTCTTGTTTAACCAACCCGCAACCCTGACCCAGGAGGCATCGGTCTTCGTGGACCCCGTCACGATGTGCTGACATTTCTTTGAGGTGCGCGTGAAACACAAAGCGCCGCCGACTCGGGATTCACTCTAGCCTTGAAGACACTTAAATTGTAGTCAGACGGGAAATTGTTCCAGTCCTTCGATGTACGCGGTTTAAATTACGAGGCGAAATGCTTCTTCCAGGTCGTAATTAAAAAACAGTACTGTACGGTGCAACCGTACATCAGCATAGCATCGTCAGCATTTACGCCTCGCATTCATTTTACTTTATAATAATCATCAGTTCGCGTTGAGCCATCAAGCGGTCGTCGCGTTCTCATTACGGCCAGCAAAGGCCACGTCACTCATTTCACACACATCAGTCCATTAGCTCATTTACCTATAACTTTGGAACAATACAGTAGTTTATATAAATTTATCATCTTTTATTGTATTCTGCCCACATCATCTAAAAGTAGTGTGTGATCTAGCAAAAGATCATACATCTTTTTGGTCCTTTGAGCCGATCTTAACCAGCGACCTATGGAACACATCATCATCATCAAACATTCTCTTTGGTCCTTCGATTAAGCTTCGCACGCTATAAAGTCCATTCGCGCGCGTGGATATTGTAGCGGGAAGCTATCCAGTGAATCAAACGTGTGTTGTGATCAGTGACTATCAAACTTTGAGACTAACAAGTGTCTCACGGATCATCAAGGATCCGTAAACTATCAGTGAAGGCATATTAGAGTTTGGGACTAACAGGTGTCTCAAGGTTTGTTGTGCCGTCAGGAGGTGAGACTAGCAGGTGTCTCAAGCAATCATCAAGAAGCAGTAAGCAGTCATCAAGGACATTCAAGTAAGATCTTTCCAATTATTTCTTACTTCAACCGGTTCTCACCATGGAGGCCCTACATGCAAATCAGGATGAGCTTTACATAGCCATCCAAAAGTTAGCAACTAATATCAAAAAGGATCCAGCAGATCGGAAAACTGCTGACTATTTCAAACGAAGGTTAGATACCTTAAATCAATATTGGTCGGATTATCAATACAATCACGACCGCCTTCTTACGGAGGAAAGCAAGTCTCATTCGTATTTTAGTAGCCGTAAATACGAACGAACAGAGGAGATATATATTTCGACCAAGGCCCTCATTAATCAGCAATTTCAAGTTTTGTTGACAAAGATGAAGGATTCTCAGCAAGGAGAATCCACTCAGGAAGCACAAGGCCCTGCATGGTCGAAGCAAGAAGATCTTGCAGGACGCCAATCGCCGCCCGTTGAAGTATGCTCCAGAGGTACATCTAGCAAAATTGATGACCTATTAAAGAAGCAAGCAAGCAGTTTCAGAGCCCTGCAGCGCACTGTTGCAGGGATCAATTTGGATATTATGTCCGAAAAGTGGGAGTTGAAAGAAGCCTTACGTACTCTACAAACTCGATGGTCTATCATAGATTCCATACATTGGGAATTGGACAGCGAATTGGAAGGTACGAATCAGGAATATGAGGCGTCTTATACTAGGCATGAAACTATTTACAATAAATTGAACAATGCAATTAACAAGAAACTAGGGTCCGTAGTTCACAAGGAAAACTGGACACCAAAAATTGACATCCCTTACTTTAGTGGCAATTATAAAAATTGGGTGTCTTTTAAGGATTTATTTGTTGAAGCTATCCATAGTAATATCTCTTTATCAAATGCTCATAAGATGCAGTTTCTTAAAAGCAAAGTAAGGGGAGAAGCTGAGCGTTTGATACAGCATCTACAAATCTGTTCCGATAATTACACGGTGTGCTGGGAAATATTGAATAACAGGTACAACAACACGTGGTTAATTTTTAAATCACACTTAGACCTCATACTAAATCTTCCAGAAGTTCAACAAGCAAACGTCCATCAGATCAAGAATATGCATGATACAACAATAGAGTGTTTAAACTCGATAAGGAACCTAGGCATTGAGGTAGACAGCTGGGATCCATTCATCGTGCGCATTTTATTACTAAAATTAGATGCGGTTACTCATGACCATTATTTGGAAACTCGGAACATGCCGAGAGATCTACCAAAATTAATGGAGTTTTTAAGCTTCTTAGAGAGCAGATTCACTGCATTGGAATCTTCACGCAAGAAAACGGAAAATTCCAAACCACCATCAAACAAGCAACAAAAATCATCAGCGTCAAATTTCACGAACAAAAATTCAGCAAGTAAGACTTCGGGAAATTATATCGAGCAAATATGCCCGTTATGTAAAGAGTCCCACGGAATATTTTATTGCAGTAAGTTTTTAAATATGACACCAAATGCAAAGCGACAAACAGTTACACGATTGCATTTGTGCAAAAACTGTCTTTATTCGCATGGGGATAAAGAATGCATATCAGAAAAACGCTGCCGTGAATGTCGTGGCAAACATAACACACTTTTACACGAAGCGTTTCACAATAAGTCTTCATGTAATCCAATTACAGACAACAAAACACCTGCAGTTTTTGCAACCAGGACACAAAAACAAGAATCGCAAGAAAATCACGTTTTGCAACAAGGCAACAACGTGATGGAAACCTTATTGGCCACCGCGATGATCAAAGTCCAAGCAAGTGACGGATCATATCATAAATTGCGTGCGCTAATAGATCAAGGCTCTCAAGCCTCCCTTATCTCAGCCAGAGCGGCACAACAGCTAGCTTTATCAAGAAAGTATTGCAGAGCCGTCATCTCCGGCATTGGAGAGAAGGAGAGCAGTAGCAAGGGCGTAACGAGCATAACATTTTGTTCGCATTTTGATAACTTTATATTTCAAACAGACGTGGTAATCATGGACACGCTGATTAATCAATTACCAAGACGCACATTTGTTAAACAAACATGGGCACACCTGGCCGGCATACAGTTAGCCGATCCGGAATACAATGTCAGTCGTCCCATTGACATTTTATTGGGAGCCGATGTTTATGCAAATATCATTTTAGAAGGCATTATCAGGGCTGATCAATCATTACCGGTTGCGCAACAGACACGACTGGGATGGATCTTGTGCGGTAATTTACAGACTTTTCATTGTAACGTAGTCCTGAGTCAGGTGGACGAAGTACAACGATTTTGGGAGATGGAAGACATTACAGAATCACCTAATTTATCCGCAGATGATGTACAATGCATGGAGTATTACAAGAAAACAACAACAAGACGTGAAAATGGCATGTATGAAGTAAGATTACCATTTCAAGAAAACTTTCAGATACAGTTAGGATTATCTAAAAACAAAGCTGTGGCGCAATTTCAACAGTTGGAAAGGAAATTACATAATAATCAAGAATTAGCAAACCAATACAAGTTATTTATACAAGAATATAAAACGTTAGGACATATGATACTATCGTCTGGTAACATGCAACCCGATTATTATTTACCGCATCACTGCGTATTGCGAAATGATTCGACTACGACAGCACTTCGCGTAGTTTTTAACGCATCTTCAAAAACAACATCAGGATACAGTTTGAATGACGTTATGTTAAAAGGCCCGAATCTGCAGCAAGATCTCCAATCTTTAATCTTAAGGTGGAGACAAAATCGCGTAGCTTTTACGGCAGATATTGAAAAAATGTTTCGTTTTATTTGGTTAAATGAACAGGATCAAAAATTTCAAAAGATCATTTGGAGGGATACTCCAGACATGCATAGCCAGGTATATCAGCTATGCACGGTTACATACGGCACCAAGGCCGCACCGTTTTTGGCCATGATGACTTTAAAACAATTAGCTGAAGATGAGAAACACAATTTCGGCCATATTGCGATAAAGGCATTAGAGCAGTCATTCTACATGGATGATATCCTACACGGAAGTCATTCTGTCGAATCAGCAATTGAATTAAAGCATGATTTAATCAAATTATTAAAATCTGGCGGGTTCAACTTAAGGAAGTGGTCTTCTAACGCATCTCTATTACAAGACAATACAATCGGGGCAAGTAATCAGCCAGATAATTTCGATTTCAAGGAAATGGAGACCTCAAAAACCTTGGGATTACGTTGGAATTCCAAAGCAGACCTATTTACATTTCAATCTAAAATCGAACCATCTACTAAAATACCAACTAAGAGATCCATGTTGTCAGACATATCCAAGTTGTTTGACCCTCTTGGTTGGCTGTCGCCGCTATCAACAAAACTCAAACTATTATTTCAGCAAGTTTGGATGTCACACATTCAGTGGGATGACAAATTACCCGATCAAACTAACAAGGAATGGCTTAACATTAAAGGAAACATGCACAAAATAAATCAATTCAAGTTGGAGCGCTGGCTGGGAACTGGAGAGACCAACACGCTGGAATTGCATGGATTCTGCGACTCCTCGAATAAAGCTTACGCATGCGTCGTTTATTGCAAGACAAAAAACGACTCAAAAACCAAGATATCTTTAGTAGCAGGAAAAGCGAGACTAACTCCGGTTAACAAATCAATTTCATTGCCAAGATTAGAGTTAAGTAGTGCTCTGCTATTGGCAAAATTAATGTCAAAAATTCGACAATGTCTTAGCAATCATAATATCAAGATATACAGCTGGACAGATTCAATGGTAGTCCTAGCCTGGTTACAAGGAGAGCCGGGCAAATGGAGGCCCTTTGTCGCCAACAGGGTGCGACAAATATCAAGCATCATACCTACAAACAGCTGGCGTTACGTCAAGTCAGCTGAAAATCCAGCGGACTGCGCAAGCCGTGGATTGGGGGTCGATCAATTGAAAAACTTTTCACTATGGTGGGAAGGACCATCATGGCTGCGAAACAATGACCCTGGCCAAGAAACTGAACAAGCAGTTTTTACTACAAACGAAGAAGCAAGAAAAATCAAGCAAATCAATCACATATCGCAGCAAGAAAGCGATAACACTTTAGGTGAATTATTAACAAGATATAGTTCACTTGCTAAACTAACAAGAGTTTTAGCATGGATATTGAGATTTATCAAGCAAGCAAGAAACAAGAACAACCGCTTACAAGGTTATTTTACATTACAAGAATTAATCTGTGCTAAGCATAAATTAATTTTATATGTACAACAGAGAGAATTTGCACAAGAAATTCATAATTTACAAGAAAACAAGCCACTATCAGCAAAAAGCAAGTTATTGCAATTAAATCCGTTCCTTGACAATGAGGGGCTTCTCCGAGTTGGAGGAAGATTGAGCAAGGCTAGCATTAATCAAGATATGATGTATCCGATTATCATACCTCACGAAGGACACTTAACAAATTTAATTATCGATCAAACACATGAACTTACCTTCCATGGAGGAGCACGGGTGACATCAGCATTCATTCGCAAAAATTACTGGATCATAGGTGGTAATCGAGCGGTAAAAAAGCGTATACGTACATGCGTTACCTGTCGTAAACACAATCCAAACAAGATGACGCAGTTAATGGGTGATTTACCTACACAGAGATGCAACGTTGCAAAACCATTTGAACACACTGGCGTCGATTTTACCGGACACGTGCTCATAAAGGCTAACAAGGGTCGTGGTATCAAGACCACAAAGGGATACGTGGCGGTATTTGTCTGTATGGTGACCAAGCTTGTCCATATAGAGCTTGTCTCAGACCTCACGTCATCCGCATTCATAGCTGCGTTGCGAAGAATGGCTGCAAGAAAGGGCTCCCCGAAACACTTATACAGTGACAACGGAACAAACTTTGTAGGGGCCAACAAAATTTTACAAGAAGAATTTGAGCAGATACGAGACACATTCGATCAAGATTTCATTAAGGAAATCACAAGCATGGAGATAGAATGGCATTTTAATGCGCCCTCATGGCCCACAGCAGGAGGGCTGTGGGAGGCAGCGGTTAAAAGTTTGAAATATCATTTAAGAAGAGTCGTTGGAGATCAGAAGCTCACCTTTGAAGAGTTCACCACAGTTCTGGCCCAGTTAGAAGCAATACTTAACTCGAGGCCACTTTGTCCTCTGACTGAAGATCCCAACGACTTGGACTTCCTCTCTCCGTCAAGCTTTATCAATCTAAATCAAGGCATGACCATATTAGAAACAGAAACAGATATGCGGACGAGATGGCATTTAACTCAAAAAATAGTACAAGATATTTGGAAACGTTGGCATACAGAATATCTCGCTCAGCTGTCAGCACGAAGCAAGTGGAGACATCCTCAACAAAACATTCAACTAAATGATATTGTTACCATTAACGATGCTAACCTACCCCCCGGGAAGTGGGCAGTTGGCCGAGTCGTCCAGCTGCATCCCGGAGCTGATGGCCACACCAGGGTGGTTACATTGAAAACAAAGAATGGATTTATCAAGAGGCCTGTTCTCAAACTGTCTATTCTTCCAGTGAATGACAGAGTCGAAAAACAAGAGTCGCGTGCGAAGGAGGAGAAGGTTCGCAAAACAAACAAAAGAGTTAATTACAGCATCTCAACGCTGGTCATGTTACTTTTGTCTTTCATGAGCATTTTCAGCACAACTAACTGTTCTTACAATGTTACACAGTTAAAAGATAATCAAGGTCTTTATTTTGATAAAATTGCAAATATGCAATTAATTAGAGATGATTGGAAGATAGTAACATATTACGACATGAACTCATTTTGGCAAGGTACAGAAGCATGCAGTAAATACCTAGCCTATTTGGATCAGTTATGTAACAAGTTTCAAGAAACGTCACACTGTGACATCATACAAGTACAATTACAACATGAATTCTCGGAACTTCAGTACTATAACCACCTGTTGCTGAGTCAGCATTCCAGCACGCGCCGCGAACGACACCTGCGCCGGCGCAAGCGAGGCCTTATCAATGGTGTAGGGTATCTCGCAAACAATTTATTCGGTGTACTTGATGAGAGATTTGCCGACCAATATAAACAAGATATTCAATCAATTCAGGACAATGAAAATCATTTGCTTTCACTTATGAAACAACAAACAACGCTCATTGAGGCAGAATACAACGTTTTGAAAAGGAATGAACAAGCAATTAATAAGCAATACAAGATGCTTAATTCACTATCAATGAAATTAGATAAGTTGGAGAACGTTTTATTGGACGAATCAAAGAGAAATCGAATCATGAACGATTTCAGTACTGGAGCTATTGCTACGACTAATGTTTTAAGACACCTGAAAACAATTCAGACAAGTTTATTGGATACCATAACTGATGTTTATCATGGGAGACTCAATTTTCATTTACTATCACCAGAACAACTGAAGAACACCTTAAATACAATATCGGGTCATCTTTCAAAGGATCTTTCATTACCACTTAATAACCTACAAGATAACTTCAGAAATATTTATCATTTGTTATCAGTTAAGGCAAGAATGACCGAAAAATATTTAATTTTTGAATTAAAATTGCCTTTGGTATCCAGGAATTTATTTTCGATCATGAAAATCATTCCAATACCTCAAACTGTAGGTAACTCAAGCATGGCTATTGTAACTCCGATTGCTGAGTATGTTGCAATAAATTTGAAGAAGGACTCGTATTTACCGATGTCTATATACGATGTTCAGACATGTTTACGTGACGATGACAATACATATCTATGTCATATAGAGAAGCCGATTTATCATCTCAAGAATGATGAAAAATTATGCCAAGTCGAACCTGATACCAGCAACTGCCAGATCAGCATTACGAGTTGTTCGAATCAATGGACAACACTTCTTAAAGGAAATAACTATGCATTTTTCTGCTGCAGCCACTGCCAAATAAGAATTCTATGTGACGATCAGGTTTCGCCGGGGCAGTTAGTAAAAGCAGGTATATTGGGAGTTGCACACGATTGCCTTATAAAAACCGAAAGTTTTACGGTTTACTCACACAATGAAGGTCTCAGCACTTTAAATGTAAAACCTTCCTATAAGCTGCCTGAGATAGAACCCATCAATCATATCATAGACGTAGGCATCCCCACTCCACTGATACAAAACCATTCGCTTCTTTCGAGCAACCACGAGCTTGAGGACATCAAAAAACAACTCCATATTCTCAAAGCAAGTGAGAATTTGCCACATGATCTTTCTTATCATGATATCCATCACTATACAGCATTATACATAGTGATCGGAGTTGTGTTGGTGGTTGCTGTAGTCATTATGGTACGTCGGCTGCGTAACAGGCGAGTCGCATCTCTGGAGGTGGCAAGGGCCACATTGGCGAGTCTACCAACCCCGCAACACGAGTCTCCAGTACGAGCAGAGGCTGGGGCCTCTTATACGTCGTCTGCGGTTCAATATAGTGTCAGTGCGCATAATCGGTGTGAGATTCCCTGTGTATCCGATTACAGTGAAATTCCTAAAGTGCATAAAGTGGACAAGTGTACAGTGCCTATGTCTAGGAAAACAGAATTCAAATAGAGACTCTAAACATAGAATAAGGACCGATTGGCATCACCTTGTTAATCATCTAGCATAAGGACCAATTGGCATCATCTTGTCACTCATCTTTTCATGTTCATCTGATATTCATCTTCCCGCTCGGGAGCATGTACGGTGCAACCGTACATCAGCATAGCATCGTCAGCATTTACGCCTCGCATTCATTTTACTTTATAATAATCATCAGTTCGCGTTGAGCCATCAAGCGGTCGTCGCGTTCTCATTACGGCCAGCAAAGGCCACGTCACTCATTTCACACACATCAGTCCATTAGCTCATTTACCTATAACTTTGGAACAATACAGTAGTTTATATAAATTTATCATCTTTTATTGTATTCTGCCCACATCATCTAAAAGTAGTGTGTGATCTAGCAAAAGATCATACAAGTACTCAGATTTTCTTACTCTATCTCTCTCTCCTTTGAACTCTTAGTTTCAATTATGAAATGCCAAAAAGTATATTATCGAATCATGTCATGGTAATGGACTTTTGTCGCTGACTGTAAAAGGCTATAATTCAAGCCTTCATACAAATAATAACACCTACCTTATCGTCCTAAACTGCGCCATTTCTACCAAGAAGCCGTCAAAAATATTTTATTCCTACCCTTGTCAGTCCTCCATCACACAAAAATAGATTGAATGCGTTCATGACGTCATCGGAATCAAACGTCATAACGTTCATGAGATAATGGTTATAAACGAGCGAACATCGGAAACTTTCCTATCTGATTCCTGAAGCAATTTGTAAGTAAAGGAAAACAAACCTTAGCACAAGGTCGTAAAGTTGAAATTGGGTTCCGTTACTGTAGCGGTCAATGCGTAATGGATACTCATTTATTTTTGCAGGAAATCGAACCCTATTTCTCATTACGTAAAAGTGTTATTGATGTAGCATGAATACGGAAGGTGTGCGTACAGACCATTCAATAAAAACATTTGCGTTTTTTTTTTTAATCACGAGTACATTATATCTTTTTTTAATTTATATGAAGAAGATCACTGACGCGTTTTGAAGTCGTGTGTTAAGATCACGTCGATATGTCATGGACAATTACCTGCATAGTTAATTAATGTTTACTTTAAATAAACATATCCTCGTAATATGTAACGGCGTATTAATTACATGATTAAAACTGTTTACCTATAAGCATATTATATGGATTTGCGTATCCTACTTTGGACAATAATGTGCAGTGCTTATGAAAGGTTACATATTGACCAACAGGGATGGTATATATCGCTTTGTAGAATGAAAATTAATATACGAATGAATTAGTTTTCGATTTCACCATCTAGGCAACAGTCATTTAGAGCATTGCAAATAGTGATTAGAGTATGTAATAGTAGAGTTATGTCGTGGTGGCCTAGTGGTTACAACACCAGCCTCTCCAGTATGAGTGTGCGGGTTCGATTCCAGCTCAGGCAAGTACCAATGTAACTTTTCTAAAGTTATATGTACTTTCTAAGTATATTTGGACATTTGAAGGTGAAGGAAAACATCTTGAGGAAACCTGGACTTTATAAGTCTGAAATCGCCAACCCGCATTGAGCAAGCGCGGTGATTAGGCTCAATCCTTCTCTGTATGAGAGGAGACCTGTGCCCAGCAGTGGGACGATAAAAGATTGATGAGGATGAGGAAATAGTGATCACCTATGTGTCTTGACACAATTTTTTTTTTTAAATGGCGACTATTTTGACTTTGCCACATAACGGTCAAGAACATAAGTATGAGTACATTTGGCTTTAGTCTTTGGAGGCATGAGGAACAGGGAGTAAAGTTCACTCATCCTTCATAAAAAAGGGAGGATCCACCGACCAGACGGGTGTTCTATTTGGCGGAGATACTAGTCTTGAAGACACTCAAATATAAACAAAAACACCGCCGCTGGCAAATTGTTCCAGTCCCTCGATGTACGTGGCATAAAAGACGAGACGAAACGCTTCGTCCGGATCGTAGTGGTGACAACAACGGGTGGATACTCGCCGTACGACTGGTCGTCCGATGATCGAACCGGGATGGGGGAATTAAGCCATGTAACTCCCACGCACACTCATCAAAATGCTATTGCTCTTAGCATTTTGTAATTTTTTTTATTTAATATGCAAGAAAAAAAATACAACATGAATAGATAATATATCGATAAATTTAAAACTTTATCAGTCAAAATATCCTTGAAACGAAGCGGAAACATTAATATAGACAATTATTCTTCTTTCCGGATCTCACGAAGCCTATACTTAATATTTTAATAGGTACATCATACACCATCAAACGATCGACCTTAAGAAAGATCGCACATCTATCAGTTGAATGGTGCATACGGAAGCAAGCGTTGGTGATCCAAGTTCCTGAATCAAAATAAATTTTAAAATGATACTTATCTTTTAAACGATACAGTTGTAATTGTATTGTACAGCCTAACGAGTTTCAATTTTTTATTTAAGCTGTACCTCGTATTGTTTCTTTTTTTCTGTAAGTGTTTTTACAAGATTTTTGATTTCTGCCAAATTAAATATGATATATTATGTTTTTAATTTCCGCCAAATTTAATCTATTTCTATAAGTACTAATATTAAAGCTGAAGAATTTGTTTGTTTGTTTTAACGCGCTAATCTCAGGAACTACTGGTCCGATTTGAAAAATTATTTTAGAGTTGGATAGCCCATTAATCCAGGACCAATAGGAGCGGAGCATAACTAACTCCAAGCGAACGAAATCGCTGGCTGCCGCTGGTATAAGTAATATGATAGTCATAAGGCGCAGTATCATTTAACTCAATAATTTTTCTCAGCCTTCTTCTTTTTATAGTGCTAGTTACTCGATGGTAGGCCATAACATCGGCTGCCGGCAGAAGTTACCACCCACCTGACAAAGTATTTTCTCTAAGCGATTCGTCGTGTTCCGACATGATGACTGGTGAAGCCGTATGGAGGACGGATCTGAGCGTTACGATGTATACCGGGTACGATGCGTCAAATGATGTTGTGTCGGGAGTTTGGTCGTGGAGAATCTCCAGATAAACCTCCCTCAGGTGCAGCATCGTTGGTCGTATTGTTGGGTTTAACATTGCATCACCTCGCTCAACTGCCGTCTTCCCGCCTATTCATTCAGTTTTTTTGAATGAATAGGCCCTTAACAAACTAACACGCTTTACCATCAACTATTGGATCACTGCTTACCATCAGGCGGGATTGCTGTTAAGCACTAGTTTATAATCATTAAAAAAAAAACTCTAAAATCAGCTATTACAGAATAATAAACACTATTGAAAACGTTTAAAGTTGTAAAGTGAGCTTTATTGCGTAGGAATTACAGTTATTTTTCCATTAATTTATTAATATTTATTTATATTTTTGGCGACTATGTCGAAATGTTACCATACATAAACGAGACATTATGATAATAAGCCCTAATATTTTTATGAACAAATCTGCCAGTCATTTTAAAAACTAATTTCAAAAACGGCTTTAAGTTCAACGATCCTATATGTAGGTATGCGCTATTAACTAACAATAATAACAAAAATCTGACCTTTTAGATCCTGTCCTGACTGGTTGACTACTGAGGTTACAGACCTTTCAAGATCTTGTGTTTACAAAAAAGAAACAAGAATATCTGCATGATAATAGTCTAGGAGAAAATAAATACCGGCCAAGTGCGAGTCGGATTGGCTCTCGAATATTTTGGTACCATAATGTAATACCGTCATCCTCCGTGGCGGAACGGTTAACACGCCTGCCTACGACGTGGGGGCCCCGGGTTCGTTCCACGGCCAGGTCATGATGGAAAACGATATTTTCATGATTCTCCTGGGTCTTGGATGTTTATCTTATAAGTATATGTATTTTTTATAAATAAGTATCGTTGAGTTAGTATCCCATAACACAAGTCTCGAACTTACTTTGGGGCTAGCTCAATCTGTGTGATTTGTCCGTATATATTTACTACTAGCTTTTCGACCGCGGCTGCGCCCGCGTGGAATTCGGTTATATCGCGCTTTTTAGATTTCCCTCGGGAATGTCTTTTTTTGTTTCAATAAAAGGGCCTATGTCCTTTCTCAGAGTCTAAAGATTGTCTCTACCAAATTTCATCAAAATCAATTGAGAGGTTTTAACAGACAGACAGACAGAGTTACTTCCGCATTTATAATACACACATCAAAAGTGTCTAGGGATCAACATATATTTTTGCAATAACTTTTCTCCTGATTGATATTAATTAAAATTTTCTTTAAGGATTCATCAAATAAAGTGTTTTCGTTTGTCACAGTAACGATAAACCAAGTCACCTTTGCATTAATAAAGAAATTTGCCATTTTCCTAATAAAGGGATATTTGACATTTGAACCACTAACACAAAAGTTCGAAAAAAGACTGAAATAACAGTTTTCTCTAAAATTTTATTGGGTAACTTAAACAATTAATAATCCGTGTTTCTACCGCGAACACTAACAACACAAGAACATCGGTTTGGCATACTCAAAATGAGTTCATCCAAATCACGCTGTGGAATGGCCGCCCATGTTCGTTGCAACAACAAAAAAGGTCTTCTTGCGACTGGATACCCTCCATATTCGGCAGAGCTCTTCTCTGTAGCATATCCCATGCATGCTCAATCGGGTTCAAGTCTGGCGACTGAGCAGGCCAGGGCAGGACATTGATGTTAGCTGCGGCGAGAGTCTGTCTTACAACTCTTGCGGTGTGCGGTCGTGCATTATCATGCATTAACTGAAATAAGGACCGATTTGCACTTGTAGAGGAACGATGACGTCTGATACAATCGTTTCAGCATAAATTTGAGCGTTGAGGTTGCCTCTGATCCAAATCAACTCAGTTCTTCCGCCGATCAAATACCCGCCCATACCATGATGGTTCCACCACTATAAGGATGGACTTCCTGGCAGGATTTTAATCGCTGTTGGCGTCCAGGGGTTCTCCAGTGTCGTATACGTCTTGTATCCGGTCTCATACCAAAACGAGACTCATCAGAAAAGCACACGAAACGCCATTGTTCTTCTGCCCAATTTCTGTGTTCAAGAGCCCATTGATATCGAATCCTACGATTGTGCATTGCTATAGGTGGTACCCGTAGCGGTCTTCGGGAATGAAGGTTCACTTCATGCAAGCGGTTTCTGACTGTTTGGTCGCTAATTAAGTTCCCTGAAGAGTGATGAAGCCTCACGGCTAACATCATGGCGGTTATTGTTGGAGCTCTTCGAGTTAAGATTTGAATGTATCGGTCTTGTCTCCGTGTGGTGCAGCGATACCGTCCTCCATGGCGCTCAGCCACGGTACCAGTGCTTCGGTAACGTGTCCAAAGTCGACTGATAACACTCTGACTTGTATTCAGAGCTAAAGCCACAGTACGTTGCCGGGAACCAGCTTCTATCATTCCCACGGCTCTGAGCATTTCTTCCCTGCTTAAATGACGTCGCCGCTCCATAATAACGTTGGTTTTAATCAGTAGTAGGGAAACAGTAGCACTAATAATGTCTTCAATGCGTTGTATGTTTTTATAGGGAAAATATTGACAGCTGATTTTCATCTTTTACTCGAATTTGATTCACAGTTCCTGATTCAAATTATGAAATGCACCAAAAAGGATCCATATAAATTTATAAAATCATAAATTTATTACAAAGCCACATCTCAATCTCAAGAAATCCGCATAAAAATGCTTGATCCCTAGACACTTTTGATGTGTGTATTAGTACGGATTATTTATTATCATT
Organism: Sesamia nonagrioides; assembly: GCA_017933935.1. NCBI lineage: Eukaryota > Metazoa > Arthropoda > Insecta > Lepidoptera > Noctuidae > Sesamia > Sesamia nonagrioides. The sequence goes on from JADWQK010001852.1 coordinate 72,201, forward strand.
ATAATACCGTTGTCTAAAGGATATTCATTAAGAAAAGAACAGAAGATGAAATGTTAGATTAGACCTGTCAAATAAGTCCGCTCGAAAGCTGGTCGAAAGGACGCTGCCGTCATAAAGCGGTTCTTCATCAATTTTTTTATCATCCCACTGCTGGGCACAGGTCTCCTCTCATACAGAGAAGGATTGAGCATAATCACCACGCTTGCTCAATACCAGTTGGCGATTTCAGACTTTCAAATTCCAGGTTTCCTTAAGATGTTTTCCTTCACCTTATAATCAGTCATTGATGTCCAAGATATACTTAGAAAGTACATATATGTAGCTTAGAAAACTTACATTGGCACTTGCCTGACCTGTAATCGAACTCGCACACTCATACTTGAGATGCTGGTGTTTTAACCACTAGGCCACCACACCACTACATATACAATATGTAAAGAAAACCCTGTTCGACCCGTAAGGATAATAAAGGTTAGGTAAACACTTGACCAAATATAATATAAAATTTTACGTAATCATCATAGTAACAATACTAATGAATTGTGAAATAATCTTTTTTTCCCGCGAATTATTTTAAAATTCCCCAAAATTTGGTAATTTTTAAAAACTGACGACACTATTTTGACGGTATTATTATAAGTTACCTCTTTTTGCGAAATAATGTTTATTTTTTTAGGGGGATTTTTGATAAGTTTAGCCCGGCTTCGTATCCATTAGTAGAATCAGTTATCGATACCTAACAATACCTTCACGAATCGGACAGGGTTTTATTTACATATTGTAAATAATGCCGCGTGGAATTAGTTATGCTCAGCTCCTATTAGTCGCATCGTGAAGTTATGTAGCCTAAAGCCTTCCTAGATTAATGGGCTATCCAACGCAAAAAGAATTTTTCAAATCGGACCAACAGTTACCGAGATTATCGCGCACAAACAAACAAACAAACTCTTCAGCTTTATATATTAGTATAGATAGATAACGGTTGAGGAGACACAATACTGCGTCATCTTTCATCATTAGCCAGGCTACATTATCATAACCAGTTCTTCTCATTCCATATTAAAACTCAGCGTTTCGTGACAACCCAGGTGCATGTCAGGACACGTGGTACCACAAAACATTGTTTAACAACGCCATTCTTTCTCTAAACAAATGGAATTATCTGTAATTGGTCAATTATTGGATAATTATATAGAGAAAACTGTTAAGTAATTTGTACTTACTAACTAACAATGGGAGGGTAGGAAATTAGTAGCTATTTTATTTATTCATCCTTACCTACTAATATTATAAATTATAAATCGGAAAGTGAGTTTGTTCCGCTTTCGCGCCGTAACTACTGAACTGATTGCTTTGAAATTTTGTAGACGTAAAGTTAGAAGTCAGGATTAAATAATAGGGTACTTTTTATCCCGGAAAATTTTGATATTCCTGAAGGAAATCTAAAAAGCGCGATATAACCGCGTACCACGCGGGCGAGGCCGCGGGCGGAAAGCTAGTATTAAATAATATATACTTTATTGTACCTACACCAAGAACATACATTACTTAAAAAATATATTCAACACTACAAAATACACAATGCGTGACCTTATCGCTAATACAATCTCTTCCAGGCAACCTTAGAAACGACAGAGATTTTCCTGGACATTAAATAGGACTTTCGCTGTTACAAATAGTACCAATAAAATATCCATAACTATACATATATGCAATTTACCTTAAAGTTTAATAACCCGCTAAGGTTTTTTTTTTTTTACTACTTGTGGGGATAGTAATGGTTCTCGTAAACGGCTTACTAAACCCGCCCCCTAATCGCCGAACACATATTTGTCAAATGATTGCGACTAGTTGAGATCGATTGGACCTAACGGACCAATGGGAGGGCCGAACGATCCCAACTGATCCCAACTAGTAGTAGAAAAAAAAGGACCGTTAAGAGTCACAGTCCAAAAAACACCAGGACATTTTTGTTTACTTTTCACAGGGCTTAGACATTATTGTGCTGTCCGCCCTTCAGGCTGATGCGACGCTGGTGTGCCGCCCCAGAAATGGGGAGGGGGCACAGGGACAATTTATACAGGAGTCAAGAAGCGGCTGCGTTGATATGACAGCGCATCGCCCACACCCGTGGGGGGCTAGATATGTCCGCAGCCGTCTCCTGACGATTCGGCCCATCCATACTAAAATTATAAATGCGAAAGTAACTCTGTCTGTCTGTCTGTCTATCTGTCTGTCTGTCTGTCTGTCTGTCTGTCTGTCTGTTACGCTTTCCCGCCTAAACCTCTCAACCGATTTTGATGACATTTGGCACAGACAATCTTTAGACCCTGAAAAAGAACATAGGCTACCTTTTATCCCGGAAAAATTTGATCTGAAATCTAAAAAGCGCGATATAACCGAACTCCACGCGGGCGAAGCCGCGGGCGGAAAGCTAGTATGACTATAAGTCGGTGGGGCCATGGGTGGTTGGTGGGTTTGATCCCAACTAGTCGCAATCATTTGACAAAAATGTGTTAGCCGATTAGGGGGCACCTTAATTGCGTAACACACTAATACTATCAGTTGGAATCATTTTGAACCAAATATGCTTAGCAATAGCTAATCCTGATGAATGTTTTAAACTGTCAAAATGAAACCCATTGCTACTGATAGTATGCTGCGTCATTACCCTGCAGTTTGCTGTAACGTACACAAATACATCTTGAGTCTATAATTTTAAACAAAACTATAGACGCCAGCTGTTAAGCCTATGTACGCAATTATTGTCACATGCATCAGGCCATATATTAAATAACTTAAGTTATTTTCAATATTAATTGCTTGTGGGGGCAGTACTTTTTAAACAAATAAATAAATAAGCCCCATTATTACAAAACCAAATCAAGTTTTTCTCGGTGATAGGCCATAACATCGGCTGCCGGCAGAAGTTACCACCCACCAGACAAGGTCTTGCCGCCAAGCGATTCGTCGTGTTCCGGTATGATGTCTGGTGAAGCCGTACGGAGGACGGGTCTGAATGACGGGTCTCTGCGTCAAATGTTGTTGTGCCGGGAATTTGGTCGTGGAGGGTCTCCACATCAATCTCCCTCTGGCGCAGCATCGTTGGTCGTGTTGTTGGGTCTAACATTGCACCACCTCGCTCAACTGCCGCCTTTCTTCCTATTCACTAAGGTTTTCTTAAGTGAATGGACTTGAATAAACTAGCGCGCTTTACCATCAACGATTGCATCATTGCTTACCATCAGGCGGGATTGCAGTCAAGCGCTAGTTTATAACTATTAAAATAAAAAACAAAACAAAGATATTGTTTAGACCAGCCCCCTAATCGGGGAACACATTTTTTTCAAATGATTAACAACAATAACAATAAAGTTTTATTGACATAAAAAGGAGTTACACTTAATTTGAAGCCCTGACTCCCATGCTAGGTGGTACCTGTGTTACAGGAGTCTGTGTCTTCACCCGTTTTTTGGACAGATAACTTTTCATGCTACAGTTTTAACATAACATAATGTAGATAACATATATTTAATGAGTTGCATGCTCGTGTGTAGTGTGGTGTTTAGTGTATGGTGCGTAGTGCGTGGTGCGTATGCGTATGTGTATTGTGAGTGTGTGTGTGTATATGTGCGTGTGTGCCTATTGGGTTTTCCCGCTTATACTTGTTTAAGTAAATTTTCGGTCTCTAGGTAATCTAGTGTTTGAAGTTTAATCTAATGATTGCGACTAGTTGGGATCGTTAGGACCGCCCATTGGTCCGTTCGATCCCAACTAGTCTCAACAACATCCTAAGAACTGTATCGCAGAGTTTCGGCACTCCAATTTATAAAGCAATGTATTCAGAGGGTGGTGCGTACTAAACACTAGGTAATAAGTTGTTTTTCTTTTTGGTGTTCCTAACACTCTATGGATTCTTCTTCTTCTTCTTCTTCTTCAGCCTATAGATGTCCACTGCTGAACAAAGGCCTCCCCCAAGGCTTTCCACGTTGGCCGGTCCTGTGCTGCCCGCATCCATCGGCTTCCCGCGATCTTCACCAGGTCATCGGTCCACCTTGTTGGGGGCCTCCCTGCGCTGCGTCTTCCAGTACGTGGCCGCCACTCCAGAATCTTACTGCCCCATCGGCCATCGGTTCTACGAGCAATGTGCCCTGCCCACTGCCACTTAACTTTAGCGACTCGCAGAGCTATATCGGTGACTTTGGTTCTTCTGCGGATCTCCTCATTTCTGATTCACTCTCTATCCATTATCTGGTCCGAAATAAAAATCATTTTATTTTTTATTTGACCATTATGTGTGCGCCGATTAGGGGGCAGGCTTAAACTATCTAAATAGGATTTGAATTATGACCGGACCGTTATAGAAATGCAGTTCTTTATACAAAATGACAACTTAATTGGGTACCTACTTATTTGTCACTGAACGTTGCATAAATCTAAATAGAGTTCAAAATACAAATACTAACAAAGGTACCTAATACTAATCAAAGATCAAGGCTGGACCTAAAAATTCAATTTTTTAATAAGACATAATATGTATTTAATATTATACTATGAAAATTATTAACGACTAGCGGCCGCCAGCGACTTCGTTCGCGTGGAGTTCGTTATGCTCAGCTCCTATTGATCACAGCGTGATTTTTTATAGCCTAAAGCCTTTCTGGATTAATGGGCTATCCAACGCAAAAATAAATTTTCAAATCGGACCAGTAGCTCCTGAGATAAACTCTTCAGCTTTATATATTAGTATAGATTATAATTCAGAACGATTGAGCAGAGATTTAATATAAAACTACTAGCTTTCCGCCCGCGGATTCGCCTGCGTGGAGTTCGGTTATATCGCGCTTTTTAGATTTCCCTCGGGAACATCAAATTTTTCAGGGATAAAAGGTAGCCTATGTCCTTTCTCAGGGTCTAAAGATTGTCTGTGCCAAATTTCATGAAAATCGGTTGAGAGGTTTAAGCGGGATAGAGTAACAGACAGACAGACAGAGTTACTTTCGCATTTATAATATTAGTATGGATGAATACATAAGTGAAATTGCGGTTTGTAAAATGCCTAAAACAAAAATAAAAGTCCAATCCCGGCACAAATAGATTCCTATTGAATTGCAGCAATTCCATAATTACTCAAATATTAACTATTTACTCTTTTAGTTAAAAACTAATAAATATAAATACATTAACTTCCCTTTGATACCTTTGGGAAATTCCCAATACATTGCAGTTCGCTTGGCGTGTTGTCATTTTTTGTTTTTATTGCGTCGTATCCGGTTTGATATTTACGTAGTAATATGCCATGTGGACGAATTTACAGCACGTTTTCTTTACTACCGTTTTCCGTAATTAGATTGGTTGTAATCACGCTATATTTAGGGGTGGTAAACATGTTATTTAATGCCAAATTTATGTGTATAAAGAAATACGTGTACACGGAAAAACGGGCATTCTTCCTAATAGTTACCTATGTGTGGACGCATAAGGAACAGGGAGTAAAGTTCACTCATCCTCTCGCAACGTAGCGTAGGACGCCCTTGGGCGAGATGGACCGACGACATCAAAAAGGTGGCTGGTAGTGGCTGGCGGAGAACTGCTCAGGATCGAGCTTGTTGACGTGCCATGAAGGAGGCCTTTGTCCAGCAGTGGATGAGTAGAGGCTGATGATGATGATGATGATGATGATCTTCCATAGAAAAGAGAGGATCCTCCGACTAGACGGGTGTTATGACTAGCGGGCACTTGCCCAACGGTTGAAGTTGGGAAGTTGTATGTATGCTGGTTGCACGGTAAACTCTGATTGCGAGATGTAGAATTCGTGTGACGTCAGTATAACGCGTCGTTTTATTTGTGGCGTTTGTAGGTGCCGCCACAGTATGAATTATAAATGTTAAAGTGAGTTAGTTACTTTGTTCCTTTTTTACTCATAAAATACTGAACAGAATAATAAACCAGGAATAATGCATAGGATACTTTTTATCCTAATATTATATATAAGTGACGTTGAAACGTCAAAAATATATGATTCAACAATTGCTAATCACTAGTTAACTTTAAGCAACGTTTATGAATAGAGGGTATAGTGTCTGGTTACTTAAAACGATGATAATAGTAACACCAATGCCAGAGGAACAAGAAAATTAATAACAACTTCATAAGAATTATATAAATAAATTAAAAGTAATAACTGCAATCATCTTCAATTAAGATGCTATCTATCTGAGAAACTGCCAAGATAATGATGTTAGGGAGTAATTAATTCCGTCTCACTATCCGCCGCCAATAATGAGGGTCTCATTGGCCGTGGAAGAACTCAATTTAATATGACATTTTAGACATCGTGGTCGAATTATGCTGCGCTACTCGATTTTAGCCGCATAAGTTCAGATCTCGTGAGATTATCCGTATAAAAATATCCAATGGCTATGTAATTTAAACTAAACTTCGATATTTTCCGTGAAGCGACTGCCGTCTGACCTCCATAACCCGAAAGCGATATCGAGCATTGCAATTAGACTAATTGTTGGGCTTTTGGGCTCTAACAACTCGTAACGACTGCCACTAGATATTCATATGACAACCGGGACCAACGGCTTAACGTGATATCCAAGGCACAACCAGACCAGTGCAAATATTCATATTCATGCATACAAATATTTGCACTGCGCGGGGATCGAACCCGCGCCTCCTTGCGCAGCGGCCGCGTTCTATAATGTTATTGCCTATTCAAGGTTACAATTAGATGAGAAGCCTTTGTATTATAATAATAATTTAAATCCAACGCCTTATAGAGACAAGAGAGGCGGGAATTTTGCGTCGTTCGTCGTTCTACATGAGAAGTCCTTGAGTCCCAGTTTGCTGTATACAACAAAGGCTTTTGATCCGTCTACGGAAACTCAATTATATTCCAAAATAATTGGTATAGGAGAAGTCTCTCAGTGGCTTTATTACTGACTAGCGGTCGCCAGCGACTTCGTTCGCGTGGAGTTAGATATACCCCGCTCCTATTGGTCGCAGCGTGATGTTATATAGTCTAAAGCCTTCCTGGATTAATGGGCTATCAAACGCAAAAAGAATTTTTCAAATCGGACCAGTCGTTCCCGAGATTAACGCGCACAAACAAACATACAAACAAACTCTTCAGCTTTATATATTAGTATAGATAGAATATAACATCGCGTCGTGCTGGGTTATAGTACCACAACATTACTTTTTCTTTCTTTCCTTGTTTCTTTCTTACATCGCCAGTTATGTTTGCATCGAATGTTGAGTGCCGTAACATCGGCTGCCGGCAGAAGTTACCACCAACTAGACAAAGTGTTGCCGCCATGAGATTCGTCGTGTTCCGGCATGATGTCTGGTGAAGACGTACGAAGGACGGGTCTGAGCAGTTCTGTTGCGATGTGTTTCGGGTACGATGCGCCAAATGTTTTTGTGTCGGGAGTTTGGTCGTGGAGGGTCTCCAGATTAATCTCCCTCTGGCGCAGCTACGTTGGTCGTGTTGTTGGGTTTAACATTGCATCACCTCGCTCAACTGCCGTCTTCCTTCCTTTCTATTCACACAGTTTTTTTTTTTTTTTTTTTTGATTGAATAAGCTTTTAGTAATAGTTTATTAAGAGCCTATTCACTCAAAAACTCGCCTGTTCGCTCTAGTGAGCGCTGTACCATCAGCGATTGTATTACCGGTTCATCAGGCGGGATTGCGGTCAAGCACTAGTTTAGGATTATAAAAAAGTCCCAGGTAATGGAAGCCTATGGGGTATGCGACCACTACAATCCAGTCATTGAGCAATACGACACCCTTCAGTACTTATTTGCTGAATTTCGACGTGGCATATTCTGATAGCTTTGATAAAAGATGATAAATTCGTTCTTAATTATCGTTAAGTCATCATCTGACTATCCTTTCTAAACCATGTTGAGGTCAGCTTCCAGTCTTACCGATTTTTTTTTTTAATAGTTATAAACTAGCGCTTGACTGCAATCCCGCCTGATGGTAAGCAGTGATGCAATCGTTGATGGTAAAGCGCACTAGCTTATTAAGCCTATTCACTCAAAAAAACTGAGTGAATAGGAAGGAAGACAGCAGTTGAGCGAGGTGATGCTATGTTTAACCCAACAACACGACCAACGATGCTGCGCCAGATGATGATCTGGAGACCCTCCACGACCAAACTCCCGACACAACAACATTAGGCATATCGTACTCGGCACACATCGCAACACAACTACTCAGACCCGTCCACCGTTTTAGCTGAACACCAGTATTTTAAACGACGGAGTTATACGGCACCCCTTAGTAATGCTGGTTCTCAAACTTTCGGCTTACTGACTACCCGCAACGGTTAATGTCAAAGATCATCGAATAACAACAGGAACCACAGACGGCCAGTAGGTATAAATCAATAATTAAATAAATAAATAAATATGTACGGACAAATCATACAGATTGAGCTAGCCCCAAAGTAAGTTCGAGACTTGTGTTATGGGATACTAACTCAACGATACTATATTTATAATAGATACATATATAGATAAACATCCAAGACCCAGGCCAATCAGGAAAAGATCTTTTTCCATCATGACCTGGCTGGTGATCGAACCCGGGGCCTTCACGTCGCAGGCAGGCGTGTTGCTGCGCCACGGAGGCCGACATGTAGGTAAAGATAATAATACTTCCATGGACTGACCGCAGCAATCGACCTATAGGGTAATTGCGTTACATATCAGTAGCAATGGGTTTCATTTGGACAGTTCAACAACATTCATTGCGTTGTTTACGTTGTTGAGCAGATATATTTTTAGAACCTATGAAGCAATGGATTACCAATAAGCTTCAAAATGATTCAAATTAATATTAATAGTGTATTATACAACGTGTAACATAAAGGGTATATACATAACAAAGGCATGACATCTTTACACGATATCAAACGATATTGGAAGGGTTTTTTAATTGTATCTCTTTATGTTAGGAAGTTATGAGGAAAAATACCGCCTGTGATAGGCTACTAACATACTAGTCGGAGAGAGATATTGATGACATTTATCGGATTTTGGCAAGTAACGTGACGGGTAACGAGTAGTTATTAACGTATGTAGTGTGCTGCCACATTTGTTATGATTTTATTTTAAGAAACACACGAAACCGAAAATTTGGTACCAATTTTTTTGAGTATTTTATTTTGAGTTGAAACCCTTCCGATAGCGTTTGATATCATCTAAAGATGCCATGCCCTTGGTATGTATATACCCTTTTTGTTACACGTTGTATAATTAGGGTGCAGTGAGGCTATTACATTTTTACATTTGCCGTCAAAGTAAGAAGAATTCTTAATATTTCATTTTGAATAGTTCAGTGATAATTTAAACACCTTCACTCAATCATTTCATCGTCACTCATTTGTTTATGTTTATTCAAACAAACAAACAATGGTACTAGTGCTGCCATAAGTCCAAACAAAATAATTAAACATTTATCAATTGATTGTTTACACGATAGTTTAATGCAACAGCTAAACCAGTTGACCTCATCGTAATGGAGGCAATAACTATTGCTCATAAAGATATAGTATTAATATATACATTAGATATTACACTCGTTTGTACCCGCGACTTGGTCCATAAAAGACGATATAGCATTAATATGTACATTAAGCTTTAGATATTACACCCGTTTGTACCCGCGACTTGGTCCATAAAAGACAATATAGCATTAATATGTACCTACATTAAGCTTTAGATATTACACTCGTTTGTACCCGCGACTTGGTCCATACAAGACGATATAGCATTAATATGTAGACTAAGCTTTAGATATTACACTCGTTTGTACCCGCGACTTGGTCCATAAAAGACGATATAGCATTAATATGTTCATTAAGCTTTAGATATTACACTCGTTTGTACCCGCGACTTGGTCCATAAAAGACGATATAGCATTAATATGTACATTAAGCTTTAGATATTACACTCGTTTATACCCGCGACTTGGTCCATAAAAGACGATATAGCATTAATATGTACATTAAGCTTTAGATATTACACTCGTTTGTATCCGCGACTTGGTCCATACAAGACGATATAGCATTAATATGTAGACTAAGCTTTAGATATTACACTCGTTTGTACCCGCGACTTGGTCCATAAAAGACGATATAGCATTAATATGTTCATTAAGCTTTAGATATTACACTCGTTTGTACCCGCGACTTGGTCCATACAAGACGATATAGCATTAATATGTAGACTAAGCTTTAGATATTACACTCGTTTGTACCCGCGACTTGGTCCATAAAAGACGATATAGCATTAATATGTTCATTAAGCTTTAGATATTACACTCGTTTGTACCCGCGACTTGGTCCATAAAAGACGATATAGCATTAATATGTACATTAAGCTTTAGATATTACACTCGTTTATACCCGCGACTTGGTCCGTAAAAGGCGATATAGCATTAATATGTACATTAAGCTTTAGATATTACACCCGTTTGTACCCGCGACTTGGTCCATAAAAGACGATATAGCATTAATATGTACATTAAGCTTTAGATATTACACTCGTTTGTACCCGCGACTTGGTCCATAAAAGACGATATAGCATTAATATGTACATTAAGCTTTAGATATTACACTCGTTTATACCCGCGACTTGGTCCATAAAAGATGCGTGGTGGCAGGGACATCGCCGCACAAACAGTCGATCAATTCTATGAAGAGAGATAATCCCACCGTAAACCTTAGGTGGATTAGGTGGCAATCGCGCTAAATAAAACCGTAGAAGTTAAACTCTTGTTCGTATCTAATCCAGTTAACTTCGATTGAAGTAAAATCAATGTATGAGTTTCGTCAGATGTAATAATCAAAACGAAATAAATTATCGGTAAATAAATTCAATCTTTTAGACGTAAGTTTGAGAAAAGGCACAGTAAAAGTTATCTTTGTTTCAACTTTTTCATTTGACAGCGATTACGTTCCAATTGTGATCCAGTTATGGTTAAACCATCTGCCAAAAGATTAGCGCTATCACTGACATTCCACTCCATATTAATAAATGTTCAAATTGAGAAGTAGTTTTAAAAGAAAAATTTCTATTAACGGGTTTTATAATAATGGCAACACGACAATGTCATTCTATCACCATTCCATTACGAGACGACTGAGATAATTGATCGATCATTATGAATTTAGCAGATTACGAACTTTTAGCACAATGACAATGATATGACAATGGAATCGTGTTGGAATGACAAATTTATAAAAATTAAGACTAGGGGCCATGATCTACCGAATCGTGTGGCTATTATTTATTAGCCAGAAGCCGCCATATTGATACATTGAGTCTTATGAAATAATATAATAAACTTGCTTATCCTTGGTTGAGGACACGTAAAGATAATAAAGAACAATGTCAGCGGGTATAAGGCGTTAGGGAGCAATAAAGTTTGCCAATTCGAGATAGCAATTCTGTTTCCTAATGTTCAGGTACATCAGTTTCCTAGAGGAAGAATTTATGCATGTTGTGTGTAGGTAGTATGCTGGTTGGTAGATGTCACATTTCTTCGCAGTTTTGGATCTAGGACATGCCGGTTCCTTCACAATGTTTTCCTTCACCACTCTGAGAGCAGTGGTGATGAATAATTTGATGGGGTTCGAACTTCTCACCTACAAGCTGCAAGTCGCGGACGATACCAACAGCAACTTTATAATATATGCTCTATATAATGGGCCCGCGTGATAAATTACAGAACGGCCCTCCTCTACGAGAGGAGGGCTGTGTCCCAGGAGTGGTTACATTATGAGCTGGTTGTGTGTGTAGTTGGTCTCCGATGTAATAAATACTTCGGAACCCTTTTATATTAATTTAAAACGATGTCCTTGAGTCTCTGACATTTGTAGGAGTCGATACAACATAGGCATTAGACATGTCTTTTTTCTTGTTCATGTTCATTTTAAGACCAACTCGCTCGAAGGTGCTACTGAGGTCTTCAATCATTGTACTCAGGTCCTCCGCGGTCTAAGATATCATGAGCCAACTAAAGCTAATCTACTCGCCATTAAAGTCAATGCCTAGTCAGTGAGCCAACCAGTGATGACAATATGGAACTGAGAAATGAGGTGCGTGATCAAATTAAATCAGATATTAACTATGAACAAAGCTGGATTTTATTAAAAGAGAAAAACTCTTCTTAAGACCGTACCCTCACCAAATGACCTTGCGCATTTGCTCCCTCTTCACCGCGCCCCACCTCTACAATACTTCGTAAAATTTTACTAGCGCCGTCTGGCGGACGTAGTACTAACAAATACAAGTTAGAAACATAGACCACAGAAGTAACAGACATAGTACTTTTATTTATGTTTATTGGTGCGCCCAAATACTTTTGGTTATTATGTACTCAAACAAATGTTGACGATACTTCATAATAAAAATTCTGCGGTGTTTATTTTTTAACCGACTTCAGAAAAAGGTGGTTCTCAGTTCGATTTATTGTCGCTGTTAACTTTATGGTTAATGAACCTATTTCGACCATTCTTTTTTTATATGAAGGCATATGCTGCCTATGTAGTCCCATTGTTACCATGTTAGTGTCGATAATGGAAATTCTGAGAAATTTAGGCCAATTATCGAAAATTGTAGGCACGCTTCGGGTGACAACTTGATACTCGTGTTTATATCGGATGATACTATAAAACTGTGAAGATTTGGGCCTGACCTGATGATGGAGATGACAGAATATCAAGGGAATCCACATCGGAAGCAACTGTCGCGTGTTTGTGCTTATTTAATGTGTATTGATTAGACCTTTATAATTAAATATGTTATGACTGTAACTTCAGGGTTGGAAGTTAGTTTTGTAGATTGAAAGTTAGCTAAGTCAGATGGACAAAGGGATAGAAAAATAATATAATAAAGTTTAATTTATCATTATTTATTATTTTAAGGGAAAACGTAATCAGGGTCAAATAAATTTCTGCAGAACTGACACATTTAAAAAAAAAAATTCATGTTTTTTTTTGGGACCAGGCAAGACTGTGAAATTATATTATTATTCTCGTTTAATAAAACAAATACGTAAATTGTAAAAATAAAACTATCGTATATCAAAATAAATAACAAGTACATATAGGTACTATAATATTATTTACACAAAGCTTCCTTTCGCAGAAAAATAATAAACATCCGACTAATACAATATCCGATCAGACTGGACGTTGACGGCAGCATATTTGGAAAAGGCCTGCAAGCAAACGACCTATTTCGTTTGCTTTAATTCCTTTAAGACCACAATGAAAGTATGAGCATTTCTAGAAATAACGCGATGAAATAACACAACTTAAATTCAGTCTCTTGATTTTAATTGATTTTTGCATAAGCATGACGAGTAGGTAGTGTTTGTACTATGTTAAAGTAGAGTGTTGTAAATTGTTGAGGAATTCCCTCGACTGTCTATGGTTTTCATCATCTGATGTAATTCAGACTTTAATTTTTACCCATATGGGTGCAAATTTCTCATCAATATAAATGAATTAAGTCCAAACACAAAGCAGCTACTGTAAACCTTTGAGGAGTTCCCTTAACTGGCCTTTGTCTTCAACATCAGAGCTTTAATGATAATCACAACTCATTTAGGTGTAAAGTTCTTATCAATACAAATTTATTAAGCACAAACACGAGGCAGCTGATGTGAATCGTTAAGGAGTTCCCTCGGCTGTCTCCCGGCTCCATCATCAACTCCGAACTTTACTAAATTGTAGTGCGTTAAAACACTTAATGAAAAAAACTTAGAAAAGCCCTAGACGCCCCTTTGATTTTTTAAATTTCTTCTAGATTTACCTAGTCTTCCATCATCAGACCCTAATTTCCTAAACATGAGACTACCTTGAAGATATCGTCTTTCTAATAAAACAAAACATGTAGCACTCGGGGCTGCCGCGGTAAAGCTATTTTATACTAGCGGCCGCCAGCGACTTCGTTCGCGTTGAGTTAGTAATGCTCTGCTCCTATTAGTCGCAGCGTGATGTTTTATAGCCTTAAGCCTTTCTGGATTAATGAGCTATCCAACGCAAAAAGAATTTTTCAAATCGGACCTGTAGTTCCTGAGATTAGCGCGTTCAAACAAACAAACTCTTCAGCTTTATATATTAGTACTAGCTTTCCGCCCGCGGCTTCGCCCGCGTGGAATTGGGTTATATCGCGTTTTTTAGATTTCCCTTGGGAATAAAACTAATTAAATGACGATTGATCAGTTTTGAAGGATTGATCGTAGAAGGGTGAAAATTTAGGATTGTATGTATTTTTGTATGTTGTAAAAAAATAGAAACTAAAAATTTTGTGTAAAAATAAAAAAACAAATAGGGGTGGACTACCCCTAACATTTAGGGGATGAAAAACAGATGTTGGCCGATTCTCAGACCTACTCAATACGCTCACAAAATTTCATGAAAATCGGTCAAGCCGTTTCGGAGGAGTATAGGAACGAAAACTGTGACACGAGAATTTTATATATAAGATAGATGTTCGCTAGTACCAAAATTTGTATGGAGAAACGCATGGTACTATACATTGAATCTGCGCTCACGCGCAGGGCTGCAGATCTGCATGAAGATGCAGATAAAAAACGCAATCCTGCGCGTGGCTGCGGGGTAAATCGCAAAGGTGTGCACACTGAATTCCGCAGTATGTAGTTAGTAGGAAATTTTTTATTAGTTATTTCTGACATAGTATTTCTTTTTTATTTTGCCAATTAACGTATATATTTGTATAAGTATGTATTTTCTTTTTTGTAGTTTATTTATTTTTTACCAGTGACGTCATTGAAGGAGTGCGAAAAATGGTGGCGATATGGCGACTAAACTATATTTGATGTTTTATTTTTGACTTTGATAAAGAAATAGAAGCTATGCCACAGCTTATAATTGTCGTCATTTTCGTGATCAGCGCCCCGAAAACCCGTCACGATACCCAAGTCAAAATATCATGAAATTTAATTTCAGCCACCTTGGATTTCAAAAATGACGTCATTTTCGTGATTAGCACCCGCGAAAACCCCTTTCACGACACCCATGTCAAAATATCATAAGATTGGTGTCGGCCATCTTGGATTTCAAAAATAACGTCATTTTCGTGATCTGCACCCCCGAAAACCCCCGTCACGACACCCATGTCAAAATATCATAAAATTGGTGTCGGCCATCTTGGATTTCCAAAATGACGTCATTTTCGTAATTAGCACCCACAAAACCCCTTTCACGACACCCATGTCAAAATATCATAAAATTGGTGTCGGCCATCTTGGATTTCCAAAATGACGTCATTTTCGTGATTAGCACCCACAAAAACCCCTTTCACGACACCCATGTCAAAATATCATAAAATTGGTGTCAGCCATCTTGGATTTCAATAATTACGTCATATTCGTGATCTGCACTCCCGAAAACCCCTATCACGACACCCATGTCGAAATACCCAAAAATTCATCGAAATACCAAATTTTAGGCGAAGTTATTCGCAAACAAACATAAAAATAAAAACTTTTTACAAAAAAACAACCGACGAAAGTGAAAAATAACTAATTTCGGAAGTTGGTGTCTTTGGTTTTGTATATTCGTTTTAGACACCGACTTCCGAAATTAGTTATTTTTCACTTTACATAGTGGTTTTTGGAAGTCGGTTGTTTTTTGTAAAAAAGCTTTTATTTCACATTTTTTAGTTGTTAAAAGTACTATGTATTCAGTTGCATCCGGTCAGACTGGAAGCTGACGCAAATATAGTTGGGAAATGACGTACTTTTGTTTACTTCAATTTTTACCCGTAAGGACCTATTCCCTCAACTGCCTATGGTCTTCATCATTAAATTTACTGTAGACTATTATTTTAACCTAATGGGAGTAAAGGTCTTATTAATATAAATGAATTAAGTCCAACCACAAAGTAGCTACTGGAAACCGTTGAGGAGTTCCCGGAACTGGCCTTTGTCTTCATCATTAGAGCTCTTATGAGAGTCGCAACCCATCTATGTGTAAAGTTCTTATCAATACAAATTAATCGAGCCCAACCACAAGGTAGCTGCTGTCAATTGTTGAGGAGTTCCTTCGACTGTCTCCCGGCTCCATCATCAGATCTACTCCAGACCTTTATTAAATTGTAGTGCTTTAAAATATTTAATGAAAATGCTAAGAAATGCACTAGTCGCCCCCCAATTTTTGAAAGTTCCGCTTGTTTTCTCTGGACTTCCACCATCAAACCTTGATATCCTTATCATGGGACCACCTTGGGAACGTCTTCTTTCCAACAGAAAAGAATTATCAAAATCGGTTTATAAATGACGAAGTTATGCGCGAACAAACATAAAAAAAAAAACATATACGGTCGAATTGAGTAACCTCCTCCTTTTTTAAGTCGGTTAAAAATTGAACATAAAAAACATATATTTGAGCAACCTCCTCCTTTTTGAAATCGGTTAAAAAAACGAACACCAAAATAAACATCAATACTATTTTAGAGACACTCTAAGATAGTATTATACTCTATGCGACATGCGGTGCGTGAGCGAGCAAGCAGATGCTTTCTCGCTCACGCGCCGCCCGCTTATGTTATCGGAGCGCGCGATGACGAACGACACGGGTTCCCCCTTCGAGAGCTTGCGGCATACTGAATCTCAATAGCCCGGGCAACAGAAATGATGGCGAATGCGCTCAGATTGTTGAATAAAATTTTGATTTTGGTCGTTTTAAAAAAATATTTCTACAATAATGTTCGTCATGAAATTACCTATCCATTAGTGTAAGAACGCAATCTAAATAATGCTTACTTTCCGAGGAGATGTTTATGATAATTATTTCTCTTGTCAGTGGTTTCGTTGTGAAGGAATTATTTAAACATTATACTTAGTAAAATAAAAAAAAAATCTACAATTTTGCAGCCAAGATTATGGAGAAAATTTATGTATTTTTAGTAAGTTGATATTTCTTTTGAATAAAGAGTAGATAGCTCCGAAAAACTACACAAAAACGGCTGGCGCTGTGTTTTTCCTGGGAACCACCTTAAGTTGGACTTAAAACAGTTTTTCATTCTGAATTAAAATCACTATGCCTGGGGTTTCACTGCCTGATCAGATCAGAAATGAGAAGATCCGTAGAAGAACGAGAGTAACCGACTTAGCCCGAAGAATTGCAATAATGGCAGTGGGTCGGGCATATTGCCGGTAAGACCGGTGCCTGATGGGGCCGACGGGTTCTCAAGTGGCGACCACGCAGTGGAAGACGCAGCGTGAGTAGGCCCCTGACAAAGTGGACCGACGACCTGGTGAATGTCGCGAGAAACCGCTGGATGTGGGATGCGCAGGACCGGTTATCGTGGAGATCCTTAGGGGAGGCCTATGTCCAGCAGTAAACGTATTTCGGCTGAAATGATGATGATGATGAGTGTCCTTGGAGTTTCTTACCTGTTCTTCTCCATAGGTACCACGTTTTGAATTAATGAGCAATTAGCTTCAGCTTTCTGACTGGCCGACACTTTGATGATACAAAAAAGAAATAAATGCTTTCAGTTGAGTTTGAGTTTCCGAGGTACGGATGATCTTCCATCCACAGACCACCCACGGCAAGTACCTTCCGATCGACCACATTGCCAAATTTTGTTTTTTTTTTTTTTTTAATAAGGCCAAGTACACACGTCGTCCATCCAACAAGATCGCACTTCATTTGATTTTTCACTCACATAGTTGTGGCGGCACTAAAATAACAATTAACTAATTAATTCTTAGATAACCAAGTACTTAGTGATGTTGTTAGCCTTGATACTCGTAGGCTGCTGCATACAGAACAGTAGGGCCGGAGGAACGCGCGTGCGCATGGTGTAGGGCTGACGTATTAGGAAAGTTAGTTTAAAATTAGATTTGTTGATGGATTTCGTTCTTTTGATGATTTTGTTTTTGTTGATTCAGTGTTTCTTTAAAATGGAATTGGGTTAGACATGTATCCATGCATGTATGTGACCCGATGGCAACAACCTGGTACCCCAGACGGAGACTGCCAGATGGCTTAAGAGGGGACTCTAATGGCGTTTTCTCTATACAAACGTATTCCGCTGTTTTCTACGTGGATAACGCTTTAAGAGCAATTATTATTTTTTCTGCAATTTTGCAGCTTGATTATGCGTGCCTCTATTATTTGATTTTTTTCGAAAACTTAATTAATAAAAGAAATATGCTATTTTAAAATCCCGAAAAATAACCCATTTTTATCGCGATGTTCAGACGACTATTAGCCAAACGTGATGAGTTTTTGACAAAAAAAGAACAAGATCTTCAAATACCTATTTTTGAAATTCCTCGGCACTAGAGTCCCCACTTAACTCCTACAAAAAGAGCAGCTTTAAAGAGTTATTAGCTGCGGCGCTTCGTACGCCTTCCAAAGGTCGGACCTGGAACAGATTTCTAAATGTCACAGGTCTACAAATTTTTGTTTAATCACCAAAGTTACGGACCCGAAACAGATTTTTAAATGTCATGTCTTCAGATCAAGCTTATTTTCTCATATAATGTTTTCCTTCACCGTCTTGAGAATAATGGTGATGACTTAAACAAAGTAAAGCGCCCGTCTAGGTTCGAACCTAATACCACCACTGCTTTATCGTCTTCTTCTTCAGCCTATAGAGGTCCACTGCTGGTCAAAGGCCTCCCCCAAGGTTTTCATTACTATAGGGGGTTACGATAGTTCCCGCGCTTTGCAGGCAGGGTGGGGATCGCAGTAATTTGCTATTCCACAGGAGAAGCGCTGCTGCCCACTTCCCTGGTGAGAGTTCCCTTAGTCGCCTCTTACGACACTCACGGGAGAATATGGGTGTGCTTTACTGTAACGCTGGGCTACTGCGGCATTAACCCTCCCCCCCTCCTCCCCACTAGGAATTTCTTATCTATCGGGTGCGTTTACAAATATATAAAGTCACTTACACAAACAACCAGACCCGAAACACCTACTTATAGGTTATAGGTCATACAAATATTTGTTCCATGAGGTAATCGAACCTCCGACACGCAGCGGCTGACCGTCCAGTTCAATATTGCTTTGCCAGCCCTAAAACCACAGTCGCACGCGCATCGACTGACTCCCTATATGGATGCAAGGACTCGACACATATGGACAGAACAATTCGTGGGACTTTTTGTAAGTTATTAGATTTTGTCATTAGAATTCATAACCCGCGCTGGAATGGGATGGGACGGGATGGGAACCGTGTGTGGAGAGAGCGTCCTGAGAAGAGTATATTAAGTATGATGGTAAGGATGATCAGCACCACTCTGTATGTATATAGAGTGGTGCTGATCATCCTTACTTCCTTACTATTATTATAAATGGAAAAGTGAGTTTGTTTATAATTTGTTCCGCTTTCACGCCGTAACTACTGAACCGATTGCTTTGAAATTTTGCAGACGTAAAGTTAGAAGTCCGGATTAAATAATAGGTTTTATCTCAGTAAAAATTTGATATTCCCGAGCGAAATCTAAAAAGCGCGAATCGCTTGACGGCAAGACTTTGTCTGGTGGGTGGTAACTTGTGTTAAGTAGGTTAGTTTAAATAAATAAATAAAGGTCAGCGGAGAAGGTCTAGTGATGTGCACATTTTATTAATTATTTTTTATTATGGACTTTTGTTTTGTCTGAAAATAAACGATTATTATTATAACACTTTCTCTGACCTTACTGTCGTTGTCCGATGGGACGGCCATTCGAACAAAGATCAGAAACTTAATAAATGAAATGAAATGGAATCGTTTATTAAGCAAGTGGGATCACTGATAACTTTTACACGTCATATGTTCTTTTTTTTTTTTTTTAACCGGATGTAGCCGGCATTTCCTAACTGACTACATCTGAGAAGAAATAGCCGAAACGAACTCAGGGATCATCGTCTTTTTTTCAAGTCCAGACATTAAAAATGAAAATGTTTACAATAATTTACCTTATAATTACACATATTACTTAATAACAATGCTTTACAGAGCGAGCAGCTCAGTCCCAAGCTTTTTTGTCCCCTAAATAATCTGTGATTCTATAATACCCCTTTTTGCAAAGTTTGGCCTTTATATAGTTTTTAAGTCGTTTAATGGGTACCTAAGTTTCGAATGTCCATGGGAAGCTTGTTGTAAAATGTATACATTGAGCCATGAACGAGTTGCCTACTCTGTGGATAATAGGCTGGTTATAAGTGTGTCACATAATTGATACAAGGTCTTAAATGTTATGGTTTATTTAAAATGGAGACCTGATCTTGTAGACGTAGAGGAAATAATTAAAACCGATGAAGCTGGTAATTAGCGGCTTTGTTTAATCTCGGCTAAAAGAAATCTCTAGCGAGGTCGTCACCTTGTGATATTTGCTTAGAATAAGTTGGTCGTTTTTTTTTTTTAGTTATTTCTTCAATAGTTCGAAAGAAAATTATTGCGTATTGTTTTTTTTTTTATTATTTACAAAGAGTAAAATTTATTGCAGATACGACGACACGAATTAATATTTAATCTATTTATTAATTTATTTTTCAGATCTTAAATTCCAATTCATTAATTCCCATCCCTACACTTATTGGGCACAAAGATAGTTTTTTTTTTTTTTATATACAATATGTAAAGAAAACCCTGTCCGATCCGTGAAGGTATTGTTAGGTATCGTTAACTGATTCTAATAATGCCTACAAAGCCGGGCTAAACTTAAAAAAAAATCCCCAAAAAAAAATAAATATTATTTCGAAAAAGCGAGGTAACTTAATGCATGTGCGGTAGGCAACCCGATAGCCCCGCCGCCCTTCACCCGCGCATACATGCGCGGGTGAAAGGGGGCGGGGCATGCGGCACGTGGTCGCATCGCTATTCGCTCCGTCACAAATGGTGTTGTCAGTTTTTTAAAAATTACTAAATTTCGGGGAAATTGGAATTAATACCCGGGAAAAAAGATTATTTCAAAATTCATTATTATTGTTACTGTGATGATTATGTAAAATTTTATATTATATTTGGTCAAGTGTTTACCTAACCTTTATTATCCTTATGGGTCGGACAGGGTTTTCTTTACATATTGTATAAATTATAAACTAACGCTTGACCGCAATCTCGCCTGATGGTAAACAGTGAAGCCATCGTTGATGACAAAGCGCACTAGTTTATTAAAAGCATTCACTCTAGCCTTAAAGACACTCAAATTTGAGTCCGACGGAAACACCACCACTGGCAAATTGTTCCAGTCCCTCGGTGTACGCGAATAGTGCTTATTTCTTAAGCTTCCAGCAGACCTGAGAAAGGAGAAAAAAATAGACAACAGTGTGAGCAACAGGAGAAAAATACTTTGATTCTTGACATCTTAAAATAAAATAATAAACACTTTTACTTGTGATAAAATCCGACCACTAAAAAAGTCGCTTCGTTTTGCAGGCTAATAAGTATACATATAAACATACATATGTACATAACCAGCCTATAATGTTCCTTCTGTTGGAACACAGGTCTCCTCTCGGTGAGAGGGAGTGTGCCGTAATCTACCACGCTGGCCTAGTGCGGGTTGGTAGATGTCACATGTTTTCGAAGTGTTTCCTCCAGGACATGCCGGTTTCCTCACGATGGTTTCCTTCACCGTTTTAATATGTATAAAACCTGTGAAACTTACAAATAACGTGTCTATTGAACTAACTATTGAACATTTTCAAATTCGGCACCCGTTTGAGAGAAATAAACTGTACTAGCTGACCCGTGCGAAAAATTCGCACTATATAAAATAGTATTCCATGGTACCAGAGACGAATATCTGTCGATTGGTGGGTCGGACGTTCAGATTGGTTCGATAGAAAGAGAGAAAAAGGGAGAAAACGGTTTCAGACCCTTGGAGAAATAATATATGTTGATTATATTAACCATTATATGGCCATTTAGCATGATTGAGGAGGACAGCCTCCGTGGCGTAGCGGTAGCGAACGCGGCTGCTGCGCAAGGAGGCGCGGGATCGACCCCCGCGCAGTGCAAATATTTGTATGCATGAATACGAATATTTGCACTGGTCTGGTCGTGCCTCGAAAAGCACGTTAAGCCGTTGGTCCCGGTTGCCATACGAACATCTAATGGCAGTCGTTACGGGTTGTTGGAGCCCTAAAAAGTCCAACAATTGGTCTAACTGCAATGCTTCGATATCGCCTTCGGGTTGTGGAGGTCATACGGTAGTCGCTTCACGGAAAATATCGAAGTTTAGCCAAAATCAGCAGTTAGACTGGTAAAGCGGACCCCAGACTTCAATTTGAAAGCTTCGGATACGACTGGGATAAACGCTGAGATGATAACGAGCATAATTGGGGAATTGTAGGTAGGTACACCTCCACCTACCCTCTTAGGCAATCAAAGGCGTAATGTTCTCTTGAAAGAATTTCTCGCTTCTTAGGTTTCTAAGTTCCTATACTAAGTATCACCTTCGTGCTTCGATAACAATATCGCGACACACTGGGCCATGCTCTAATTCAAACATTAACGACAATGACACTATAAACCAACACTTAGCAACATTTATGCAAGCAGTTTTGCCCTTGCGCAGTTTTCACAACTGTCCGCTTGGGAGCGCACGCGCCGCTGTGCAAATATCACTCGCGAAGGTTCGTTGGGTAACGTCCGACTTTGCGTGCTTATGACAAATATTTATTATTTCGTTGACGGCCAGTGCTTTATTGCGTCAAACAGATGGCATTTCTTTGTAATGAACTTTCTATGTGTATACTACTGTGTGACATTATTTTTACAGACGACAGGACATCAACCTACTACAATTTGTATCTTCAACTTTGTGGCTATAACATTAAAGCTCAAGGTTGATTGGTAATATCTGACAGTTTCGAGTAGCTTGCTGTCGTTAGTACTTTATTGTGAAGAGAAGAGGAATAAGTAATTTACGGTTTTGTAAGAAAGAAAAAGTATCAAAAAATCAGATAGATACAAGACCAAAAGGCTCCTCTTTCGGTATAAATATAATTACATCAAATCCTGTATATTTAAAACGAGCGGCCGCCAGCGACTTCATTCACGTGGAGTTGGGTATGCTCCGCTCCTATTGGTCGCAGCGTGATGCTATATAGCCTAAAGCCTTCCTGGATTAGTAAGCTATCCAACGCAAAATTTTTATTTTTCAAATTCATTAATGTTTGAAATCGGTCCAGGAGTTCCTGAGATTAGCGCGTTCAAACAAACAAACTCTTCAGCTTTATATATTAGTATAGATTTCTTTAACAGATTTTCAACTGTATTGCTTTAGGATTAAGACAGGAACCTTGAGTTCCTGCCAGGGCCAATGGCGTACATACAAATGGAAGAACACGAGTAGGTTTTAGTAAGTAAAAGTCTGACACACCCTTCCGCACCGTCCAGAGTGTAAGAGATTATTTAGGGTCAAGGTTTAATGGGAAATTTTGAGAGCTTTGGGCTCTTTGCGTTTGCTTCGCCTGCTTATACTAAAACATCATCATCTCAGCGTTAATCCCAGTCGCATCCGTAGCTTTTCAGCTTTGGTGTCTGGGGTCCGCTTTATCAGTCTAACTGCTGATTTGGGCTAAAGTTCGATATTATCCGTGAAGCAACTGCCGTCTGATCTCCACAACCCGAAGGCGATATCTAAGCATTGCAGTTAGACCAATTGCTAGACTTTTGAGGCTCCAACAACCCGTAACAACTGCCACTAGAAGTTCGTATGGCAACCGAGACATGACCAGACTAGTGCAAATATTCATATTCATGCATACAAATATTTTTACTGTGCGGGGATCGAACCTGCGCCTCCTTGTGCAACGGCCGCGTTCTCTACCGCTACGCCACGGAGGCTGTCTAAACCTGCCTGTACTAAAACAATTTCCTCTTATTTCAGAGCGGCTCGCTGAATCAGATGAACGTTTAGATGCAAAATAACACGAATCCAATCTATCGGGCCAATGGATACAGTAGCACATTTTCATTTTCCACCGAGTTTTTTAATTGATATTCCTACTGTTTTGGCATTATCTGGAAACGAGATGTAATTATGGTCCATACCTACCTGTAGAATACTGTTGATTCTGTATTTATGTTAAATTAATCACTTCACGAAAAGAGCTTCATGGAAAGAGCTATGCTCGGAGTTTCTCTGCGTGGTCGAATCAGAAATGAGGAGATCCGCAGAAGAACCAAAGTCACCGACATAGCTCTGCGAGTCGTTAAACTTAAGTGGCAGTGGGCAGGGCACATTGCCCGTAGAACCGATGGCCGATGGGGCAGTAAGGTTCTGGAGTGGCGGCCACGTACTGGAAGACGCAACGTAAGGAGGCCCCCAACAAGGTGGACCGATGACCTGATGAAGGTCGCAGGAAGCCGATGGATGCGGGCAACACCAGTCGGCATGGAAAGCCTTGGGGGAGGCCTTTGTCCAGCAGTGGACATCTATAGGCTGAAGAAGAAGAAGAATCACATCACTGGCTCATTCCCACAATAAACGTTAGTTATTATGGCCTGCTTTACTTTGTCTGTTAACTGACACTTGTCGTGTCTGAAAGTTGTCATGATTGGCAGAAACTACCTAGCTTTCGGAAGATTTTGGAGTTCCACCCTTATGTCGTTAACACCACTACGATTCGGACGAAGCGTTTCGTCGTCTCTTTTATACCGCTTTCATCGAGGGACTGGAACAATTTGCAGGTGTTTCCGTCGGACTACAATTTGAGTGTAGGGCCCTTCAAATATTATGTAAGCAGATTTATTACAATTATTTACGCCCCCCCCCCCCATCCCCCATGTCACCAAAAGTAAGCAAAGCTCCTACCCCCTCCCCCTATACTTAAGTAAACATTTTTCAATTATAAATGTATCTTTTTTTATTTATAATTATAATGTTATATTTATTGTTAGCGCGCGGTAATTCCCCATAATCGGTTTAGAGGGAGTGCTTAAAAGTATGCATTATTTGCGGGAATCCTCAAAAATGCGTTTCGCATAGATAATGTGAGGGTTCCCATTCGTGTAAAAAAGTAAATAACTACCGATGACGTAATCATCATCTAGACTCCCCTACCCCCCATGTTATCCAAAATAAGTAAAAAAAGACCCCCCCGCCCCCCCAATAGTGTTTACGTAATACTTGAACAAACCCTGTCTTCAAGGCTAGAGTGATCAGGCTCTTAATCAACGACTGTGCTTTACTCATCATCGATTGCGTCACTACTTACCATCAGGCGGATTGCGGGATCTATAATGATCTTAATATGATGTGACCAAGATGAAATTCTAGTTTTTATCAAAGACAAAGAGTTTTATAATCCAAACATTAAAACGACTTTCTTTTGAGGACTGCAACAAACTACAAAGTACTAAATCGGATTGCGCGAATCCCGAACCAAATACAGCTCAACATTTCCACACGACGAAACGAATGTGACAAAATGCAAATGGCCGCTCTAGCCATAACACTTTAACGTGAAACAAGGCAAAGAAAACTTTTTATTATGCCGTACCGAAAATCAACCAATATTGTTGAGAAAAGCCTAGGCCTAGATGAGCGAATCATTATAATATCATTTTGGAATCATTTTGAAGCTTATTGCTGCCCATTGGTAATGGTGTGTCGTTCAACAATGTAGATAACGCAATGAATGTTGTTGAACTGTCAAAATGAAACCCATTGCTACTGCTAGTGTCTTTTTTTTTTTAATAGTTATAAACTAGTGCTTGACTGCAATCCCGCCTGATGGTAAGCAGTGATGCAATCGTTGATGGTAAAGCAGACTAGCTTATTAAGCTTATTCACTCAAAAAAACTGAGTGAATAGGAAGGAAGACGGCAGTTGAGCGAGGTGATGCAATGTTTAACCCAACAACACGACCAACGATGCTGCGCCAGAGGATGATCTAGAGAGCCTTCACGACCAAACTCCCGACACGACAACATTAGGCACATCGTACCCGGCACACATCGCAACACAACTGCTCAGACCCGTTCTCCGTACGGCTTCACCAGACATCATGCCGGAACACGACGAATCGCTTGGCGGCAAGACTTTGTCTGGTGGGTGGTAACTTACGCAATACGCGTGGTGTCTTACGCAATCACCCTGCAGGACTAAAGTAATATGTTGTGTCTATGTTAATTAATGTAATTGGTATTGTACCGATTTAATTAACCATCAAATAAATTAAATTAACCACCAACTTTTTTTTATCGTCCCACTACTGGGCACACGCCTCTCTCATACAGAGGAGGATGTTGTTATCGTCTACCCATTTCTTAATGAAAAAAAAAAGTTGTTGTGTCGGGAATTTAGTCGTGGAGGGTCTCCAGATCAATCTCCCTCTAGCGCAGCATCGTTGGTCGTGTTGTTGGGTTCAGCATTGCATCACCTCGCTCAACTGCCGTCTACGTTCCTATTCACTCAGTTTTTTAGAGGGAAAGGGCTCTTAATATACTAGCGCGCTTTACCATCAACGATTGCATCACTGCTTATAATCATAATTATAAAAAAATAAAGATGCGTTGAACTTAAAATTAGATTAATTTGTGAATAATACTATCGGCACCAATATAAAGTTTAATATGGTTAAAAATATACGGCCTTATGATAAACGAACGGATGGACAATGAAGCCTTAGTTTAGTACTATTTATTACTGGCAACATTTGGATCCGAAAGCCTAAAAGCAAACCGCAAACGTTTTAACCTCAAAAGTCCAAAGTGAATGTGAAAAAATCTTTATTGTTTTCATGATACCTCTGATTTCTGAAATCTCTTTTGAGTCGGCGGCTATTGTTGGCGCCTTTTTATAGATACGACCATTCACATCCCAGTAAGGATGCCTCGAATCCTTTTGTTTCCAATTCAATGGTGATGTTTTTTTTTTTCACCGTCGTGTTTTTTTCACTTTCCTATCGGCCATGATTCGGTGTTCTTATCGGAATTTCAAATTTCGAGTGCAGCGTTCCGATAGATTTGAATTCTACATTTTTAGCATTAGACTTATGTAACTAGGTATATGAACATTCATCCAAAATCGATTTTCGTTAAAAGTTACGCTGGTAGGTGGT
Organism: Sesamia nonagrioides; assembly: GCA_017933935.1. Lineage (NCBI taxonomy): Eukaryota > Metazoa > Arthropoda > Insecta > Lepidoptera > Noctuidae > Sesamia > Sesamia nonagrioides. The sequence goes on from JADWQK010001852.1 coordinate 99,270, forward strand.
AGATACAATGGCACCATATTTAGATAATAATCTTAAATTGCTCCTGAATTCTCAGCATCTAATTTAGTAAAGGTGGACCAACGACCTGGTGAAGGTCACGGGAAACCGCTGGATGCGGGAGGCGCAGGACCGGCCGTCATGGAGATCCTTGGGGGAGGCCTATGTCCAGCAGTGGACGTCTTTAGGTAGAAATTATGATGATGAATTTAGTAAATATTTTCTACTAGCTGCGCCACCCGGTCTCACCCACGTGTGTCTCGATATGTTTATTTTTTATGTGCCCTGCTCCTATTGGTCACAGCCTGATGTTATATAGCCTAAAGCCTTCTTGGATTAATGAGCTATCCAACGCAAAAAAAAATTTCAAATCGGCCCTGTAGTTCCTGAGATTAGCGCGGTCAAACAAACAAACAAACTCTTCAGCTTTATATATTAGTACAGATGTGTATCAAATAACAGACGTGTAATAGTTGAGTCCATCCATCAAAACGTTATAGGTAGACCTCTAAATAGTTATCAAAGTCAACTGTCAAATAAATTGAATCAGCTCCCGAATTGCGTAACACAAATTTCAAACGAAGAAGTTTCAAAAGTCTATTGATTTCAATCTGATTCATTTTGAAAGTTATTGCTAATTATTTTGTCTGCTCAGTAGCGTTAATTACTATTAGGTACTATTTTTATTTATGGCAAGTGAAGCCGATGTCGACTATTCTGCCAATGTCAAAAGTATGGCGTTAATTATGCAATGAATGTTGTTGAACTGTCAAAATGAAAGCCACTGCTACTGATAGTGTGTTACTACCCCGCAATTCTGAGAAATATAAAATCCGTGGTTGGTATTGACATTTTACTATATCTCAACTAATCCTACATCCTATTCTATCGTATTAATACTATAAACGTGAAAGTTTGATCAATACGTATGAAACCACGGAGCTCGACTACCATACTATAAAAAAAAAAAAATTGTATGTTAATTTGTTGCTCTCTCGAGCTAAATCGGCTGAACAGATTTGGCTAGAGAAAGATATAGGATATTTTTTATCTTCAGTTGCTGACGAAGTTGTGGGAAACTGCTAGTTAAATGGGTGGCATGAGAAATGATGTATAAATGTTTCTACCTACCTGCACATTAATTATACAGTGAGTTATAAATACCTCTGTTTTTCTATAACACAAACAAAAATTCAAATGTAAACATGCCCATTTAAATATACACGTTATTATAGACCACGAAATTCGTTACCGCAATTTAAAATTCATATTTACATCCCCGACTAACCATATAACAATTGATGTTGCAAATTACTCGTGAAATTTCAATTTTATGAATTCATGCCGAGCTTTGGCAAACGGCCAACCGCCATTGTTTTCTTTTAAAATTAAAACTAATTCATGTTCCACCTCTCGCGGAAAAATAAAAGCATGGCGGCATTAATTCAGCGTTAAATATGGAACCTAAAAAGACCGCGAAAACTAGGACGGTAGATGTATTCCAGTAAAACGGGGCTGCTCTTAAAAATTGCATCAGTTACTGAATCTCAGTGAACGCGGAGCGGCGTTGACAAGGAAACTTAAATTTGAAATTCCATTCCCGTCGCGGTACGACTGAAAATAACTCATCAAAGAAGACTTGCAGAATGGAAAAACTTAATCACACTAGCTCGCGAGTTTCATTTTTGATACTGGCAACGTTGAAATTAAAAAGTGTAGGCTAGTGACGTATCTGAATTTAGAACGTGCATTCTCGGTTCCAGTTCTATTTGAAAATTGTTCTCGAATAGGGTTTTCAACATTTTTTTAAAGCTCCGTGTCTCTAGTCATCGGAAGTACTGCATGGGCGTGAGATCGATTTCGATTTTCAAATCAGGCAAATTATTATTAGGTGTTCATAATAAATATCTTAGAAACAGCCAGGAGACCCTTGTTTTCTTAAATTTAACAAGTGTGTATAATATTATCTTGGACTGCTGTACTTATTGGTGTAAATAATGAACCAGTGTTGCCTGTAATAATAATTAACGATATTTAGTGACGTGACGATGTCTGTTTGTGTGCATCGAGCGCAACCCGCGAACTTCGTACCGTAAGACCACAAATGACACTGAATTAAAATCCAAAGCCTTTTACGATCCCAATAGTCTTGCGTTTAACCATAGCCTTATCCGGAAAGATGTGGCCAAATATAGAGCACTAGAGTGCCCTATATTTAGCCACAGATAGAACTTTGATTTAAAACTGCTGTTCGTGTTAATGTTTTATTATACAAGAAAGAAATAAAGGTTGTTTTACTATTTTTTGTCCGTTAATTTAATAAAAAGTTAAATACAACACAGGTTCTTCTAATAAAGTAATAAATATCATGAATATTTACGGATCGTTCTAGAAAGAAAAAAATATATTATGCTGCACATTATTACAGAAGACAGCACATCAAGCTACTAGAATATGACAGATTTTTTTATTAGTTTTTCAACTTTATCTCTAAAGCAATAAGGCTCAATGTTGATTGAGAATATTTAACAGTTTCGGGTAGGTTAACCTGCTGTCGTCCTTACATTACAAATACGAGGTTTGTTTACAGAGCTTTTTAGTACCTATATTGTATTTTGTTTTATGTCTTTTTCATTTATTTGTAATGATCGCTGTCGTTTTGTTTGTTCCGAATAAACTATTGCCTGTTCTTTCTTACTTTTCTTTTTATTCAAATAAAAGAATAAGAATTAAAAGATAAAATTCTTGTACTCTTGTACTCCGTAGACTTGTAGTTGTAATATGCTCGAGTATATTATAAAAAAAATGACAATTTTATCCATTGCTTGATATCAAGGCCAGAGACCAAAGACAACACATGAATAGATCTTGATATTAAGTATATGTAATCACGTTGTCTTTTTAAACTAAGTAACGGAAGCAGTTTTCGCACTTATTTTAAGAATTTATTATTAACGGAATACATAAATATTAAACTAACAAAAAAGTATCAACTTTTGTTAAGTCTAAACAGCAGTTCGAACATAAACAGATTGCTAGCTTTGCTGTCCAAATAATAAAAAAAAAACAAACTAATATTCCAATTTTAAAAATAATAACGTCATAAGTTTTCCCGGAAAAATGGTGTGTTGCTGTGGTGTAGCCAGTTCCATTTATACATTCAAATTAAGGATTTTATAACTGGCGAGCACAATACTAGGATAGTACTGCGATATTTCTATTTTCGTATTGATGCAACGCTGCGAGAAATGGAACTGTAAAACATAATGTCCATTCTCTTTATGTTTCGTTGTTAAAGTTTATAGGAGTGTCAATTTTACACTGTTGCATTGTCGAAATGTTTTGTTTTCTGCAAGGAGCTTTTAGCGGGTTATTTTCCGACTGCCATAACATTTTAGTTTTTATTTTATTAATTTCCCGTGATCTATGTATGTTTCTACGTTTATATTCGCGTCAGCTTTTCTCGTGCTTTCTGAATTTATTCAGATATGTGATAGTAAAAATATATCTGATTCTAGTCACACAATCGATTATATTTTATTATAATTTTTGATTTTTGACTTTGAAATCTTTCTGTGTTGACATGGGTGATGAAAAACATCGCGAGAAAAAGTGTACTTAGTATCGCTAACTCCTCTTAAGCAAGGGTGGATCAATGTATGGGACAAGGAATTTTATAAGCAGTGGGATCATCCTCATCATCATATTAGCACCAGGAAGTCCACTGCTTGACATAAGCCTCCCCCAAAAAATTACAAAAATACCGACGCATCCCTGCGACTTTGGTTAGGTCATTCGAGTGGACAGATATTGAGCACGCCTTATGGACACGGGCAAGTCATTCCATAGCCGAACTGCTTGTACAGTAAAGGATTTATCATAGAAACTAGTGGAATGTTTTTTATTAATAACAACCCCTGCGGTTTCACCTGCTTTAGTTTCAATCCTGTGGAAATATCGAAGTAAAGAGTTTTATGCGTTAATCCCGGTTATAATCGATTCCTCTTATTACAAAACATGGATTTTATTTAGATCAGGCTTGAATCACCTAAATGTTTATTGAAATAAGCACCTCACTATTATAGAAATGCAGTTCTTTATTTAAAAATGACAGCTAAGTTCAGAACTAAGTTGTCAGTTTTGTATTAAGAACTTTGACTTAACCTCAATGAAGTTCGAAATACAAATAATGACTCAAAGGTTAAGTCTGGAACTAAAGTTAGATTTAGTTTTGCAATAAGGGGGTAAAGTGTGTCAAATCTATACTAATATAAATAAAGCTGAAGAGTTTGTTTGAACGCGCTAATCTCACGAACTACTGGTCCGATTTGAAAAAATATTTTTACGTTGAATGGCATATAAAAAAACAAATATTAATCCTTATCCAAATAAATTGTCCTTGACTTAATTTCTATTAACATCTTATAACATACTACAAGTTTAAAATAACTTTTTTGGGGTTTAAATAAAATGTTCATATGACTAACTCTACGCGAACGAAGTCGCGGGGAGCTGCCAGTCTCAAAACAAACTTTCGCCTTAATAATATTAGTAGAATTTACTAGGTAGGTACTCCTATTTGGCTCAAATAAGACACGTCTAACAGAAGTGACTCGCTAATTACATTAGTAGCTCTCTATTCCAACTTCAATAAAGTACTCGAACAATGGAGAGCACACTAATGTGTAACAGAATTAATTATTCTAAGATACAATTCTAGACGCTTTGAAAATGAACAAAAAGTTCATCAAAATGTATTATTCCAACGCGCTGTCCTGTAAGGTCTATTAAAATTTTTACTTCAATCTTTACAAACTGACGTTGTTTAAAATTAAACAAATATCAACTCTATTAAAATGGTAATTAAGTTGATGTCAGAGTGCACTATTAAAAAAATATAAACGTATGAAGTCGTAGCGTAAGGTGAAGTTTATTGTGTAGGACTCAAAATTGTGTTTTTCATAAACTCAAATTTTCGCAAATAAATCTTAGGTAGGAAAGACTGGCGCCATCTAGTGTCAAATATTGAAGAACAACCAAACATTGACATGTACAAGTGTCTTAAACAAGTTCATTAAATAAATAAAAAGGTTTTGTCATTAAATCTAGCTATTCTCAATTTTACACCTCATCTATTAATAAAAATGATAATTATATTAATAATTATTATAATGATCACCAAAATTTCTCACCGTAATATTGGCACAACTTAAAGCGAACAGGGGGTCGTAGTGCCGGAGTTTATAAGTTAAATAATTCGTGCATGACATAAAACATGGCGAACATGGGTTGTATCGATCAGGTTGGCAACACTGAGATCTGCGTGTAACTGACAACACCCTTGTCACGGCTTAACTTCAACTGCTTTTTTTTTTCTGGCGGGAACCTTGAAAAAGAGCGGTCGATTTCAATTTCGTTGAATATCTTTTTTACTTATTTAGTAGTTTCTTTTAAATTATTTGTGTAATTTATAAAAAAAAAACATTGTAAATAACTTATTAAATGGTCGGTAACGAGGGGGGCGGGGATAACCCGCCCCAAAATCCTCCGAAGCGCTCACGCCCTGAGGACTATGGGAGTAGCGGATCTGGATCTGGCGGCGGCGGTGAGCGATTGCATGTACCATATTTTAAACCAAATTATAAACGTCTGTACCCGGAAAACTCCAGTAATACTGAATTTAAAGTTTTTGTGGAGAGTACTAATGGACAGGAGAAACTTGGAAATAAAAGTCCAATCTTTTTAAACCACATATTTACAACAAGTATAAAAGGTGTGACGGCAATTCACCGAGTAAATGCATTTAAAATTGCAGTCATATTTAAACAATATAACACGGCCAATAACTTCATCAATAACTCAACTTTTCTGGATAAGAATTGCATGAGAGCTTACATACCTGCGACACAGATTGAGAAAACAGGAATTATTAGATTTGTCCCAACAAATTTATCAAATCAAGAGCTATATTCGAAATTGTCCTCTATATATGAAATTATAGCAATTCGTAGATTTACAAAGAAAGTTGGTCATGAACGCGTACCATTGCAGACAGCCAGCATTACTTTTTTATCCAACATATTACCTGACCACGTGCAATATGACCTCTTTTCATACAGGGTTTTTGAATATGTACCTCCATTGCAACAATGTTTCAAATGTTTTAAATTCAACCATTCAGCTAAAGTATGTAATGGTAAACAACGCTGTTCCATCTGTTCAGGGGAACACTTGTATAAGGATTGTGATAAACCTAACGAGATCAGCTGTGTTAATTGCAGTGGACCTCACTTAGCTATCTCTAAACTGTGCCCAATTAAGATTAAAAAGATTACAGAAAAGAAAAACAAAATTACTTATGCAAGTGTTACTCAAACTAAAACAACCAAAGATGATTTTCCTCCACTAATGTTACCTACTGCACAAAAATCTGTATATAATCTTGTAAATAAAAATGTAAATAAATCTATGCCAAAATCTGTAAATAATGTAAATATTAATAAGTCTACCTCACAGACTACACATATGGACGACTGCCCCACTGACATCAAAACCCAAATCATTGGCAACAATGCTGTACTCATGGCCCTGGTACAGACATTGGTAGAATTGGGTAACAACAGTGATTCTTCACCTATAACCAATGCAACAATTAAGAGTATTTTAATTAAAAATCTGTCTCTTTAATGGATTTAAGTCCTCCTGGAACATCTACACTACGTATTGCGCAGTTTAACATCCAAAGTGCCAATAGTAAAAAGCCCCTGTTAACAAAGTTTTTGCAAGAACAAAATATTGATATCTGTTTACTCAATGAAACTTGGTTTAAGGAACATCACAATTTTAAAATATCTGGCTATAATACTCATAGTAAAAACTCAAAAAATGTACGAAATGGAGTCGCCATATTAATCAAGCCATTTCTGAAATATAATGTTATCAATACTTCATTCTATGAAGATATTCAGACAATTGCTGTTTCTATATCAACTGGAAATAGTAAATTGACTATTCTTTGTGTTTACTGTCCTCCAACTAATCGACACATAAGAATGAATAGACTGTGCAATATCATAACTGGTCTACCTAAACCTATATTTGTTAGTGGTGACTTTAATGCGCATCACATTGCATTCGGCTGTCTATGTACAAAAGGCAGAGGCCAAGATCTATTTGAAGTTATAGATAGCTGTGACTTATGCATCCTGAATGATGGCAGTTTCACTACAGTGAATTACCCTATGCGTAATCCCTCCGCTATTGACGTAAGCTTTACTAGTGCCTGTATGGCTCCGCTATGTGAATGGTCGGTACATGACGATGCTATGGGAAGTTATCATTATCCAACTATCACTGAAATATCTTTAACTATTGATAAATATCAAATGAATCCCCCTTTAGATAAATTCTTATTTAAAAAAAAAACCAATTGGGAAGATTACAGTAAATTATCTGAAATTGAATTTCAAAACTTTAGAGTAAATACAGATGAACCCCTGTCATCCTATCAACAGTTTTGTGAACGCTTGGATACTCTTAAGCAAAAAGTTATTCCTAAGTTTACTAAAAGTAGTACATTCAAAAGCAGACCACCAACACCATGGTGGAATGAAATATGTGAACGAAGTGTAGTCGATTCATACAACGCATTAAAAATTTATCGTAATAATCCGAGTATTGATAATTATATTAACTATAAAAGACTAGACGCTCTAAAGAAAAGAACCATCTCTGAACAAAAAAAGTTAGGCTGGAGAAATATCTGTGATACGTTTAATAGAACCACACCTATTAGTAGGATTTGGAATCTTATTAAAATGCTGAAGGGTGTTAAGTCAAGCAATAGATCTTACAAAGATGAATTTATACCTTCCTTCATAGATAAAATTACAAATAACAGTAACCTAATAGATGCAAGAAATTTAAACAGTCACTTTGAAAATAACAACAACAATCCAGATTCAAAATTTTTACTAGATACTTTTTCATGGTCTGAATTTATAAGAAGTTTACAATCTAGACGTGATACAGCCCCAGGATTGGATGATTTCCCATATATTCTCATTAAAAAATTACATGACTCTGCTCAAAGAGTTTTCTTAGATATATTAAATGCACTTTGGCTTAAAAAAATAATTCCAGATTCATGGAAGACACAATGTGTTATTCCTATTCTTAAAGTGGATAAACCACCCGATCAAGCTAATTCCTATCGCCCCATATCTTTGTCATCCTGTCTTGGAAAAGTATTCGAAAATATGATAAAAACACGTCTTGATTGGTATATTGAATCCAACAACATCATTCCATCTGTACAGTTTGGCTTTCGTCGAGGGCGAAGCTGCGCTGATAGTTTTATATCACTGATCTCCGACCTGAAATATGCCAAAAATGTAAAATGTAATACAATTTGTGTTTTCTTAGATGTTCAGGGTGCGTTTGATAGTGTTGACCCTGGTATAATGGTGGAAGTTATGTCCGGTTTGTGTATTCCAGGTGAACTGTGTAAATGGATCTATAATTTTTTAAATAATAGGACATTATATGTGAAGTTTAATAACAAACTACATGGCCCTAAAATTGCATCAAAGGGCACAATGCAAGGTGCCTGTCTATCACCTTTATTGTACAATCTGTATACAAGTGAAATATGTAAATATGTAAATGTTAAAAATGTAAATATTCTACAATTTGCTGATGACATAGTTCTATACAGTAGTAATCTAAATTTAGATATTGCTATGGAAAATATTAATAAGGCATTACATGAACTAGCAGGATATTACCAAAATAAACTACACTTAGATATCAATGCTTCGAAAAGTAGTATGATGGTTTTTGGTCCTGATAACCCAACTACAAATATTATATACAACAAAGAAATAATTAAAAGAGTAAATTTAAAGAAATTTCTTGGTGTTATCATTGACCAAAAATTGAATTTTGAGGAGCACATTAAGCATATATCTAAAAATGCTTTAAAAGGCTTCAACATAATGAAATGTCTTGCTGGTGTATCCTGGGGTGCAGACCCTAAAACATTATCTATTTTGTACAAAGCAATAGTTAGAAGCCACTTTGATTATAGTACCATAGCTTATCTAAATAGTCCATATGCTCACAAATTAACTTTATTGCAAAATAAGGCTTTGAGAACTATATCCGGGGCAATGTGCTCTACTCCCATAAGGGCCATGGAAGTGGAGACTAAAATAATGCCTATGGTTTTGAGACGCATCCTACTAGCTGAAAGATATTGCCTTAAGCTGATATCTTCAAATAATCAACAAATTATAAGAAAAATCTTACCTCATCATATTAATGTATCCAGTCCTTTAACAGCTGCAGAAGAACTTCTGCACGATAACTCACCACAGCTCCTTCGGATTTTGCTGGAAGTTATAAAAAAATATGATAAAGTTAAAAAGCACTGCCCATGGCCATGTTACTCCACGTCTTATTTAAGCATTATACATCCTATTCAGATCATAGATTGTACTATTGAGAATAACTCAGATATGTTAAGATTTCTATTGGAAAATCGAAAGTTTTACAAATTATATACTGATGGTAGTAAAGGTGATGGTTATGTGCGTAGTGCTGTGTATGACCCACAGATCCAATTTTCTCAAAGCTTTGCTTTGCCATGTTCTTGCTCAACATTTACAGCAGAATCCTTTGCAGTTTTACAGGCTTTGAAGCAAATTCCTAATGTAAATAGTTGTAAATACTTTTTAATAATTACTGATTCCTTAAGCTTAGTACAAAGTTTATCTTGTATAAAAATTCATTTCAAAACAAACTTTTTCTTATTCTTCATTAAGGAACTATTGTATCAATACTCAGTCAGAAATATTGAGGTTCATTTCATGTGGGTGCCCTCTCACAAGGGCATTACAGTAATGAAATTGTTGACAGAATTGCTTTTGAGGGCATTAACCTGTTGGATGTTACGCAGACAATAGACGTACCTATTACTGATTATATATGCAATATAGATGAAGAAATTAAAGATTTATGGACAGACATGTGGAAATTGGACCAACTGGAGAAGGGCAAATGGTATGGAAGTATCCAACAGAGCATACCTACTAGACCTTGGTACGACACACTGAAGGAAACTGGTCGTGACTTCATAACCACCATAAACAGACTTCGTTTTGGCCACAATTTAGCACCATCACACCTTTCAAGATTGAAATTAATACAAAGTGATAGATGTCCGCATTGTGAAACAGACGAAATCGCTGATGTTGAACATTTGCTGTTGAAATGTCAAAGATTTTTGCTTGACAGACTTGTGCTTGCATCGGAAATCGATGAAATTTTTAAAAATAACGCTGAGCTCTCTACCCGCCCGCCGCCACTCACTTTATTATTAAAAGAAGTTGGAGCATATAAACCTATCTACAAATATATCAAGCAAACAGTTGGTAAAATTTAGTGCAACATCTCAAAAAAACTCAAAAAGTGCCAAGTGAACTAAGTAAAACTAAAGTGCTACTAAGTGAAGTGCAAATAAGACATGGCTTAAAGGTCTTAGAAACCAGGCCATAAAATTCCCAAAAAAAAAAAAAAATTAACTTCAACTACAAATAAAGTTATGAACGTAGATTTGGATGCGATTTGAACAAAACACAAACATACAGCTCTGAAATTCAATTACGAGGCTTGTCGTTGCTATGGCAACAGTTTAGAACAATTTATTGTGTACTCTGGCGTTTTTTTTTAATTAATCTGTTGTGTAAAATTGTGGAATAGACAAATCCTAGGTTAATTGGAACTGGGATTTTGGGCTTTCTAGATTTTTGTCCCTTGTTGTTTGTCTATGGTCTTGTATGGCTTGGTTTTAAATGCGCTCATGTTTTCTACAACCAGCGGGGTAGTTGCATACCAGTAGCAACAATTTTAACATTTCAACAACATTCATTTCATAATTCGTATTTTTTGAACATTTTTACTTCTTTTATATTACTTACGTACGTCAGAAGTTACCACCCACCAGACAAAGTCTTGTCGCCAAGCGATTCGTCCTGTTCGGCATGATGTCTGGTGAAGCCGTACGGAGGACGGGTCTGAGCAGTTGTGTTGCGATGTGTGCAGGGTACGATGCGCCAAATGTTTTGCCGGGAGTTTGGCCGTGGAGGGTCTCCAGAGCAATCTCCCTCTAGCGCAGCATCGTTGGTCGTGTTGTTGGGTTTAATATTGCATCACCTCGTTCAACTGCCGTCTTCCTTCCTATTCATTAAGTTTTTTAAGTCATCATCATCATCCCAGCGTAAATCCCAGTCGCATCCGAAGCCTTTTCAGCTTTGGAGTCTGGGGTCCGCTTTACCAGTCCAACTGCTGATATGGCTAAACTTCGACATTTTCCGTGAAGCGACTGCCTTCTGACCTCCATAACCCGAAGCCGACATCGAGGCATTGCAGTTAGACCAATTGTTGGACTTTTTGAGGGCTCCAACAACCCGTAACGACTGCCACTAGATGTTCGTATGGCAACCGGGACCAACGGCTTAAAGTGCTTTCCGAGGCACGACCAGACCAGTGCAAATATTCATATTCATGCATACAAATACTTGCACTGTGCGGGGATCGAACCCGCGTCACCATGCGCAGCGGCCGCGTCCGCTAGCGCTACGCCACGGAGGCTGTTCCATTAAGTTTTTTAAGTGAATAGGCTTAATAAACTAGTGCGTTTTACCATCATTGATTGCACCACTGCTTACCATCAGGCGGGATTGCAGTCAAGCACTAGTTTATAAATCATCATCATCATCATCATCAACCTTTTTATCGTCCCACTGCTGGGCACAGGTCTCCTCTCATACAGAGAAGGATTAAGTGTAATCACCACGCTTGCTCAATGCGGGTTGGCGATTTCAGACTTAAAGTCCAGTTGGTGTCTAAGATATACTTAGAAAGTACATATAACTTTAGAAAAGTTACATTGGTACTTGCCTGACCTGGAATCGAACCCGCACACTCATACTTGAGAGGCTGGTGTTTTAACCACTAGGCCACCACGGTTTTTAGTAATATTTATTAAGTTTATCTAGTTAAATTTATAATTATTAATATAGTCGTGGTGGCCTAGTGGTTACAACACCAGCCTCTCAAGTATGAGTGCGCGGGTTCGATTCCAGGTCAGGCAAGTACCAATGTAACTTTTCTAAAGTTATATGTACTTTCTAAGTATATCTTGGACACCAACGACTGAAGGTGAAGGAAAACATCTTGAGGAAACCTGGACTTTAATTAAGTCTGAAATCGCCAACCCGCACTGAGCAAGCGTGGTGATTACGCTCATTCCTTCTCTGTATGAGAGGAGACCTGTGCCCAGCAGTGGGACAATAAAAAAAGGTTGATGATAATTATTAATATTAAAAAAATTATTAACGGTATCCTTCAACATGAATTAGATTAATATTGATAATGTAATAAGTTATTAGACTGGAGTTTGTCGGTGATGTTTTAACTGTCGCTGATGGTCTCCAAAGCAGAGTAGCCAGCCTTTCGGTATAACAATATAATAAGTTCCCATAGCAAACCGCGTTATGGAACTTTGTTCATACGAAACATTTCAAATCCAAGAAAAATAATCCTGTTCAAATTCAAAATCGGAACACAAACAGAATCCTCTTTGGTAAAGGAAGGCACAGACATGCGACAGAGCAATTATTGTCAGCGCCTCTCTATATACCACACCTCCCCACGTCAACCCTTACACCCCCAGAGAGCCAAGTGCCTGAAATTTAATCCGGGAAAAACCCAATCGGTACATCTTGACCCTCAAGTTATTCTCTGTGAAGGGTTAAGAATGTAATACACTGAGATTGGGGTGCTTCTTTTGTTGTCTCTAGAAATTTTTCGATAGAATTGCTTTTAATGCATGTAAAAGAAAATTCAGGATTTGCGCTTTGAGTAAGTGGCGCCTTAATACCTCTTGAAAACTAGTAAACTTCCTTTTCTGTGCTGAAAATAGGTTTTCACTAAAAATCCGCTTAAACTAAAAGTACTATTTTTATCTGAGGGTTAGAATACAAGCCATGTTCAGTGGACGCCTGATCTTTTAAGTATATAAAAACATACTACGGGTAGCAGACATTAATATTAAAGTTATCGGCTCAGCACTAAGCATAGGATCAGCTCCGTATAAATGGCCGCAAAATCGCTTGGTCAAACGTTTGGATAAAAATAATCATGCTCTCAGTACGCCGACCGCACACCCGCCCGCGGTCAGATGGTAATAGAAATAAATCGGTACCGTATCTAACCCTTCGCCGTCGCCGGTCACTTCGCCCCCCGGGACTTTCCCACCGAAATTGTTACACTTTCCCGCTACCCTCAATTGAATGTTCATAGGGTTAAAATTGCCTTTAAAAAGATCTTAGACTTTTTCTTTGGGCAAAGATATAAATGTTGAGTGCCTTCTCACGTATTATTATTGCTTTTTTGTGGTATTATGATATAAGACATCGGTTTTAGGCATAATTTCGGCGAGATTAGAATTTTGAAAATAGAACCCCTATTTTGTTGACTTTTTCTTATTAATTTTCAGAGGCACGAGAAGACTTTTATTGCCATTTTTTGATGTAGCTATTTTTAGGTTTAGCCCAAAGAGGTTAGCTTCTAAAATTTAGGATACCACTTGGGTTAATAAAGGTCGTGACTTTTAACTGCGCGTTGTAGGCTTTTTTGGTCAGGCCATTTGAAATAAAATGTTGGGTTCATTTTGAACTCACCTTTAACACAGGTGCGTGTTGAGGGTCATGTAGATCTTGCGTCATAGGCTATGTGGGTATATTATTATTGATTTAACAGAGAGTTCGTTAGTAAATTGAATTTTATATCTGGTAATGGCGATTAGGTCATCACATTAAATAGTACAGCGGTTATTAAACGACGTTATCAGTATACATACATTAAACAATTTAATAATTTTAGTAAAATAAAAATGTATAAAAAATATACTTAGAATTTTATTTTGCCAAACTTTTTTTTGCCACTAATTCATATTTATTTTCATATTAGGGAATTAAGTTCCGTACGCTGGATAAGCAGGTACATAGGTAAGTAGGTGTATACCTACATATCATAATAACATAGTAAACAATCAGTACGCTATGAAACAAAATGAAATAGAGCGCAAAATAATTCATAGCAACTCAAATTCAACGGTACGATAACGCACACATCACACAAGTGCCCATTTTCTAACATTATTCTAACAACTGTAGTGTAAACTATTTTCTTTTATAACCTCAATTGTGTCGTGAAAATTGATGGCGCGTGAAAAGCGTTGAATAAGATATTTCAAGTTGTAGCCCGTAGCAACATCTACATAAATATGTTTTATATAATACTCTCTGCTCAAAAGTCTGAACAAAAGAATTAGAGTGGCATTATGACGTTTCACGAACTCCTTTTTATTTGTGGTTTCAGTTCGAAATTCAAATGAGCCAGAATCAGGAATAGTTTTGGAACAAACGATTTGTGATTGAATTTGAATTTAGAAACAGAATTTAAAGCAAGTATTCTGTCTTATGTACGTTTTCAAAGTGAGGATTCTCATAAAGAATGTACACAATGATGCAAAAATCTCAGTCTGTCAAAAATAACTCTAAAAGCCCATCTGAGGCCTTGATTGGCGCTGAAATGAGATTGTGACTAAATTTCGGACGTTTTCAATTACAGAATTTGGGCTCCAGCATAAGTCTGCCAGTATTACCGAAAGAGTAAATGCCCGTCAGACATAACACCCGTCTGGTCGGAGGATCCTCCCTTTTCTATGGCGGATGACTGAACTGTACACCCTGTTCCTAATACATCTGTATTGAAATTAAATATCAAATAATGAAAAAGTATTAACGAAACGCCAAATGAGTAGAAGTACGTATCTTTCACATTTCCGTACAAAACTTTCCTCAAAACGTATGTCACGTGCATAAACTCCTATTATTAATTATCTTCATCGTCGCGAAAAGGCAAGAAATGAAATATTTTCAAGTAACAGATAAAGTTCGCAGACAAGGGCCTCAACTTAGTGACGGGAACTTGGACGGTGACGACGGTTCCTCGTCAAACTTGGTCGGGTATTATGTTGCTAATTTTAGCCTAAGTTATGTTGAGAATGAAAATAATTAGTGCCTTTTAGGAAAGTACTTTATGTTGAACTAGACTTTGGCCGAAACTTTGTCCGCGTTTCTTGTTCCCCCGTGCTATCAGTTCATTTTCACTTAGCATAATTCTGATTTTATTCTTTTTAATCAATTCTTAAGGTTCATAGCCCGATTTTGGACAGCCTTCCAAAATAATTGGGCTATGAAAACAAAAATAAAATCATAGCCAACCAGTAGTTCCAGAAATTATCCCCTGCATTTAAACAAACTAATTTTACTTCTTTACTAGCCAAGCCCTGTGGTTTCGCGGCATAAGTGTCAATTACGTGGAAATATCGTGATAAATAGTATCGTATATATTAATGCTGGTTACATCAATATCCATCTATGTGCCCTTCCTAATCCGTTAAGCTTTTTTGAGTGAAAAACTAATTAAACATAAAGATTTAGCCATACAAACTTTCACGTTTGTAATTGAGTAAAATTATTAGTGAAGATGTATATAAATAATTTTGAATGTAAGAGTTTTTAGTACCTATTACTTAGTCGCATTCGTACTCACGCGCGAAGAGCGGACCCTTTCGTGCGTGAGTTCGACTTGCACCTGGCCGGCTTTTTTTTTAATAACTGACGAAAAATTTTAACTGGTTCGGAAAAGTATGCTGAATCTATGGTAACAGGTTGCCCGTCGATGCATATTTGAGAACGCTATTAAAAAATTGTCTATGGGTTTTTTTTCATTTTAGACGGAAAGTAAATAAAGGAAAAGAAGAAGGTTGTATATAATAATGTATGTGTGTGTTTGTATTTTATTATCTAAGTTTCATGCAAATACAAGTACCCCAATTCAATATTCATTGACTTCACAAGAAATAGTTATCTCACTTAGACTGATTTACATTTAAAAACAAACCATGGCTCTCGAGGGGTATGCAAAGCAGTGCCGCGCCGGGTTATCACCGTCACTATTTATTAAAGTTACCTCATAAAATGCAAGCGACTACAGCATCGTATTATAGGGTTAACTTGTAAGAAAAATATCTTATGAAAACGGGGACGGCGTCATAATACTAATAAAAGATTTATAAAGGAACTTTAAAACATAAAGAATATAATATTTCTCACCTTCGTTTTATTAAAACACGTGTAATAAGAAGTTTATGAAAGAAGTTTCTTCTATAAACAAGGTGTGTAAAATTAGCACTTTGTAACATTTTAAAAGAAGAACGCATAAAAAAGTATACACCCAAACCACAGATAAAAAATAAACTTGTCACTTTTCCCGCGCAAATGCGTCCCAGTAAGTACCTCATAATTATACAATATCATAAAAAAGCAGGCAATAAAGCGTGGCGGAATCACCGCACGTCCGCTAACATGTCGGAACTGCTCCAGGGAGGTGTAAACAGGCTGAACAGGCAACCGGCGGGACAATGTCATGTTAAATATTGCACCCGAGTTTTGGCGGGAATGTCAAGATGAGTGTCACGCTCATTTTTCATTGGACTTTTAAAATTATTTATAGTGTCGTTTACTAAATAAAAGCGCGTGATTTATGTAGTAAAAAGTGCATTCAGTGAATAATTCATTAAGAACAGTGAAATATCGCAGCATAGTGGCCACGTCAAGACTTTTTCCCAAACCTCACTCGTAAGACGGGTCACGCGACCGTCTTTTTCGCCATGAATACCTAATAATTCATAATTACGTGACATTGGCTAAATGCACAAACCGTGCGAAGCCAAAAAATAAAGAAAAAGAAATATTGCACCCGCCGTACGATGGGACGGGTCGTTTATGGTACACGGAAAATGGCGGGTGAAAGAAAATCGCTGTGATAAGTTATGGATTCCTTTGCGGAATTGTGTGCTTAATTTAATTTCTTGTACAAGTTATTGGTGTGTTAAAACGGCAACAAGCATTCGGATTTTATCTCAGTTTATTATACACGGAAATTGCTTGGTATATACTGAAAAGTAGTTTTTAGTTATCTGTTGATTCAAAGTAAGTAGGTACTTATTTTTTCTGGTTTATTAGAATTTTTATTGACTAGCGACTTACCCCTGCATCGCTCGTTTTTGACGACTTGTCAAAACATCGAGACTTCTTTAAAATAGTTTTGTATTGTAGTTTTTTATTAAATAATTATACACACAAATCTCGCGAACTAAATCTTATAAATGATGGTGAAAACTGCATCAAAACCCGTTGTTTAGAATAACGTAGTTACATAGATACGAAAAACTTTTTACAAAAAAACAACCGACTTCCAAAAACCACTACAAAGTGAAAAATAGCTAATTTCGGAAGTTGATGTATTTGGTTTTGTATGTTCGTTTTTGACACCGACTTCCGAAATTAGTTATTTTCAACATTGTAGTGGTTTTTGGAAGCCGGTTGTTTTTTAAATGTAAAAAGTTTTTATTTTACACTTTTAGTTGTTAACTAAATTAAGCTGTAGTTGGCGCTAAGTATTTTAGAATAGACACCTTTTTTATTTTGTATGGGAAATCATCAAATGACTTTTCCCGGTCTGGGCCGAGCGGAAGGGCATGACAGACTTTTTCTGACCAAAATCCACCCATGTTCCTTCACTTGCTTATGCGCCAAGGCCACGGTTTCTTTTCAACCAACAACCCTGTTCCAGGAGGAATCCGTCTCTGGTGTTTTTTTATAAACGATGATTAAATAGATTAATTATTATTAATAGAGATTATAGAAAAAGTGTACAGAATATGGCTAAGCTATTGGTAGTCATGGTGGCCTAGTGGATAAAACATCAGCTTGTCAAGTATGAGTGTGCGGGTTCGTTTCCAGGTCAGGCAAGTACCAATGTAACTTTTCTAAGTTATATGTACTTTTTAAGTATATCTTGGACAGCAATTACTGATTACAAGGTGAAGGAAAACATCTTGAAGAAACCGGAACTTTTAGTCTGAAATCTCAAACCCTCATTGAGCAAGCGTGGTGATTAGATTACGCTTAACTCTTTTTCTGTATGAGAGGGGACCTATGCCCAGCAGTGGGACGATAAAATGTTGATGATGAAGCTATTATGTCTCACCATCAATACGACAATTGGAGAAATTGCTAATGACCTGCTGGGAATCCAGGAAATAAATCGTTTTTAGAGGTTTTACTTAAAATGGCCTTTTTAGGCCCCCAGGAAGCTTAACGGTGAGTCGACAAAATCGGTGTAAAGCTGGAGCCGCTTAAAATATAAGACAAGTACATTAAAGATAGACGTGATCAGTTTTCGTAGCTTAAGCGCTTGTCCCGCCGCTGACAAGGAAGCGATTAGCAATCACTGTTTTCTCATTCAATAAAGGTACCTCCTATAAATATAGTACCTCCAGGGTAATTGCGTAGTTCACTATCAGTAGCAATGGGCTTTATTTTGACAGTTCAACAATATTCATTGCGTTTTTTACGTTGTTGAGCAGGCACGTTTTCAAACATATGGAGCAATGGATTACAACTATAGCAATAAGGCGTTACGCAATTAGGGTGCTGTGTTAGTAAAAGTGATACATTTTAAACTAATAGTTGATAGCAAACTATGCACACGGCTGGCTAGAACTCATCATCATCATCATCATCCCAGCGTTAATCCCAGTCGCATCCGAAGCCTTTTCAGCTCTGGAGTCTGGGGTCCGCTTTTACCAGTCCAACTGCTGACATGGCTAAACTTCGACATTTTCCGTGAAGCGACTGCCGTCTGACCTCCACAACCCGAAGGCGACATCGAAGCATTGCAGTTAGACCAATTGTTGGACTTTTGAGGGCTCCAACAACCCGTAACGACTGCCACTAGATGTTCGTATGGCAACCGGGACCAACGGCTTAACGTGCTTTCCGAGGCACGACCAGACCAGTGCAAATATTCATATTCATGCATACAAATACTTGCACTGTGCGGGGATCGAACCCGCGCCACCTTGCGCTGCGGCCGCGTCCGCTACCGCTACGCCACGGAGGCTGTCAAACACGGCTGGCTAGAACTCTCTCTCTTTTTTTTTACAAATCACATAGATTGAGCTAGCTCTAAAGTAAGTTTGAGACTTGTGTTATGACAACTTAACGATCATCATCATCATCATCAACCTTTTTATTGTCCCACTGCTGGGCACAAGTCTCCTCTCATACAGAGAAGGATTGAGCGTAATCACCACGCTTACTTAATGCGGGTTGGCGATTTCAGACTTAAAGTCCAGGTTTCCTCAAGATGTTTTCCTTCACCTTCATTAATTTCCTTCAACTTCATTATCTTAATTTTAGAAATGTTATATGTATGTAAAAGTTGTATGTAAACTGAACGATATTATTTTTATAATAGATACATATATTTAGATAAACATCCAAGACCCAGGCCAATCAGGAAAAGATAATTTTCCATCATGATCCTCTCTCTCTCTCTCTCTCTTTCTATGTCTCTATGTGAAATTGAATATAATAGAATACTCTTTATTATGTACAGACGACAGCATATGAAGCTACTACAATCTATCTCATTTCTCTATTACATTTTCTACTTTATCTCTAAAAAGCTCAAAGTTTATCAACCATAAGCCGATAAACCCCTTTATTCAAAAACATTTATGAATAAACCATTATTAAAGTTAGGTGACATTAAAACGTCAAACAAGTATTGTTAAAAGTCACTAATCACTAGTTAACTTTAAGCTAAGTATTTCAATAGAGGGAAAGTTGAAAATACTCAATAAATTAAATGATTATACCTCGGTAGCAGGCCATAACACCGGCTGCCGGCAGAAGTTACCACCCACCAGACAAAGTCTTGCTGCCAAGCGATTCGTCGTGTTCCGGCATGATGTCTGGTGAAGCCGTACGGAGGACGGGTCTCAGCTGTTGTGTTGCGATGTGTGGCGGGTACGATGCGCCAAATGTTGTTGTGTCGGGAGTTTGGTCGTGAAGTCTCCAGATCAATCTCCCTCTGGCGCAGCATCATTGGTCGTGTTGTTGGGTTTAACATTGCATCACCGCGCTCAACTGCCGTCATCCTTCCTATTCCTAAGTTTAGGCTTAATAAACTAGTGCGCTTTACCATCAACGATTGCATCACTGCTTACCATCAGGCAGGATTGCAGTCAAGCACTAGTTTATAATTATTAAAAAAAAAATATATATTAGATAAACATATTTGACAGATTGTAAAAGCTTGATGTGCTGTCTCTGCAGCTCTACAGCTTTGAGAGAGGAATAATCGACAGCTAGTTACTTCTTCGTCGGCTTAACGGTTAACTCGTTTGAAAATCGCATTCGAATTTCGAACTTTATTTATTTATTTATTAAAACTTTATGCACAAACATTGCACAATGGCGGACTTAATGCCTCAGGCATTTTCTACCAGTCTACCTTGAGGTGATGCAGAGACAAACATGGTAGGTGCAAATAAATTAAAATTAAAAGAGAGAAAAAAAAAGTATTAAAAATATTATAATAAATACATAAATACATACATACAAAATATAAACAGTAGAGAGCGATAAAAATACTAGATAGAGAAAAAATAAATAAATTATATGTGGGATGAATCTGCCAATTTCTTACGTAGATATTCCCGAGCTTTAACTTTAAATGTGTACTGACTTGTCAACGTCCTGATATTCTGAGGAAGATCATTCCAAAGGAAAACCGCCTGGACAAGAAATGAAGATTTAAGAAAACCAGTGCGGTGAGAAGGACATCGTAGAAGATAATTATTGGAAGAACGAAGATTCTTATTATGCGCAGTGAATAAATATTGAAAATGAGAAGTAAGATAAGAAGGAGAACAGGGTTTGTGTAGGAGTGAAAACAAGGTCGTCAAGGCTCTTAGAGCTCTGCGCTGCCTGATGGGTAGCCTTTTTAAGATGGACCGGTGAGTAGATACATGATCGTACTTACGAAGATTAAATACGAATCGAATGCAGTGACTGCGTGTGAGTGTGTGACTTTACTTATACGTTCCAAACTTTGGCAGTTGCTTGTCATTACATCCTTCGTTTTGAAATGCTTACGTTGATCTCCAAAACACGCTACATCAATATTTTAAGTCCCTAACTAAGTCAGACTCCTTAGTATTCTGCCCTGGGCACAAAGTTAGGCGGCCGGCCGTTGACAGGCTACTCCCAAAGGCTAAATATTTGACGGGCGATCGCTCACGCTCTTACAAGTTACAACCTCGGGGAAGTTCAGCCGTTTTTTTTTTCTTTTGGTTCTGAAGTTGCTGTTAAAAACGTGATGAAAATTTTTGTTCCTTATAATTTATTTTTTGCTTCCTAGCCTGCGTAGGAAGGTTTGTTTACTGGGTGTTCTTTTTTCTAATTTAGGTTGTGTTTATTTAAGATCATGTTTGGAATAATATGAATGAATATAATTAATATGAACGAACTTTGCAAGTATTTATAATATTTCTTTATACGTGTAGGCAGACGCTGAATGATTCAACTCAACTTTTAATCAAAAAATTGCGAAAAGAATCCATACTCAAAGATGTGTTTGTACATACTTACGAAAACTTACGAAATAAAATAATTATTTTTTTACCGACAACTATGTAGATACTAGCTGCGCCGCGCGGTTTCACCCGCGTAGGTGTCGATACGTTTTTTTTTATATGCTCCGCTCCTATTGATTGCAGCGTGATGATATATCCTAGCCTAAAGCCTTCCTGGATTTATAGGCTACCTAACGCAAAAATAATTTTTCAATTCGGACCTGTAGTTCCTGAGATTAGCGCTTTCAAACAAACAAACAAACCCTCCAGCATTATATCTTTATATATATAATTCTGCTGTACGTGTGTATGTCATTGAACTCCTCCTAAACGGCTTGACCGATTTAAATGAATTTTTCTGTATGCGTTTTTAGTGGTGCCGTGGATGGTTTAGATTCACAAATCAGCCCGGCTGATGGAGCTGATTGCTTGAAAAAGCATGTGATCTCGGAAACGTTGTTTCGAATTCTATTACAGTTTTGTGCTACCCTGGTACCGTGTACCTCTACAAACTAGGCACAATAAAAGTTCTTTCATGTAATTATTATGGTTTAATGATGAATCAGCTTCATTGTTTCGACTTCTCCTACAGTTTTGTGCTACCCTGGTACCTTGCACCTCTACAAAGTAGGCAAAATAAAATTTCTTCCATATATTTATTATTATCTATAATTTTACATTTATTTTTCAAGAACGGCTGAACCGATTTTGTTGAAACTTGGTGGGGCGAGGTAGCTAAGAACTGGGAGAAGGACATAGGATACTTTTAACCCGTTCCCGTCGTTCCCGTTGGAATAAATGAGCTTCATTGTTTCGACTTCACCTCCAGTTTTGTGCTACCCTGGTACCTTGCACCCCCACAAAGTAGAGAAAATGAAATTTCTTCTGTCTTTCTTTATTGTGATTTAATGATGAAATGTTACAAGCCAAATTAATTACAAGGTAAAGGAAAATATCTTAAGGAAACCTGGACCTTAAGTCTGAAATCGCCAACCCGCATTGAGCAAGGGTGTGATCAATCCGTCTCCTTAAGAGAGGAGAGCTATGCCCAACAGGGGACGATAAAAAAGGTTGATGATGATGATGATGAGCTTCATTGTTTCGACTTCTATACTTTTGTGCTACCCTAACTATCCTAATTTAAGAACTAAAAAATAAGATCATGTGATATTGCCTTTAAGGCGGAACAAAGTTCGCCGGGTCAGCTAGTATTAGTATAGATTGTAAATGTAGGACTAATTAAGTTTTTCATTGTTCCAGGTTTCGCATGCAACTAGCAAGCTAGCTGATAAGAAACCAAAGGGTTCCGAACCCCAAACCAAAGGTAAGATATTACTTACCTATATGTATATACATAATATACCTATATTACATACATTCATTCTTCAATTATTATATACACCCACCAAACGTCAGGAGGTGGCAGGGCGAAGTGTTCCACGCGCGCCCCTCTTAGACGACATGGGGGAGTCTAAGAAAAGGTGAAGGAAAACATCTAGAGGAAACCTGGACTTTCAAGTCTGAAATCGCTAACCCGCACTGTGCAAGCGTGACGATTACGTTCAAACCATCTCTGCATGAGAGGAGACCTGTGCCCAGCAGGGAGACGATAAAAAGGTTGATGATGTTTTTTTTTTAATTTATTTAGCACCAAAAACAGTTATATGTTACAATATTAATAGTCGGCTAAAGTATAATAGTAAACAAACATAAAACCCTCCAACATGATGACAAAACCATCCATGCACCACTCCACAATTATTTTATAATATTTGTACGTAGGCAACAAAAACATATATTTATCATGTAACATATAATAATTACGTTTGACAGCCTCCGTGGCGTAGCGGTAGCGGACGCGGCCGCTGCGCAAGGTGGCGCGCGTTCGATCCCCGCACAGTGCAAATATTTGTATGCATGAATATGAATATTTGCACTGGTCTGGTCGTGCCTCTGAAAGCACGTTAAGCCGTTGGTCCCGGTTGCCATACGAACATCTAGTGGCAGTCGTTACGGGTTGTTGGAGCCCTCAAAAGTCTAACAATCTATCTAACTGCAATGCTTCGATGTCGCCTTCGGGTTGTGGAGGTCAGACGGCAGTCGCTTCACGGAAAATGTCTAAGTTTAGCCATATCAGCAGTTGAACTGACCCCAGACTCCAGACTCCAAAGCTGAAAAAGGCTTCGGATGCGACTGGGATTAACGCTGGGATAATGATGATATAATAATCACGTTTGATGAGATACAGCCAGGTGTCATTTTCTTTTAACTTTTTGGATTCAGAACCCAAATCGGTCACCATGCACTCGTAAAAACCCTTCGCCTTCAACCAACCATACATATCATCAATAAATCTACAACCCAACCAAATTCAGATAATACATTTACACGTAAACAAATAAATATCATCGGGCCCTATCCAAAGAGCCGACCATAAACAAAGAAGTGTAACCATAAATCTATGATGACGTGACGAAGGAATCAAGTAAAGTAAAAATAAAAGTGGATAAAATCGGTGAGAGCAATTCCTATTTATTCACCCCTAAGTCATGGCCACCATATTTCACGGCGATCTCAACTCCTGAATTATTTATGTTAACGTGATAGAAATATATTATTTATTGAGTTAGTTATCGTGTACGGTCAGAACGTGCTAAATTAATTTTATAAAAACATTTGATACATGGGAAATGAATACTCCTTTTCCAGTACAAATTTCAATTTATTTATATTCTCGTACATCATCGTCATCATCATCATCAGCCTTTACTCGTCCACTGCTGGACATAGGCCTCTTTCATGGCACACCAACAAGCTCGATCCTGAGCAGTTCTCAGCCAGCCACTACCAGCCACCTTTTTGATGTCGTCGCTCCATCTCGCCCAAAGGCGTCCCACGCTACGTTTGCCGAGACGCGGTCTCCACTCAAGGACTCGTTTACCCCAACGGTTGTCGGTCCTGCGGCATATGTGACCAGCCCATTGCCACTTCAGCTTGCTAATCCTCTCACCTATGTCGGTAACTCTGGTCCTCTGTCGGATGACCTCATTTTTGATTCTCGTACATACAAAATCAAAAGTCATTTATTCACACTATGCTGAGAATCATCACATCAATATAACATAAGACAGTCCCCCACAACGCCCGCGTTTTGCCATTTGAGATTGCTTTTTAGGGTTCCGTACCTCAAAAGGAAAAAACGGAACCCTTATAGGATCACTTTGTTGTCCGTCTGTCTGTCTGTCAAGACCCTTTATCTCAAGAACGCGTAGACGTATCAAGCTGAAATTCACATGAAATACTCAGGTCTATTGTCCCTTTAAGCTGTGAAAATATCAAACTTCTAAGCCAAGCCAATCAAAAGATACAACCGATTATGTCGATATTTTCAACAAATTTTCGACACTCGCAAAGGAATCAAAACCTACAGGATACTTCCCGTAAACTCAGAATCTTAAAATTTGGCATGAAACATTGTCATATAATGCAAATATAGGAAAAATTGCGAAAATCACATTTTTTTAGTTTTGTAATATAATAAAAATATTTTAATAAAATGAAACTTACTACCTTATTTCTGACAAACGAATAAAGGTATCAAATTGAAATTTATACTAAATACCTAGGTCTATTGTCCCTTTAAGCAGTGAAAAAATCAAACTTCTAAGTTAACGCGATCAAAAGATACAGCAGTGTTGTAAACCGCTACGTTTGTACGGCGGAACCCTCGGTGTGCGAGTCCGACTCGCACTTGGCCGGTTTTTTTTTACTAAAGAAGAAGTGATGGAACAAACTTACCAGCAACACAGCTGTCTTTAAAAAAAAACCCCATGACTCTACGTGGCAAACTTAGTTTACATGACAAAGTTAGTATCCAATAATATTTAACCGACTGTGTAACATCATGTTTATATTCCGTTCCATCAAATCATTTCACAATAAAAAAATTGGTGACCGACGCTATTGGCAAAAACCCGCCACACTGTTCCCAACCCACTGCAACTCCTGAAAGCCAGAATCAACAGTGGAGACCGCCAGAAAAACGCCGAGCAATGAAGCTCGACGAGTCCCGGAGAAACGATTCAACTGTCTTGGGTCCCGCAACGAAATTAATCAGAAAAGAATAGCGGAGGAGTAAGAAAAAATACTTTTTTTCCACTTCCCTCCATAACAAGCAGGAGACAGAACAGAACTAGGCCAATCGGCACAAAGGGACATACATTATTGCAACTGGGAGAAGCCCAGATTGCCAAGCACCACGGAATAACGGAATAATTCCGACGCTATTGGCAGCTTGATGGTAGGCCATAACTTCGGCTGCCGGCAGAAGTTACCAGTACCACCCACCATACAAAGTCTTGCCGCCAAGCGATTCGTTGTATTCCGGCATGATGTCTGGCATTGCGATGTGTGCCGGGTACGGTGCGTCAAATGTTGTAGTGTCGGGAGTTGGGTCGTGGAGGGTCGTGTTGTTTGGTTTAATATTGCATCACCTCGCCCACCTACCGTCTTCCTTCCTATTCACTCAGTTTTTTTTGTGTGATTGGGCTCTTTATAAACTAGCGCGCTTTACTATCAATGATTGCATCACTGCTTACCATTTCACGGACAAAGAGTGGCAAGCAAAGCTTAACCTTATCGATCGGACCGTGTGACTGATTACATACCAACAACCCCTCAATGAATGTCATACGAAGTATGAGTTATTGGCGTTTTTCATTACTGTAAACTACAATATTTTCGGAAGAGACTTGCCATGCTAATTTTCATTTCATTTATTTATAAGATAACTGAGATTCCACTGTGTTAGTAAAAATAATCTTAACCTATGTTAGTACCTAATACCTAATCAATACATACAATTAACCCTCGCCTGTCTGCCGGTTCCATAATCAGATCTACTCCAAACCCTTATTAAATTGTAGTGCCTTAAAATACCTAACGAAAACCTTACAAATGCACTTGCCGTTCCTACAACTTTTGAAAGTTCCCCTTGATTTCTCTGATCTTCCACCATCATACCCTGATTTCAGCTTCTGATTTCTGCTCAGTATGCTCATCGGTCTCGCAACACATAAAGTTCAGTGAAACTACTGAGCAGAATGGTGTCGGTTCTGTCACCACCGACGCAACTTTTTTACGCATAATTCCATAATACTAATGTTTTCCTCATATTCTTACCGTGAATGGTTATGCGAACACCGTCCCCCCATAGGTAGAGATGGAACACCGCGCTGGTTATAACCGGTAAGATTCCGGTATATACCTCTGTCAGCCCCCTGATGGAAGAACTCCATGTGGATTTTCAACGCGAAACCACAAAAAGGTACAATGGATAGGATTAATAGGGTATTTGACTAAAAAAAAACTAATTAGTCTGTCAGTCAGATTTCTAAAAAATACTAGACACGTATTTTTTCTTTTTTCATATAAACAAAAAATAAAGACGACACAGCGCGTTGAAAACTCGTGTGACGTCACTGCACGCTACACTTTTTAGCGGCCAGTGACGTCAACACCCACCACTTCTGATCTTTGATGCCTTTTATATTTGTCAATTTTTATTGATTTGATAAAACAAAATATACGTATCCAATATTTTTCTATAATCTGAATGACGGACTAAATAGAATCATTTTTTTTTTACCCTGGTAACATCCCTATTGCAAAACCAATCACTAAAACAAAATATCTGCAATAAATTTATCTTACAAATTGCTTATTTCATTTGTAATTAGATTAACAGATTACAGTCCCCAACCAAATTATAATTTATAGAGGTCGTTTAGTATTGCTTAGTTTATTATTAAAACTGTATAACAATTTGTATGTATACCTACTATACAACTAAGATATTTTATTCATGATAGCTACGTGGAGAGAAAATATTAGTTTTTTTCTTTGAGATTAAGAGCTTTCACATTGTTTCCTACACACACAGTGACTGTCGTGGTGGCCAAGTGGTTAAAACACCAGCCTCTCAAGTATGAGTGTGCGGGTTCGATTCCAGGGCAGGCAAGTACCAATGTAACTTTTATAAGTTATATGTACTTTTGGACACCAATGACTGATTATAAAGGTGAAGGAAAACATCTTGAGGAAACCTGGACTTTAAGTCTGAAATCGCCAACCCGCGTTGAACAAGCGTGTTGATTACGCTCAATCCTTCTCTGTATGAGAAGAGACCTGTGCCCAGCAGTGGGACGATAAAAAGGTTGATGATGATATTGTTTCCCTATGCATCACAAAAATATGGCAAGCAGGGGCATTGTTAAAAAATCGAACTCAAATGCAGGAATAAGACATGATTTTAAACCCACTAGCATAGATATTTTCAATCCTTCTCTGTATGAGAGGAGACCTGTGCAGCAGTGGGACGATAAAAGATTGATGATGATGATGATGATGATGATAGATATTTTATAAAGGTTTAAATTAAACCAGCTGGATAATAACGTAACACACCATGACAACGGGAGTTATTTTGACAATTCAACAACATTCATTGTGTTATTTACGTTAATACGAAGACACGTTTGTAGAACATTTGGAGTAATGAATTCGCAATGTCCTTGAAATTGATAGAAATAGTTTGTTACGCAATTAGGGTGCATTTCTGCAATAGATTTTATTCACGTAATAATTGCAAATTTCGATGAACCATTTGTTATTTTTTTAACCGGCGCTTTTCTATATTTAAAATTGACCTCAGAATAGGTCTTCAGGACAAAAGAGGGTGTCACGAAAACAAAAAAAAATAACACTTTAATTAATTTAGCACAACTTATCCATACTAATATTATAAATGCGAAAGTAACTCTGTCTGTCTGTCTGTCTGTCTGTCTGTTACGCTTTCCCGCTTAAACCTCTCAACCGATTTTGATGAAATTTGGCACAGACATTCTTTAGACCCTGAGAAACAACATAGGCTACCTTTTATCCCGGAAAAAATTGATGTTCCCGAGGGAAATCTAAAAAGCGCGATATAACCGACCTCCACGCGGGCGAAGCCCCGGGCGGAAAGCTAGTAATATAATAAAGCTAACCCACAACCCTCATTCCATTCCATTTTCCTCATTTCCAAATCTATTATTTTTTCATCGATAAACAAAACCCAACCGATGAAGCACATCCCTTTAAAAGTAAAAAGCCTACTTATCGACAGGGACCGATTCGGTGTCGCCTAAATACGAGTACCTGCCACACATCCCTACCTCGTTAGTTCAACCAAACGCTATCTGAATACGTAATTGGGACCATTTTTGTTACCTATCGATCGTTCGGCTGAACTTGAACTTTGGATCGTATGGAATAGATTTGGATGGAGGGGTCAAGTTAAAGTGTTCGGATTTGAAATGGTGAAATGATTCGCTACTTCTTTCGGTGATTGGATTACGAACTATTTGGGTTTGCTACAGATGAAGTAATACATACATATAACTTACTTATATTTGAAGTGAAATGTTTTTACGCATGATGAGCGATTTTTTATACAGGAAAAATTGAATTTTCTCATCACCGACTGTTGTGATCGCAGAATACATATTTGGAGCGATAAGTGTGACGTAGACATCTATACTAATATATAAAGCTGAAGAGTTTGTTTGTTTGTTTGTTTGTGCGCGCTAATCTCAGGAACTACTGGTCCGATTTGAAAAATTCTTTTTGCGTTGGATAGCCTATTAATCCAGGAAGGCTTTAGGCTATATAACATCCCGCTATAACCAATAGGAGCAGAGCAGTAACAAAAAATGTTGTGAAAACTGAAGTCAAAGCGGAGCATAACTAACTCTACGCGAACGAAGTTTTCTCGGTGGTAGGCAACAACATCAGCCGCCGGCATATAAGTTACCACCCACCAGACAGAGTCATGCCGCCAAGCGATCCGTCGTGTTCCGGCATGATGTCTGGTGAAGCCGTACGGTGGACGGGTCTGAGCAGTTGTGTTGCGATGTGTGCCGGGTACGATGTGCCTAATGTCGTTGTGTCGGGAGTTTGGTCGTGGAGGGTTTCCAGATCATCCTCTGGCGCAGCATCGTTGGTCGTGTTGTCGGGTTAAACATTGCATCACCTCGCTCAACTGCCGTCTTCCTTCCTATTCACTCAGTTTTTTTTGAGTGAATAGGCTTAATAAGCTAGTGCGCTTTACCATCAACGATTGCATCACTGCTTACCATCAGGCGGGATTGCAGTCAAGCACTAGTTTATAACTAATAAAAAAAAAAAATAAGTCGCTGGCGGAGGCTAGTACAATATATCTGGGATTGGTGCTCGACAACCGATGGGAATTCGGACCCCACTTCCGGCGGCTGGCGCCCAATCTGATGGGTGCAGCAGGCGCGCTGTCAACGTTGCTTCCCAACATGGGGGGCCCGAGCGCCGCCTGTAGGCGGTTATACGTGGGAATCGTGCGGTCTATGGCCCTATATGGGGCCCCTGTGTGGGCGATGGACCTGACGGCCGGAACACTCGCCATTCTGCGCAAGCCGCAGAGGGCGATGGCCGTCAGGGTCGTCCGCGGGTATCGCACGATTTCCTACGAGGCGGCTTGCGTCCTGGCCGGATCCCCGCCCTGGGACCTAGAGGCGAAAGTACTCGCGTCATTGTACCGATGGCGCGAGGAAGAGCGGACACGGGGCTCCAGTCCGGCACAGTGGCAGATCGAGCTGCGCCGAGAGGAGCTCCGTCAGGTCCTGGTGGCGGACTGGTGGCAGAGGCTTATGCGCCCTACTGCCGGCCTCGCTACCGTCGAGGCGATCCGGCCAGTATTCGACGACTGGCTCGGGAGAAGGCACGGCTCCCTGTCGTTAAGGGTGACGCAGGTGCTGTCGGGGCGCGGCTGCTTCGGCAAGTACCTCTGTCGCCTAGGCAGGGAGCCGGACGCTCGGTGCCACCACTGCGTCCAATGCGGGGAGGACACGGCGCAGCACACGCTCTCCGAGTGTGTAGCTTGGGAGGAGCAGCGCCGTGTCCTCACAAATGAAGTAGGAGGCGACCTGACGCTGCCGGCAGTAGTGCGGAGGATGGCCGGCAGCGCAGAGTCGTGGGACGTGGTGGTGTCCTTCTGCGAGGACGTGATGTCGCAGAAGGAAGCTGCGGAACGGGAGAGGGAGATCTCAACTCCCTTCCCGGGCCGCAGAAGACGCACCGGGCGCCGAAGAAGGGCGGATAACGCCCTCTTCCGCCCCCCATGAATGGGTCCAGGGACGAGGGCCATGGGGAAGTCCCCGCCCCCTATTCGATGGACCCCGAGGTGGAGGCGCGCGCGAGTGTCAGCGTGCGCCTCTGAGGCAATGCACGGGGTAGCTTAACACCCCACTACCCCGTGCCGGAGACGAGGCCCGGACAGACCGGGCCAGCACGAGAGTGTGAGGCTACGGAAGAATTTAGACTCCCGCGGCCCCACGCGCGCTCGTGATAGAAGAGACACCGGGGTGGTTTTAGTCAGTAAAAGTCTGACAGACCCCGTCGCCCACCCTAGGGCGGCGGACATCCTATGACGATTTCCACCCCAAAAAAAAAAAAAAAGGCTAGTACAATATAATCAGCCTATAATGTTTCCACAGTTGGGACTCTGGCCTCCTACCGGTGAGAGGGAATGGGCCGTAATCTAACACGCGGGTCCATTGCGGGTTGGTAGATGTCACCGTATGTCTGAAGTTTTTTTTTTTTGCTCTAGGACATACCGGTTTCCTCATGATATTTCCTTCACCATTTTGAGAGCAGTGGTTATGAAATAATTTACACAAAGTAAAGCACCTGATGGGATATGGAAGTCGTGGTGGTCTAGTGTTTATAACACCAGCCCCTTAAGTATCAGTCTGTGGGCTTGATTTCAGGTCAGGCAAGTACCAATGTAACTTTTTTTAAGTTAAGTATGTGTACTTTAAAGTATATCTTGGACACCAATGACTGATTATAAGGTGAAGTAAAACATCAAAAGGAAACCTGGACTTTAAGTCTGAAATCGCCAACCCGCATTGAGCAAGCGTGGTGATTACCCTCAGTCCTTCTCTGTATGAGAGGAGACCTGTGCCCAGCAGTGGGACGATAAAAGATTGATGATGGTGATGAAGAAGCGCCTAATGGGGTTCGAATCTACTACTTACAACTTGCAAGTCACAGCCGCATAACACAAGGCCACCGCTGCTCTATGTGTGACGTAAGGATGTACGTTATTTCGTATTTTTTAATCTTCACTTTTGACGTTAATCCGCATTAAATTTTTATTTAGTACTAGCGGCCGTCAGCGACTTCGTTCGCGTGGTTCAGTTATGCTTCGCTCCTATTTGTCGCAGCGTGATGTTATATCTTCGACACGTATGGTCGAATTGATAACCTCCTTTTTTTTGAAGTCGGGTAAAAAGTTTACCTATTCCACAAATAAACCCAATATCCATACTAATATTATAAATGCGAAAGTAACTCTGTCTGTCTGTCTATCTGTCTGTCTGTCTGTCTGTCTGTTACGCTTTCCCGCCTAAACCCCTCAACCGATTTTGATGAAATTTGGCACAGACAATCTTTAGACCCTGAGAAAAAACATAGGCTACCTTTTATCTTTACTTTTTAAAAATTGATGGATATCTAAAAATTTTATTTAAAAATTTTAAAAATTTTTGATTCCCGAGGGAAATCTAAAATGCGCGATATAACCGAACTCCACGCGGGCGAAGCCGCGGGCGGAAAGCTAGTCCTACTAATATTATAAAGGCGAAAGTTTGTAAGTATGGATGTATGGATGTTTGTTACTCTTTCACGTAAAAACTACTGAATGGATTTGGTTTAAATTTGGCACAGGGGTAGATAATAGTCTGGAATAACACATAGGCTACTTTTTATCCCGGAAAAATATGCAGTTCCCGTGGGATACGAAAAATATTAGTCCACGCGGGCGGAGCCGCGGGCGAAAGCTAGTCTTTTATAAAAAGACACAACAATACACAACGACAATCGAATCAAATTATCAATCAAGGCATATCAATGCTTATCAATCAACATTGCTCATTGCTCACAACGAAAGACACAATATAATTGAAAACGCAGCCATCTTGCTATATTTACCGGTACCGATATATTTACCCGTATTGATTGAGTTTGCGTTAGATATCCGATAGCTTTACCGGTTCCAATAACAAAGAATATTTACTTACGGTTTTTTGTGTTTATATTGATACCCAATTTATGGGCTTGTTCTGTAAATATTCACGTATTTTATGCTATGTGCTTTCAAATTCGATGGAAATGGATTAATGCTAATAGTATGTATTGAGTGGAGGCCTAATTTGATTCGCAATGTGGTTCCCGGCTTTATTAATACCAAGGGGTGTATTGTTTTATCCAGTAGCTAGGATGTGGAGGCTGACTGACAATCGTTCCGGATATAATACGTACTGGTATTTAGCAGTATTATTAGTATGCTATGGGTTTCACTGCATGATCAAATCAGAAATTAGGAGATCCGCAGAAGAACGAGAGTAATCGACATAGCACGAAGAATTGCAACAATACCTAAAGTGGCAGTAGGACCGATGCCCTATCCCTACACCGGGAGACGCAGACCTGGTGAAGGTCGCGTGAAACCGCGTAGGCGCAGGACCGGTTGTCGTGGAGATCCTTGGGGGAGGCCTATTTCCAGCAGTGGACGTCTTTCGGCTGAAATGATGGTGATGAATGATTCAGCAGTATCCTGCTAGTTTGGAAGCCGACCCATAGCTAGACAGACCTTATTTTCTCCCACGTTAAATCATACCTATTCTCTTTTTATTGTCCTTTTTCGTTCGATCGACTTTTAACTCATAACGATATTAAAGAAGTGTTCCCTTCAAGATAATTACAACTTTGTTGTAACATTAAAATATTATTACTAATTAATAAATTCTTCGACTGTTTTGGCAAGTACTTTTAACAAATTTCAATTCGCATTACGTTAAGAAAGAATTAATTAATTTTGCTTTACATAAAAGTAACTAAAGAGCTATACAGCCAAAAATTAAATGACTACAATCACATTACGAGCGATACTTTTGTACCCGAATTTAATTCCTGAAACCGAATTTAACCAATTACCACCGAACTTATCTTTCGTAATCCGAAATGCGTTTTCGATGTACGAAGGTACCTACTTGAAGCAGAGTACAGTTTTACGGTTTTGCGGGTTCTCAAAACAAACCTCAGAAAATTGATCAATTTTGAACTATACAGCGTTTATTAGAAGCCTCTGCCCATATTTAAAACACTTGACGTACCTACTGCCAAGAGCGAGGGTTTTCCAAAAGAGATTACATGGTCCCTGTCATATAGGCAAGTGATGGAACATGGGTGGGTCGCACAGGTTTTAGTCAATAAAAGTCTGACACGCCTTTCGTTCCGCCCAGAGGAGAAGAGGTCATTTGATGATTTTCAATCTTGAAAAAAGGAAGGCACCTGACGTAAATTGGCAAATCTTTGTAGCCATTTTGCAAAGCATTGCTACTAAAAATACATCAGGCGCTGAGTCAACTCGCGATTTTAAAGTTGGTCCCTTGGAGAAATATATTCGGTTTAATGATCTCTACCGCATCTATACCTTACGAAGTGGCCACCGACTTCCCATTTGAACTTCGACAAACCGTTAACTGTCCTCCGTGTATATTAAAAGATTTTATTTCGACAAAATGGAACTCCGTCTTGACTTTAATTCGACAATACTTTTTCTTACGTCATTTGGTAATCCGTGGCCACTCAATACTCGCTTTATGAACGTTGGTAAAATTTAAATTTAAATAAGTTGATACGTATTTCTAGCGTCGTGTTTCAGTTGCGACTAATTAAAAAAGTAACCAACATAAAGGTGTATTCAGATCGCAGCGACGCCGTGTCGGCTCGGGGCGACGTAGTTAGCTAACCGCTGAAACGGAGATGTCGAGAGAGCTTTGTAAAAAAACGGGGCTTATTAGTCTGTCATCAGCCTTTTATCTCATTAACTATGATAGCTAGATACTTGAAACGTTCACAGGTTATGTATTTATGTTGCCGCTAGAACAATAAATATTATTTTTTTTTTATGATATGATTCCTTTTTTGTCGATCCGTCGCCCATTTGGCCTTTGTTTCCATTATCGTAAACCTTTTTTTTTGGCTTACGTAGCAGTGGGCAGGGCACATTGCTCGTAGAACCGATGGCCGATGGGGTAGTAAGCGCTCGTTCAGACACGGCGGGAACCGCGCGATTAAAGAATCGCATGGAAATCGCGCGGGTCTTATTTATATGAGTTAGTTAGTAATCGTTCAGACATAACCGCGCGGTTAATCAAGCCGCGCGGTTACCGCAACCCAACCGCCAGAAAATAGAATCGCGCTGCTCCCGCGCGTTTCTATTACTATGAAGTCTTTACTTCGCGTTCAGTTGCGTTGCGGATACCGCGCGGTGAGCACGTCACTGTTCGTGAGTTCGCCATGGATCGTTTCGACACTGAACTATTTATTGATGAGGTGGAGAAGAGACCTGCAATATGGGACATAGGCTCTGAAGTGGCGGCCACGTACTGGAAGACGCAGCGTAGGAAGGCCCCCAACAAGGTGGACCGATGACCTGGTGAAGGTCGCGGGAAGCCGATGGATGCGGGCAGCACAAGATCGGTCAGCGTGGGAAGCCTTGGGGGAGGCCTTTGTCCAGCTGTGGACATCTATAGGCTGGAGAAGAACAAGAGGCACCTTTTTAGTTTCTGATAATGTATGTTTGCTTATGATCAAAAGCAGTGGTAGCCTAGTGGCCGCCACTTACTAATTGTAGGTCGTAGGTTCGAACCCCATTGTCTGATTTACTTTGTATTAATTGTTTAATCACCACTGCTCTCAAAACAGCGAAGGAAACCGGCATGTCCTAGAGCCAAAAACTTGGAAGACATGTGACATCTACCAACCCGCACTGGGCCCGCGTGGTAGATTACGGCACACTCCCTCTCACCGAAAGCAGACCTGTGTCCCAGCAATGGGAGCATTATAGGCTGATTATGTATTAAATGTATGTATATACTAAACAGTTCTGTACTGTACTGAAATTAGCAGATATACACTCGAAATTAAACGGAAAAATTCATGAAAAAATTAATTAACTTGAAAACCGTGCCCAGCCATCCGTCGTGAATGTTAGCGCCACACTAAAGATGGCGGAAAGTAACCGTGATAGCATAGGAGTGTACAGAGAAGGGATTCAAATCAAATCAAAATTGTTTATTTCAAATTAACCATCACTTGGTACTTTTGAATAGTCAATGTCGGTCAGTCCAAGAAAAGTGAAGCTAAATTGCACGTTCCAAAGCGTAGATCTCTATGGAGAAGAACATGCAAGAAACTCCATGGACGACACTCTTTTAAAAGCATAATACTTATATGAGTAACGAAGAAATGTATCTTCGTTACATGTTTATGTTGCTTCTATCGTGTAAGCACAATGTATAATTATAATTGATTGAGTAGATATTGGTATGTCCGTATTTCCCCCATCGTCCCCTAATCACAAAATGGCAAATAAGGAACAATACAGACAATATAAATTACAGTGAAGCGCCTAATTCAATAGAAGCTTCTAAGTCAGGTAAACATCTATTCCCCTGTTCTTGTATCTTAATTTGGCAGAACCTAACTCAGTTTTCTCTTCTGTCCTTATCTTAATAAAATGGAAAGAATACTACTTATGCCCTAAGTTTAATTAGGTTTATGAACAAAAGTTTTTTTGTAATTCTAAACTAGTGATTGACCGCAATCCAGTCTGATGGCAAGCAGTGATGCAATCGTAGGTGGTAAAGCGTGCTATACTAAACTAGCCTATAATTTACTCATAAAAACTGGATGAAGAGAAAGGAAGACAACACAACCAACGATGTTGCGCCAAAGGGAGATTGATCTGTAGACCCTCCACGACCAAACTCCTGACACAACAACATTTGGCGCGTCGTACCCGATACACATCGCAACACTACTCAGACCCGTCCTCCGTACAGCTTCACTAGACATCATGCCGGAACACAGCGATTCGTGTAGCGGCAAGACTGTCTGTGTGGTGGGTGGTAACTTCTGCCGGCAGGTAATGTTATGGCCTACCACCGAGAAATAGAATTGACGTCTATTTCGAATACTCGTACAGCTGCAATTTGTATATGTAGATTCACACACAAATAGCTTAAACTGGCCTTTCCATGGTATCAAACCATACCTTTTTGTACCAGTACAATTGTTTACTGCTCTCTTGTAAGCGTATCTAACAGTCCTCATACATTGTGCCTATACTCCGTTCAGCCTAGAACAATAGATACAGATACAGAGGGTTTATAGTCCGTGGTTACTGCGAGTGGACTGCCTATCGCAATTACAAGCACACTGGATTGAACGCATAAATCCGTGTAGATAATTTCTATATACCAAGATTGTACAGATTGTTGTACATTCATGGTCTGTTGTATATAGATTTGTTTTATTAGTGTAATATGTAGATGCACTATTTCTACTTTCAAATTTTGTTTATGTGTCAAATGCACGTTATCTCAAGAAGAAATATATCAACTTTATTTTAATGGTAGGTAGTAAGGTATTAAGTTGATTCCGGAGTTACTATTGAAAAAGTTATAAAAATGTTGTACTTATATACACTTAACTTTTTTGTATACAATATGTAAAGAAAACCCTGTCCGACCCATAAGGATAATAAAGGTTAGGTAAACACTTGACCGAATATAATATAAAATTTTACATAATCATCATAGTAACAATACTAATGAATTATGAAATAATCTTTTTTCCCGGGAATTAATTCCAATTTCCCCGAAATTTTGTTATTTTTAAAAAAGTGATAACACCGGTATTATTATGAGCGAATAGCGACGCGACCACGTTACAGGTGCCGCGTGCCCTGCCCGCCGCCGACCGCGGAAGGGTTGCTTACCGCACATGTATTAAATTACCTCTTTTTGCGAAATAATATCTATTTTTTAGGAGGATTTTTTTTAACTTTAGCCCGGCTTTGTATCCATTTGTAGAATCAGTTATCGATACCTAACAATACCTTCACCAATCGGACAGGGTTTTCTTTACATATTGTATATAGGAGAATTAAAGTTTTTTCTTTCAATTTGTTTATTTTACGTTGTTGACACTACTACGATCCGGACGAATTTCGCCACGTCTTTTATACTGCGTACGTCGAGGGACCGGAACAATTTGCCAGCGTCGCTGTTTCCTTCTGACTACAATTTAAGTGTTCAAGGCTAGAGTAAATAGGCGCATAATAAACTAGTGTGCTTTATCATCCACGATTGCATCACTGCTTACCATCAGGCGGGAATGGGGTCAAGTACTATTTTTAATCATAAAAAAAATCATTGATGTGATAATAAAATTTCGTAACTAAAATTCTTTTATTTTGTTTTGAATTGATCAAATAAAATAAAGGTAAAAATGTAGATCTGTTACTAAGTTGTAAATTTTGAATGCCATTACATTCGTATTTTGTTAAGAAAATAGATTTTTATGTGTTTTTGCAAATATTTTATTCAAATGTATTTTCCTATTTTATTTCTTCTAAAAACATATCGAGTATCTGATTACTTCTTACTTCTCTCCTCCTGACTAAAGATACTCCGGGATGGCTTTCAGTACATAAAAACGGGTTTTCCGAGATTTCTGATGGGCGTCGCACTGGTTGGACCGCCCGTGCCGTGACCGTTGATATATCCCAAGGGATACAAAGTTTGTTAACGGAACTCCTGCATTGGATAACAAGATGATACAGCACAACTTAATTCAGTACCACCGACTCGCCCGGAGTGTCCACGTAAACTCACCGCGTCGGTGGCACTGAATGTGTTAATCTGAAAATGTTGCAATATGTAGTCTATAAGTGTAACAATTGAGCTTATTTTTTTTTTTAATTCATACTCTTAATATTTTTTTTTTTTTGCGCGTTCACCATGTTATCAGGGAATTCAATAGTCCAATGAAAGGTTTTAAATAAACATTCGTTGGGCGTTTATTATAGCATTGTGTTCACCTCTGCTCATTTGAAATTCTAGTATAATTCGAATTCTTTTTAACCGACTTTTAAAAAACAGAGGAGGTTTACAATTCGACTGTTTTTGTTTACTACATGTTCTTATCATCATCATCATCAACTACCTTTTTATCGTCCCACTACTGGGCACAGGTCTCCTCTCATACAGAGAAGGATTGAGCGTAAACACCACGCTTGCTCAATGCGGGTTGGCGATTTCAGACTTAAAGTCCAGGTTTCCTCAAGATGTTTTCCTTCACCTTTAATCATTGGTGTCTAAGATATACTTAGAAAGTACATATAACTTTAGAAAAGTTACATTGGTACTTGCCTGACCTGGAATCGATCCCGCGCACTCATACTTGAAAGGCTGGTGTTTTAACCACTAGGCCACCACGACTCACATGTTCTTATGCATTAATTTCAATTGTACATGAAAAATTAGTAATTTTATGAGCTGAACCGTACGTGAAGCGACGTACTAATTAATAGGTGTACAAGTAAGGTTCCGCCGTTTTTTGAACATTTTGACGAGCATTATCATGTAGGAGAATAATTTTATATACAGTATGTTAAATAACAGAGGGCGTTCCCTGAAACTCGTTAATATATATCATTAATAGCTTAAAATAAAAATATCAGCATAGAAAAATAAGCATAAAAAAATCCGAATAAAAAAAAATTCTAATTGGAAATAAATTTGAAACCTCCTGTTTTAAATCAAAATAGTAGTCGTCATGTATAAATAAATTGCGACGTTGCCGTCTTTCATGTTCGCGTGTACAGTGTGTTTCTTTTACATGTCAATTTAAAATTTTTATTGAATATTTTCTTATTGGAAAAAATTTTAAAACATTTGTTTTCGAATGGAAATATTTTTTTAGCATGTATGTATGCTATACTATTTCGGGTTAACGGGAACGCCCTCTGTTAGTTAACATACTGTATATCTGGAGTAGTAATGGACGCGTTCTTCCTCTTCCTTCTATGTTCCTCCAATAATGCTTCCAATTCCATGTCTTCGTACGATTTCGGTCTTTGTCTTCACAGTTTCTAAACTTTTGAAGCGACTCATGATAACTTCTCTCGCTTAAAGCAGCTTCACCATAAGCTTCTACAAGCAATCGATGGGCCTCAGCAGCAGATTTCTTCAAATTAAAGAAGTAACAAAATATCCCGCAAATGATGCTCATTCGGCACAAAACATGGCCATTTATGCATAAAAATAAATATGTGATGCTGATACAGAGTCACTAATACTCTAAGTGTATGTTTTTACCAGATGTCCGAACTTACGATATCACGTTTTACATCTGACAATTTCAACGTAACCTCTTAGTGAGGACATGTTTTGTTAAACGGTGGAAACCACCCACCAGACAAAGCTTGCCGTAAAAGCGATTCGTCGTGTTCTGGCATGATGTCTGGTGAAGTCGTACGGAGGACGGGTCCGAGCAGTTGTGTTGCGATGTGTGCCGGGTACGATGCGTCAAATGTTGTTGTGGAGGGTCTCCAAATCAATCTCCCTCTGGCGCAGCATCGTTGGTCGTGTTATTAGGTCTTACATTGCACCACCTCGCTCAACTGCCGTCTTCCTTCCTATTCACTAAGGTTTTTTTTAAGTAAATGAGCTTAATAAACTAGCGCGCTTTACCGTCAACGATTGCATCACTGCTTACCATCTGGAGGTATTGCAGCAAAAAAAACTTATTTGTACACCATTAAGGGTACAGTAAAAGTGAGCAGTGCTGTTCACCATCATCCTACTTCAAGTTAAAGAAATATAAATTAATTTCTTAATTATTATCCGAATTATAACTTGACTAAATTAAAAAGTACAACATTAACATGGCAAGGAGTGACTGGTATTACGTTCAGTCAGTTAACTAAGTCATGTGCTTTTATGTTTAACTTTCTAGAGTATAGATAGTCGGAATTTATTGTTTATTCTTTTTAATTCAGAGTGACAATTCTCGTAATTTTAAGAATGTTTACAGTCTCCTATCCTAAAATACTACTAATTTTCCTCATCCTAAAATTCTCCTAAAATACCTTTTTTGACAAGTTTTATTACAATAACTACAGTTGAAATCAGATTACTACTAGATTTTGAATGTTTTCAATAATATCTTACGTATTATTGTATGGACCATTAGCCTGCACTACTCTCCTGAACTATTCCCGTCATGTTTTTACCCAATTCCTGGCCGTCAGCAAATTAACCCTACCTTCTAAACCCCTCTTGGTAACACACGAAGCCTCGTTTGCTACGACCTCGCGGCCATTGTGATACCCTCGCTTTAATTATTCATGTATAAACACCGAGTTTGGGTTGTATAATCAAGCCGCTTATACACCGGTAGCTACGTATTGTGTACGTGTGCCACAACTCGAGATAGTTTTGAGGACCTGGTGGTGATTTGAAACGTTTAAAATGGCAACCAAAGACAGCAAGCAAATGTTAAAAACTTGTCAAAATGTAGGGAAACTAGAGACATTTTTGTCATAATGACACTCAGGTAAGATTGTACATTCGTAAAATTACGAGAATTATCCCTTAGCACTTCTGTGTTACAATCAGACGCAACGGACATAATAAAAGCCACCCAGTGTGTATCAACACCGCTCAGCCCAGCATAACGGGTCGCCGCACATAAAACGTTGCGGGCGGTCCGTAAGCCTGTAAGGGCTGTAATGTAAGCAATAAGCGGCTCTCTGTACGCTGACGCCTTGCGTACTGTTCGCCTGGGGTTTGTAATTGCGTATTAGTATATAAAACTATACGAGGACCTTCTCAAGAAGTTTTTTCTTTTATAAACGTTCAGATATTATTATTATCATTTATCTAATAACTGAACTGTGGATGACAAATAAATTCATCTAAAACACTGAACGCGTTAATCCCAGTCGCATCCGAAGCTTTTTCAGCTTTGGAGTCTGGGGTCCGCTTTACCAGTGTAACTCCTGATTTTGGCTAAACTTCGATATTCCCCAATATTTGTTATCAGTTTTTTATTTTTGTATTAAAATCTTAATGCGGTTCCAAGTTTCAACAGTATAGCTCTTATAGTTTCGGAAAAAAATTGCTGTGACATACGGACGGACAGACGGACAGACAGACATGACGAATCTAT
Source organism: Sesamia nonagrioides (assembly GCA_017933935.1). Classification (NCBI taxonomy): domain Eukaryota; kingdom Metazoa; phylum Arthropoda; class Insecta; order Lepidoptera; family Noctuidae; genus Sesamia; species Sesamia nonagrioides. The sequence goes on from JADWQK010001852.1 coordinate 141,049, forward strand.
AAGGGTTCCGTTTTTTGCCATTTGGCTACGGAACCCTAAAAATGAGAAATGTTAAGAGGATTGATTTTTAATGTAGCTATTTTTACCCTCTATTACATGATTAGGTACCTATTTTAAAATGTCTCCAAACTCGAGACAATTTCGTTCTTCAAAGATATCATCAGTCGCAGAAAGGACTTAACTTAATGTCTATAATTATTATGAATCTTCCACGACCATTTTATCCGCTTTTCAAAGTATTTGAAGCTGAATTTAATGTTCATACTTACCCACAATAATTACAGTCTTTACCAATCGTCCGTTCCTCTGGAAACTTTTTAATTGCATCAATGAAACCGCAGATTGAAATGTGTCATCAAAATTTAACCGACCACATTCTGAAGTTACAGTTTCGGGTGAAATAAAACAAAGAACTCAATTAATATGAAACTGTCGGTTTACCGTTGAACGCGGTCCAACGCGCAATCATGGCGTAGCCCGTAGCCTCGTAGCAATTACGCTCTCGTAGCGGTCTCGTAGCGCTCTCTACGACTGCTCGAATAAAATGCTTGTAGAAAATTCAGAGTTGAGAACTTGGAAAGCGAGTTAGTAAGAAAATTTCTTCTTGATACTATGAAAAGGGTTACGGAGTTATTGGCTTATTACGTTTCTTGGCAAATTCTTTGGAAGCCGAATGCTATGTAAGTAAGATTTATCGAATCATTTGCTAGCGTAGTATTGTAATAATACGAAATATGGCGAACAAATACACATATGGAATGCTAGGATTTTATTAACATGGCTTTTTCTTAGAAGCTGAACATTTTTCAGCAAATATAAGTTATATAAATATCCACATAGGATGATCGATCAGGTTAAGTTACATTTACCGCCGTCAGTTCTTGGATGGGTGATCATTTTTACATACCGAGATGCCTCCGTGTATCAGAGAGTATAAAATAAAAAATAAAATAAAAATTCTTTACTGTCACAAGTTTTTACATTCTTTAATGGGCTAACTGTCACCCAAACTAAGCCATGGCTTGTGTTTTGGGTAACAGCGTTCAGCCGCAGGAAATAGCGCACCATAAATGCGGAAGCATATTACAGATATATGTGTCGCTGCGGGGGGTTAAATTTTATTAACATTTTTTCTTAAACTAAATCCATTTCTTAGTTAAAAAAATCTAGCATATGTGTGTCTGTTGTTATTTGTGTGGTGTGAGGGTGTATGTTAGTATAGTATGAGTGAGTGTGAGGGTTTCAATGTAAGTGTAAGTGTGGTTCCGGTTACCATTCGTGGTTTTTTGTTAGTTGTTATGAGTAGTCAGAAGCTCAAAAACCAACCAATCTTGCCAAGGAGCAACTTATTAACCGTTAAGAGAGGACTCTAGTGCCGAGGAATTTGGAAAATAGGTTTTAAAGAAACTATTGCCGTCGCTTTGCTTCCAACCTCTCCCGGTAAAGTGCGAAAAGGACAGTTGCAGCTTAGGCTGATTTTACCTACAAAAACGTTGACAAAAAGACGATTCGTATTCCACTGTTTTCTTTTTCAAAACACGACTGATCTCAATATTTTTTTAAAATTTAGAGGAATTGTTTATCTATGCCTCTATTATTTTCTTTTTTTGTCAACAACTTATCACGTTTGTCTAATAGTCGTCTGAACATCACGGTAAAAATGGGATGTTTTTCGGGATTTTGAAGTATCATATTTCTTTTATTAATTAAGTTTTGGAAAGCATCAAATGATAGGGGCACGTATAATCACGATGTAAAATTGTAGAAAAAGAATAATTGCTCTAAAAGCGTTATTCCCGAAGCCGAGCGTTATTCGAATATCTTTGTATAGAGAAAGCACCACTAGAGTTCCCTCTTAAATGAATTTTGGAGGTCAGCTAAGCAATTCCTCCATATAGCATTCATCCTCCTCTTCATTCAGACTCCTTATAGTATATACAAGACGTATTCAGGGTACATTGGGATTTGTGGTATATTACAATAGATGTTAAAGTAATATAAATAATAAAAAGCTTTCCTGAGTCAAACATTGAATTAAGGTTAATCCTCGTCGGTAAATCTAACTAAATGGGGGTGGACCCCCCGGTCCACCCCCATTTAGTTAGATTTAGGAAGAGAAACTCTATATTATAGAAATATTAAATTTGTGAAGATATTTTTATTAGGCTAACTTGTTTACGAAGGTTGTTTGCTTTTAGCCTTATTATTTGCTATTTAGGAAAACTTCCGAAAGGCTGAAAATGAAAGAGCGTTTCCTCCGAATATCCTGTCCTACTATTATTATAATGGTTGGATGAATGGATATTTGTTACCTCTCACACCAAAAGTACTGAATGAATTTGGATAAAATTTTACACACATATAGTCTGCAACTAAAAATGTCAGCAGTGTCTCAACACTAAATTCTTTGACCAGTGTGTGTTGCCAGTGATGACTTACGGAACTGAAACGTGGTCGCTCACAATGGGCCTCATACGAAGGCTCAGTATCACACAAGGGGCGTAGCAAAGAGCTATGCCGTCTCTCTGCGTGATCGAATCAGAAATGAGGAGATCCGCAGAAGAACCAAAGTCACCGACATAACTCTTCGAGTCGCTAAACTTAAGTGGCAGTGGGCAGGGCACATTGCTCGTAGAACCGATGGCCGATGGGGCAGTAAGGTTCTGGAGTGGCGCCATGTACTGCAAGACGCAGCGTAGGGCCGCCAACAAGGTGGCCCGATGACCTGGTGAAGGTCGCAAGAAGCCGATGGATGCGGGCAGCACAAAACCGGTCAACCGGTCAACCGGGGAATGCCTTGGAGGAGGCCTTTGTCCAGCAGTGGACATCTATAGGCTGAAAAAGGAGAAAGTCTGCAACTAGAAATAATAGGTACAAAGGATACTTGTTATCCCGATATTCCCTCGGAATAGAAACGAGTGAGACTGCGGGGCGTAGCTAGCAGCTTTTTGTTTACGTTTAATTTTAATCAGATCCATTTAGGATCATAGTAATGTCTGAAATGGCCTTTTAAGGAATTAACCACCGCACAAAAAAGGCTTTTTGTTCAATGCGTTTTGATTTGCCTCATATCATTCAAGGCTTATAATTGTACCCTTTTCAAAAATTCCATTCGATTCAGTATATATTGGAACAGACATTCCCAACGCAAACAAATATTTGTTCCAAGTCTGAATGTCACACTATTTTATTTGCCACTGTAATGGCATCTGCGATACACAGAAGCTGAGTATGGGACAAAGTGGGAAACTTTATTTGTTTATTTTATTGACTTCCTTTAGGGGTAAAGATAGAGGTTTTACCATAATAAAAGTTCATGCAGAGAAGGTACTAGTATCACGCTGGCTTACTATGCCGTGTTCGCTAAAAATGTAAAGGAATATTAGTTAATGGAAAAATATAGTTTAAAAAACTAAAACAAACATGCTTTTGAAAAATATCAAACTAAAAAGCTAAAAATAATTTTTAAAAAAAAGCGTGAGGCACTTTGTGCCATAATTTTTGTGTATTACGCGCGCTTTTTTTAAAATTATTTTTAACTTTTAGTGTGTTTTTTTTCAATGCATGTTTTTTTAGTTTTTTAAACTGTATTTATTTTCCACTTTTTAGTTCGATATTCTTTAAATAAAAAACGAAGGTATTGAAAACGGTGGGACATTTTACAGTAATGAGCCGCTCACTCGTAAGTAGTCCAAAGAGTTAGAGACGGACAAACAAACAAACACACAAGCAGGCAAGCAAGCAAGCAAACAAGCAAGCAAGTAAGCAAACATACAAGTGAAGCTAATAAAAAGCATGTAAAAATTACTTTAATTTCTATACAATATAAATTTTTCAAAAGTGCTACTTACTCTGAAATCAACTTCTCGGTGGTAGGCTATAACATCGACTGCTGGCAGAAGGTATCACCCACCAGAGAAAGTCTTCGCCAAGCGATTCGTCGTGCTCCGACGTGATGTCTGGTGAAGCCGTACGGAGGACGGGTCTGAGCAGTTGTGTTGCAATGTGAAAAAGTTTAATCATCATTTAAATAAAGTTGACATTTGCTTAACTTGAAATAAGGTGGGGTGAGCAGTACTGCACACATTTTTTATTCATGACGTCAAATATTCCTGTGTCAAAATTGAGACAACAGCTTGTCATCAGCGTCTCTGTATTCTTTATTTGAAATTATTTGAACGAAGCTACAGCTTTCGTTTTGTTCTCATGAATGACGAAACAAATGATGTTGTGTTGTAGTATAATGCTTCCTATCTCACTTTGTCCTACGTTAAATCTTATGAAGTTAGGTTTCTATCTCTTTTTACTGTCGCATTTTCGTTTCATTGACTTTCAAATCACAAAACAGTACAGCATGCACGTTTTGCATGCACGTATGAATATTTGTACGCTTCTTGGCATAACAAAGCGACCGATAAAATTTAATTTAAGAACTGTATTCACTACCTATGTTAAACAAATAAAATTGATTTTGTTTTTTTTTTTTTTTTAGTAACTGTATAGTTGATGGACGTATAATTATGTAAATAATCACAGTAGATGAATGAAAATAAGTAGCTACAAAAATAACTCGTTTTATAACAGGTGACGCCGACCAAGTAACTGGTTATGTTACGTTTCTTGAAAATGGCGTAACGACACACACCTACATAGCAGTCAAAATATATTTTAATAAATGTATGTTTGTTCCAGATGAGACGGGTATCGTGGGGAGTAGCGCTTTTTGCGCTCTTCGTCGCCACTTTAGGAGAAACCACTGAAGGTACGTGAAAACCGTAACTAGCTTAAACCCTTAGGAACTGTATTTAATTCAACAAATACGGAAATGCATAAATAATCTTCGCAAATATACTTTTACAGAAGAATATCATACATAATGGCAACTTTGAGATCTGTGACGACCGTCACTCCTATTGCTCAAAACGCCGTCATTGTAGCATACCAGAACGAGGAAAGAAATTGTATTTTTTATTCAACAAACATTTTATTCTCAAGTAGAAAATTTTGAATTAAGACTCGACTGTTTCATAAAAAAAGAACATTTATTTTTGAAAATGGAATTAATAGTTGTGTTCTCTTAGTTTGAATGCATGCATTGCGATGCGGCTACAAAAGAAATTAAAAAGACTGACGCAAAATGTTTAGAATTATTCACTAGTTGCAAGTTCTGTTATAAAGTAATTGGATTTTTATATTTATTACTTTATTTTCTCGCAATTGAAGTGAAAAGTAAAGTAAAAGACACGGCGCTAAAACTCCATTATAACTTAGTTTCTATATACTCCCTCGCTGAAGCTTAGAAGTAAAACTAACTCATATAATGGGTCATATTAGCCCTTTGTATAACATAACAATCTACTATTAGCAGTTGTTTAAGCAAAACGGCCTTTAAACACGACATTATTATAATAATATGGCGTTTGACATAACATTTACACTAAACAGACGTTAAACAAATGTTTAAGTTTTCTCGGTATAGGGTCTACACCTTTAGGTATATGTACATACAGAAATGAAGTAGACAGATTTTGACTCTTATTCTCTGCGTTACATGTTGACGAACGCAATACCTTCTTTGTAGAAACACAAATAAATCTATCTAATAAGCATACTAATTAATTAAATTGATTTATTGTGTATCCTTACTAATATTATAATCTAGCTTTCCGCCCACGGCTTCGCCCGCGTGGAGTTCGGTTATATCGCGCTTTTCAGATTTCCCTCGGGAACATCAATTTTTTCCGGGATAAAAGGTATAGGCCTATGTTCTTTCTCAGGGTCTAAAGATTATCTGTGCCAAATTTCATCAAAATCGATTGAGAGGTTTAAGCGGGAAAGCGTAACAGACAGACAGACAGAGTTACTTTCGCATTTATAATATTAGTATGGATTAGTATGGATGAGAAAGTAAGTTTGTTTGTTTGTTTCGCTTTCACGTCGTAACTTCTGAACCGATTGCTTTGAAATTTTGCAGACGTAAATTTGGAAGTCCGGATTAAGTAATAGGGTACTTTTTATCCCGGATTTTTTTATATTCCCGCATTCCATAAAGCGTGATATAACCGAACTCCACGCGGGCGAATCCGTGGGCGGAAAGCTAGTTCTAAATATCTTCACCATACTTTGGATTTCATTTCCTCTTCTTCACTATTAACTCAAAACGAACAAACAGACGTTTTCAATTGATTCAGTCAGCTCGAATCACGCGATTAAAGTACATCTCTTTTCTGATAGAATAAAGACGCAGTTCCACTACGGCCCAATGCTAATCTACGTACGGAACCCTCATTGCGTAACACAACATTACTATCAATGGGAATAATTTTGAAGCTTATTCTTAAAATAGCTGGTCGCTCTGATTAACTCAAGACAATGTTTGTGCTCTTTCTCCGGAATTAGCTTACTGACACGTTATATGAGTTCATATAATTTACTTTTTACAATGCATAAATATGTGAGCTGTCATGCCCTTTATGCCTGGGGCTTTTATTTAAGTAATAAGTTTTTAGTTATTTACATTGATAAAATATTAAACTAAGGTAGATATGTCACTAGCGCACTAAAAATGAAGCGTACAAAAGGAAGTAAGTCCTGTATCTCGCTTTAGTCACTCTCGATACACTCGTAAAAACAAACGACAAACACTAACAGCGCAAACGACAAACACTAGCCATCTTTTTCTTCTCTATGCTCTAGATTGCGCCCCATCTCACTCACACTGTATCAATGTATGCCGAATAAAAATATGCATGTGTGCTGCTGCTGTGTTTTTTTGGTCAGTTTGTTAGAATATATCGTATCTGTTTAATATTTTATCAATGCTTATTTACATTTTCATTTATATATATATATATATATATATATTTTGTTTTGCTTTGCTGGTATTTTGGCGTGGTAGCTGCCATATGGTAAATAATTTCATTGTTGATCTGTCCTGGGTTGTAAAATGGCAGATAACGAAAAATATTCTTAATCTATATTTATCAACGTAGCGGTGGCCTAGTGGTATCAGCTGCAAATTACAACTCGTAGGTCGTAGGTTCGAACCCCACCAGGCGCTTTACTTTGTGTAAATTATTTCATCACCACTGCTCTCAAAACGGCGAAGCAAAACATTGTGAAGAAACTGACATATCCTAGAGCCAAAAACTTCGAAAACTTGTGACATTTTTTTTTTTTTGTTCACCCAGTGGGAATCTCTACCAGACCGTCCTCCGTCTGAGGGTCGACGGAGGGTGTGCCGGGCTCTCACCGGCTAAACCCACTGGAGCGTTCCTCTTCTTGCCTATTGCCGGGGGTACGGGGCCTAGTTTGCATTCACCGCGTCCCCGGCAGGCCTTGACCCGCCGCGCGCGAGTTCGGCGGGTCCCTCTTCCTCCTCTCCTTCCATCAGGTAGGCGTGTAGGAACAGCCACTACACGCCTACTCCGGCCCTAGTGACGGACGTCGGACTCCCCCGGTCCTCGGCCCGTCGGCCTCTCCTTATGGAGGAAGCGGATCGACCTCGGCTTCCCTCCTCCTCCGGCCAGCGCGCCGTCGGCGGGACGGGAGAGTGCTCAGTGCTTCCCTCTCCCGTTCGGCCGTCTCCTTCGCGGAGATTACCTCCTCGCAGAAGGAGACGACCGCGTCCCATGACTCCCCGCTGTCGACCATGGCTCTGACCACGGCCGGCAGCGAGAGGTCGCGCCCGCCGATCGCTGCGGTGAGCGCACGGCGCTGCTCGTCCCATGCGGGACACTCCTCGAGGGTGTGCAGCGCCGTGTCCTCTGCCCCGCCACGGCAGTGATGGCACGCCGGTGTCGGCTCCCGACCGATACGACACAGGTAACTGCCGAAACACCCGTGTCCGGTCAGCACCTGCGTCGCACGGAAGGTGAGCGTCCCATGCCTCTTCGGGTCGATCCACTAAACTTGTGACATCTACCAACCCACACTGGGCCCGCGTGGTAAATTACAGCCCACTCCCTCTCACTGAGAGGAGGTCCCAACTGTGGGAACATTATATTGATTATGTATATTTCGATCCCCGGCCAGATCATGATGGAAAACGATCTTTTCCTGATTGGCCTAGGTATTGGATGTTTATCAAAAAATCAAAATCAAAGCATTTATTTCAAATAAACCAGTTACCGGCTTTTGAATTGTCAGAAGGTCGGTCAGTCTGTAAGTTCGCCCATTCCACAGAGTAGGTACCTATGGAGAAGACCAGGCAAGAAACTCCATGGACACTCTTTTCTCCCATAACATAACACAAATCTCGAACTTACTTTGGGGCTAGCTCAATCTGTGTGATTTGTCCGTATACAATATGTAAAGAAAACCCTGTCCGACCCATAAGGATAATAGAGGTTAGGTAAACACTTGACCAAATGTAATATAAAATTTTACAAAATCATCATAGTAACAGTAATAATGAATTTTGAAATAATCTTTTTTTCCCGGGAATTAATTCCAATTTCCCCGAAATGTGGTAATTTTTAAAAAACTGACAACACCATTTGTGACGGAGCGAATAGCGATGCGACCACGTGCCGCATGCCCCGCCCCCCTTCAACCGCGCATGTATGCCTATCGGGTTGCCTACCGCACATGCATTAAGTTACCTCGCTTTTTTGAAATAATATATTTTTTTTTGGGGATTTTTTTTTTTAAGTTTAGTCCGGCTTTGTAGGCATTATTAGAATCAGTTAACGATACCTAACAATACCTTCATGGGACAGGGTTTTCTTTACATATTGTATATTTATTTATTTATCGCTTATTAAAAGGTACGGCTTGCTACGCTCCCGAGCATAGCCCACGCAGCAGTGGAATCGAACATAATCGTTTCGAATTTCTGTTATGACGCCAATATCATAACAGACACGGATATCGATATTTCGGAGTTTTCATTTTATCTAGCGTGTGAAGTGATTCGGAAACAGGCTTCCAACCAATGCATTATTAAACGGGGTGGCGTACAAAAATAACTTTCGCTGAATTCTATGTCGATGATATTTGTAATATTATGTCCTTTATTTTGATTCAGAATTATTGTTTCGAGGTATACTTTAGGTACATAGATTCTTTGTTGATGTGAGTTTTGCTGCGGGGGAAATTGTTTTGCCACTTATTATACATATAATATTGTAAATGCGAAAGTAACTCTGTCTATCTGTCTGTCTGTCTTTCTGTTACGCTTTCCCGCTTAAACCTCTCAACCGATGAAATTTGGCAGACAATCTTTAGACCCTGAGAAAGGACATAGGCTACCTTTTATCCCGGAAAATTTTGATGTTCCCGAGGGAAATCTAAAAAGCGCGATATAATTAGCGTTAGCGCTAGTTTATAATTTATATAAAAAAATATATAACAGAACTCCACGCGGACGAAACCGCAGGCGGAAAGCTAGTTACACATGTATTTTTTTTTTAATAATTATAGACTAGTGCTTGACCGCGATCTCGCCTGATGGTAAGCAGTGATGCAATCGTTGATGGTAAAGCGCGCTAGTTTATTAAGAGCCTATTCACTGTAGCTTTGAAGACACTGAAATTGTTGTCCGACGAGAACAACGTCGATGGCACATTGTTCCAGTACCTCGATGTACGCGGTATAAAAGAGGAAGCGAAACGCTTCGGCCGGACCTAGCTTTCTAGCACTAGAAAATGATGCAGACCTTTTGGGGAACTGTTTTATCTAATATTGAAACATATCTGTCTTTTGAGATAAATTTATTTATGTGAGGACATACAAATAATGGGAACTCGTGTAATTCTCTTCAGTTATTTATTTTGAAAGCTCATCATAATCTTGCATGCAACTTCTCTTAGTGCGGTTAAAGATGGCCCTGATTTTGTGTATCTAATGTAAGTTGTCAAATCTAAGTTTTCCTGTACAAGCCAAAATAAACGATCTAACATAACATAGCATCACGCCAGTTACCTCTAAAGGCATATAGGTATATAGTAAGTGTCTTTGGTTTTGGTATATTTGTTTTTGACACCGACTTCCGAAATTAGTTATTTTTCAATTTGTAGTGTTTTTTTGGAAGTCGGTTATTTTTTTGTAAATAAGTTTTTATTTTACACTTTTTAGTTGTGAGAAGTACTATGTATTCAGTTGCATCCGGTCAGACTGGAAGCTGACGCAAATATAGTTGGGAATCGACGTAATTTTGTTTACTTTAATTTTTACCCGTAATTTTGATGAATTCCCTCGACTGCCTATGGTCTTCATCATCAGATTTACTGCAGACCATTTAACCCAATGGGTGTAGAGTTCGCATCAATATAAATGAATTAAGTCCAAACACGAAGTAGGTACTGTAAACTGGTGAGGAGTACAGTCACAACCCATCTAGGTGTAAAGTTCTTATAAATACAAATTAATCAAGCCCAAACACAAGGTAGCTGCTGTGAATTTTTGAGGACTCGTTCGACTGTCTCTCGGCTCCATCGTCAGATCTACTCAGGCCTTTATTAAATTGTAGTGCTTTAAAATACTTAATGAAAATACTAAGAAATGCACTAGTCGCCGCTACGATTTTTGAAAGTTCCCCTTGATTTCTCTGGTCTTCCACCATCAAGCCCTGATGCCCTTATCATGGGACCACCTTGGGAATGTCCTCTTTCCAACAAAAAAATAATTTTCCAAATCAGTTCATAAAGGACGAAGTTACACATAAAAAGTATTAGTTAGACATAAAAAAAAAACATATATACGGTCGAATTGAGTAACCTTCTGCTTTTTGAAGTCGGTTAAAAAGGTCTACTTACTTGAAATGACCGAAAAATATTAACATTTTTGAACATAAGTTAGGTATTAGCCATTCTTTGGTTGCCTGGAAGAGATCGCATTAGCGATAAGGCCGCGCATTGTATGTATTTGTGTTGAATGTATTTTGTTCGATGTTTGATTTGTGTACAATAAAGAATATCTAAGTAAGTAAGTACGTCTTCGGGCTAATGTCACATTAGTCAACACTAGTCTGTCTCTATAATTTTGAAGGGTAATCCATCCATTTCTTCGTATGTTCGTAAAATGTGCCTGTTCAACAACGTTAATAACGCAATGAATGTTGTTAAACTCATCAAAACCCTTTGTTACTGATACTGAGTTACATTACTACCCCGCTAGTGAACTTTGTCGGTTTAATGAAATTGGCGTCAAACCAGTTCCGTTTCTAGTAAGGAAAATCTGTCAAAAATTTAATGTTAGACTGATTTACATGATGCAACTTACCTATGGCTTCAATTAAGTTGAAGCAACAATAAAAGTTGCATTGTCTAAACACCATTTAAACGATGCAAGTTATTGTATTTTGTTGCATCAATTATATTATATGCCATAGGCAATTAAATTGCACCATGTAAATCAGTCTTTAACAAGTTTGATGAAATACGCCCGTACTCAGATAGACTTGTTGACACCACTACGATCCGGACGAAGCGTTTTGCTTCCTCTTTTATTCCGCGTACATCGAGGGACTGGAACAATTTGCCACCGGCGGTGTTTCCGTCATACTACAATTTGAGTGTCTTCAAGGCTGGAGTGAATAGGCTCTTAATAAACTAGCTCGCTTTACCATCATTGATCGCATCACTGCTTACCATCAGGCGGTATTGCGGTCAAGCGCTAGTTTATAAATTACTAGCTTTCCGCCCGCGGCTCCGCCCGCGTGGAGTTCGGTTATATCGCGCTTTTTAGATTTCCCTCGGGAACATCAAATTTTTCCGGGATAAAAAGTAGCCTATGTTCTTGCTCAGGGTCTAAAGATTGTCTGTGCCAAATTTCATCAAAATCGGTTGAGAGGTTTAAGCGGTAAAGCGTAACAGACAGACAGAGTTACTTTCGCATTTATAATATTAGTATGGATATATAAAAAAAAAAACTTAAGTAAAATATTTGTAAACACCGGCCCGTGGTCGAACCAACCGACATTTCCTCTCTGCTGACCATAAATCGCATTTTAAAAGAAGCCATAGATACATTTTGGACGCTTGCCAAGGTGATGTAACAACAATATTATTTGATTAACTGCTTAATAGAATAAGTATATGAATCAAGACATCAGAAAATGGCGTCGTTATTAATAAGGCTTCCACTTCAATCAATGATAAAGTTAAGCTTGATTTGTGATCAAAATATTTTCTGAACTAAAACTCACAAGTCACAACCTTTGTTATGAAATACTAACTTTCCGCCCACGGCTTCGCCCGCGTGGAGTTCGGTTATATCGCGCTTTTTAGATTTCCCTCGGCAATATCAATTTTCTGGGATAAAAAGTACCCTATTATTTAATCCGGACTTCGAACTCTGTAAAAGCAATCGGTTTAGTAGTTACGGCGTTAAAGCGGAACAAATAAACAGACAAACTCACTCTCACATATATTATATTAGTAAGGATAATAAAATCAAAGATATTAATTAACGATATAAGTAATTTATTGTCTTTGAATAAAATCAATCTTGTATGTATACTTCTTGTTAAGTCTGATTGTTGACTTTCGGGCCCTCGAGTAGCCGTAACAACGTCAAGGACCCATGGACCCTGGCCAATGATAGCCAGAACCAGCAACTTATCATGTTCCGAGGCACGGAGATGTCTCGAGGTATGTATATATGTATGTCGATATACACATACAGCAGATCAAGATACACATACTGTCAAATATTCCCACTCAAATTTCAGCACTCAGCATTTTCATTTACATTCCTTCCTCCTTCATTTTTCTGTGCCAGGGGCCTCGGCCTCACTTACAAATACCACGTGGCCCTGGTGGCAGACATTGGTCCTAATGGACCCCGTCACATTGTGCTGACATCTCTTTTAGGCACACGTGGAAAACAACGCGCCGCCGACCCAGGCCTGAACTTTACAGGGCAGTGAGCTACACATTGCTCAAGCCTTCTTCTTTAGCCTATAGAAGCCCACTGTTGGACAAAGGCCTTCATCAAAGCTTTCATTGCATTAGAAGGATTTTCCATAATCTCCACGCTTGGTAAGCGGGTTGGGTATGGCAGTAATTTGATATTCCACAGGAGAAGCGCTGCTGCCCGCTTCCCTGGTGAGAGTTCCCTTAGTCGCCTTTTACGACAACCACGGAAGGATATGGGTTGGTATTATTCTAAGCCCGGTACCACTCAAGCCTGGTGGCCTAGAGTTCGCTGCTTTTTTCTTTCGTCACGAACGTTATAGCTCAGAATGATAAAAGTCCACCGTTAACTTTTTATAAGCAGTGCCAAACAGACAACACGCAATGCAACTCATCAACAGAATATTAAAAACTCTCACTCGTCGGAAACTCCATTATTTTTTTGGCTATTCTTATTTCGGAGCCCTGTTATGTGTAAATAGGGTTTAAAGCGGATTTATTGCAGACAGACAGGTAATTGGATTTATTCAATTAAACAGAGCTGAAGTTTTATTTGTGTCGCGTATAAATTGGGATTTGAAAACTAGCGTCAGTCACTAGTTGTCTGGCTTTTATGGCGTAGCCGTGAGCCATACTTTTCTGCTAATTTCTTGCATCGAACCTTATATGTTTTATTTACTTTTTGTTATTATCTGCTGTATTGTGTCTTTTAGTCTATAAGTTTAAATAAATTCTTTTTAACCAAGTTCAAAAAACGAGGTTATCAATTCGACCCGTATGTATGTAAGCCAAATTTCAAGTATATGTTTGTATGTATATTTTTGTGCCCGCATATTTCCGGAACTACAAGTCCGATTTAAGTTTTTTTTTTTTTGTTGTACTATGTATTGATCAACTTAGGGAATACTATAAGTTTCATCAAATCGGTTTCGTAGTTTCTGAGATGACTGCCACTATTGTTAAGAGGTGAAAAAAGTAATTTTCGAATTTCGACTAATATACTGAAAAGCATGAAATAAAAACTTTTTACAAAAAAATAGAAACCGTCAAGTCGAAAGTCGGTGTCTCGAGGTTTCTGTTGTTTAGCTCGCCACCGACTTCTAGAGCCATGACAAACGTAAAATATTTTTTTCCTTTTAAGTGTTTTTTTTTTTTTTGAAGTCGGTTTCCATTTTTTTTATAAAAGGTTTTTATTTTCTTATTTCTTCTCGTAGACACGTTAAACAGTTTACTTTTGGAAACACTTCGTCACGGTCTACGGTATTAAAAAAAAAAGACTTACTAAACTTTCCCCAACAACGACATGATTGGTGCAGTGGCTGTGCGATAGACTGCTGCGCTGCGTGTTTTAGTTCGTTTCCCGCTCGGATCAAATATGTGTATGGTCTACAGGTAGTTGTTCTGGTTCACGCTGTTTGTGTGTGTGAGTTCAAATGTTTAAATACGCACCCACGATCATTTAAAAATAACTTTAGAAGCCTATAGAGGTCCACTGTTGGACAAAGGCCTACCCTAAGGCTTTCACTGCATTGGGGGGTTTGCCATAATCACCGCGCTCGGCCGAGTTGGGGATGGCAGTAATTTGATATTCCACAGCAGAAGCGCTGCTGCCCGCTTCCCTGGTGAGAGTTCCCTTAGTCGCCTCTTACGACACCCACAGTGGAACTGATTGTCTTGGTGACGGAAAACTTGATGAGGAAATCGCCCTGTCCTAAAGTCATAGAACTAGAAGACAAGCGACATCTACCAAACAGCACTGGGCCCGCGTGGTATGTATATTATGAGTCACTCCATCTCACCGAGAGGAGACCTGTGTCCCAGAAGTGGGGACATTATAGGTTGATTATGACTTTCACAACCCAGTACTAGAATCAATTGTAACAGCACATACCTACTTAGGACCCATTAAGTTAATCAAGTTTTATTCCGTGGTGCTTGGCAATCTGGGCTTCTCTCAGTTGAAATAATGTCCCTTTGTGCCGATTGGCCTAGTTCTGTTCTGTCTCCTGCTTGTTTTGGAGGGAAGTGGAAAAATATCTTTTTTCTTACTCCTCCGCTATTCTTTTCTGATTAATTTCGTTGCGGGACCCAAGACAGTTGAATCGTTTCTCCGGGACTCGTCGAGCTTCATTGCTCGGCGTTTTTCTGGCGGTCTCCACTGTTGATTCTGGCTTTCAGGAGTTGCAGTGGGTAGGAAATGTGGGGCGGATTTTGTCCTTTCACAACCCAGTAAATGAGTAACACTGTACTTCTGGATGTCACTTTTTTTGGCTTTTGATTCCTCAAAACCTTATGAGCTGTAAATATGATAAATTAGATGATGTCTCTTGAAATTAGATACGTAACCTAACATCATCCAATCTTGTTATATGAAATTAGATTTGACAACATATGTATTTAAATCGTGTACAGATTGCAGGAAAATTTTCGTAGGTAGGTAATTTAAAAATATTAAATTCAAGACGCAGTGACGTAGGAAAATTATGTTATTTACAGAACGGTCGGCGCAGTCGTTAAGCAAGTGACTGCTGTTCTGTGTCACGGGTTTGATTCCCGCATATTACTAATATTTATATTACCTACGTGTAGTTGTTCTGAGTCCGATTGTTTGTGTATATGAGTACAAAAATGTTTGCAAACACATCCGCGCAGATAGCAGAAAATATAAAATTTAAAAAAAAACTGACTTGAAAGGTTAAGTCGGTGAAGGAGTTAGTAGTATATCATTCGAAAAGAGCTTGGTTATCCATACTTCCATACTAATATTATAAATGCGAAAGTAACTTTGTCTGTCTGTTACGCTTTCCCGCTTAAACTTCTCAACCGATTTTGATGAAAATTGGCACAGACAATCTTTGGACCCTGAGAAAGAACATAGGCTACCTTTTATTCCGGAAAAATATGATGTTCCCGAGGGAAATCTAAAAAGCGCGATATAACCGAACTCCACGCGGGCGAAGCCGCGGGCGGAAAGCTAGTCCATACTAATATTATAAATGCGAAAGTAACTCTGTCTGTCTGTCTGTCTGTTACGTTTTCCCGCCTAAACCCCTCAACCGATTTTGATGAAATTTGGCACAGACAATCTTTAGACCCTGAGAAAAAACATAGGCTACCTTTTATCCCGGAAAAATTTGATATTCCCGAGGGAAATCTAAAAAGCGCGATATAACCGCACTCCACGCGGCAGAAGCCGCGGTCGGAAAGCTTATTATTTTATATAATGACATGAAAAGTCGCATCGAACGTTTGCCTCGAGCACGAGCGCGCTGGATTGTCGACTTGCTTATAAACATACACTCCTAATGCTCGTATCAAGCATTTGATACATCTTTTTTGATTTAATTATAAACTAGTGGTTGACCGCAATCCCGACCGATGGCAAGCAGTGATGCAATCGTTGATGGAAAAGTGCGCTAGTTTATTAAGAGCCTATTTACTTAAAAGAACTGAGTGAATAGGAAAGAAGCCGGCAGTTGAGCGAGGTGATGCAATGTTAAACCCAACAACACGATCAACGACGCTGCGCCAGAGGGAGATTGATCTGGAGATCCTCCACGACCAAATTCCCTACACAACAACATTTGGCGCACCGTAACCGGCACACATCGCAACACAACTGCTCAAAACCGTCCTCCGTACGGCTTCACCAGACATCATGCCGGAATACGACGAATCGCTTAGCGGATAAACAAAACCGAACGTTGCAAGTTCGTCCGCCATTGGAAGGGGAACATACGGCGCCTTCTATCCATTAAACATAGACCCCTCTGTTCATAAACGTTGCTTAAAGTTAACTAGTGATTAGCGATTGTTTTAACATTTATTTTAGACGTTTGCACGTCACCTAACTTTGATCATCGTTTATGAATAAACCCCTTAAACACTGTGGTGATTATTCATAAACGATGGTTAAAGTTAAGTGACGTTAAAAGGTCAAAAATGTATGGTTAAGAAATCGCTAATCACTAGTTAACTTTAAGTAACGTTTATGAATAAGAGGAGAGACACTAAGATTTTACCGTTTGGCAAACAACCTACATTACCCGCTTGGCAAACACGTGTCTATAATATCATTTCAACAATCCAGCAACGCTCTTGAAAATCTAGTTACGAAACCATACAACTCGACAAAACTTACACGAACTCGATTTTCAGAATTATCCATCCTTGTTGATGTGCAAACAGTCTGACCGCCAGAGGGCGCTGCTGACGACAGATAAAGGTTTTAGCTAGTAAACTAGTTTATTATTCTCTGAAAGGAAGGGAGAATGGACAGATTGTTTGTTTATAGTTTAGTATAAGACGGGTTTAATTGGGGCGACTTGAGGAAAGTTTTTGTCTGTGGTATGGGTTGTTAGAGTTGTTTGTTGTCTATGACAAAACATGGTAATTATGGTGTTACAAGGCTTATTATAAGCCTGCTGTATTTCTAAACAGAGAACTATCAAGTTAATGGCGCGCATTCAATAATTAATCGGTGGTAGGCCATAACATCAGCTGCCAGCAGAAGTTACCACCCACCAGACAAAGTCTTGCCGCTCCCGCTTGTCGTGTCCCGTCATGATGTCTGGTGAAGACGTGCGGAAGACGAGTCTATTCACTAGGTTTTTTTAAACGAATGGGCTTAATAAACTAGCGCGCTTTTAGCGCTTATGACAAGGCGGCGTCAAGCACTAGTTTATAAATATTAAAAAAAAAAGCACAAACTAAACTAAATTTAATTTCAGTGCTTATTATTTCTATTTCATTTAAAAGTAACAAAAAATTAGTTTGGCCCTATCAAATTAAAATACTCAATAAACAAATTAGACGTTATATTAAAAACATGGCAACTAAAAATATGTCAGTTTACGGCCAGCGCTGACTGATTTTACTGATGAAAGCAGGATCCTTTCTCCTTTTATTTCTATGGACGATATGTGAACCATGTTCCACATACCTCTATTTTTTTTTAATCAATGCCCTCACACAATTAATTACTCCTGTATCGTAGATCCGTTTACAAACATATAAACTCACATGCACAAACAACCAGACCCAGAACAAATACTTGTACTATACGAAAAATTTATTTCGTGCGGAAATCGAACCCGCGACACGCAGCGCAGCAGTCAAACATTTAACCACTACGCCAACCTATCTGTCTATAAACTTTAATGACAAATACTGGTTATAATTATAAATTTCCATGACGTCCGCTAGAAATATGACGGAAATGCTCTTTTAAGAAACTTTTCTACTCCAGATATTCAACAATTACATTCAGAAATCTCGTTAAAGCTAACAGTGGACTTGTTAAGCTGCCACCAACATTCCAGGGCACAGCATCACAAAACAAATCCATTTGAGAGAGGGTAGCATTTAATTATCGTCACCATTCATACGACCAACTCAATCAGAGGCTAGGACGAAAATTGGTGCACCCACCAATTGTGGTGGGTACCAAAAAAGCCAAAGTAAAGTACCAATAAAGCGATCCGAAGAGATTAATTAAAACAAACACTAGCATTGGCTAGTGTTTGTTTTAATTAATCTCTTCGGATCGCTTTATTGGTACTTTTACCCTATTCCTGTTCTGGACTGATTAGTTCTGTATGATATACGAAATCCTTTTCCTAAAAGGACACTAGCGACAAAACCGACTACCTTTTGTCTCTAATTTCCTTTTAGAGAACAGCCTTCTAGAAAGTATACTCTATTCAAAATAAGATTTAATATTTAAATAAACCTTTTTTACAGACCATTCAATGGATTTCAACTTCTATTCCCTAGGTATATAAGAGCAATAGAAGTAGAAAAAGTATTAAAAATTGTTAAGCCAAACAAAAGTAATACATTTAGATGAAATATACTCAAAAAATGGGAAAAAATAATATCTCGAAAACTACCAAAAATCGCTGAATATACTTAGGGGTTCAATAGATAGGTATGGTATTCCCCTATCACCTGGCACCGGCTTGACACTTCATAAGAAACACCCCGAATATACAACTAATGCTTCTAATGTCTAGATATACAATAAGTAAAAAAAACCATATCCGACCCACAAGGATAATGAAAGTTAGCTAAACACATGACCAAATAAAATATGAAAATTTACGTATTCATCATAGTAACAATACTAATGAATTTTGAGATAATCTTTTTTTTTCGCGAGTTAATTCCAACTTCCCCAAAATATTGTAATTCTTTAAAAAGTAACAACACCTTTTTCCACTGTATTACCGAGATACGACCGCATGCCGCTTGCCCTGCCCCCCTTCGCCCGCGGATGTATTGCCTACCGCACATGTATTAACCCTTTGATTTTCTTAAGTTACACAGTTCGTCGTAAAAAAATACTCCAAATGTCTTAAGTCTGATAGTTACACTTTAGGGCTTGGTTAGGATTGGTCGACAATTATCCCTGGACGACTAACCCCCTACCCTACCTCCCTATCGACTGACATTCGACTGACATTTGGAGCATTTTTTCTTATGTCGAACTCTGTAACTTAAGAAACTCAAAGGGTTAAGTTACCGCCTCTTGCGAAATTATATTTATTTTTTTAGGGGTATGTTTTTTTTTAAGTTTAGCGCGGCTTTGTAGGCATTAGTAGAATCAGTTATCAATACCTAATAATACCTTCAAGGATCGGACAGCGTACTCTTTACATATTGTTTATAGAATTTAATTTGCTTTTTGTATGTTTAAGCTGTGGTCGTGGTTCTTGTGCCAGTAAACGGTTACCTTATAGATGGCGCTAAAAGCAAAAGCGAACAACACAGAGTGACTGAAAAAGTTTTTTGGTTATGGTAAACCTACAAGAAATTGGTAAATCAAATAAAAGGCTTTAATTTTCGTCTCTTTGTTTTTGGAGCACCGCAATTGTTTATTTGAAAGAAACAATTCCAAGTGAATTCATAACTTTAGGTACTGTCTTATTAGGTTTGAATGCTTAATGCATCTTAGTGGAATGCCACACTAATTGCGTAATGTATTATTACTCTTCTGAAATCGCCAACCCGCATTGAGCAAGCGTGGTGATTACGCTCATGCCTTTTCTTTATGAGAGGAGACCTGTGCTCAGCAGTGGGGCGATAAAAGGTTGATGGGGATATGATGATGATGATATTGCTAATCTATTTCTCTATGCTCATTAACTTAAATAACGCAATAAATGTAGTTGAACTGTCAAAATGAAACCCATTGCTACCAATAGTATGCTTCGCAATTAGGTACTCTGGTGTCTAAACTGACTAAAATATTAACGGGAACGGTATCATCATTAACATCTCAGCATTAATCCCGAAGCTTTTCAGCTTTGGAATCTGGGGTCCGCTTTTCCAGTCTAACTGCTGATTTTAAAGCGACTGTCGTCTGACCTCCACAACTCGAAGGCGATATCGAAGCATTGCAGATAGACCAATTGTTGAACTTTTGAGAGCTCCAACAACCCGTAATGACTGCCATTAGATGCTTGTATGGCAACCGAGACCAACGGCTTAACGTGCTTTCCGAGGCACGACCAGACCAGTTCAAATATTTATATTCATGCATACAACAATTGGTACTTGCCTGACCTGGAATCGAACCCGCGCACTCATACTTGAGAGGCTGGTGTTTGAACCACTAGGCCACCACTGGACTTTAAGTCTGAAATCGCCAACCCGCATTGAGCAAGCGTGGTGATTACGCTCAATCCTTCTCTGTATCAGAGGAGACCTGTGCCCAGCAGTGGGACGATAAAAAGGTTGAAGATGATGATTATTATACAACAAGTCGGAGCACTATTGAACTCGGAGCAAAAATGAACAATTTGGAGTCAACTACAGCAACCCGTACAAATAAAAGCTTATCAGTTAGTTATCAGTCACGTAAGCATTTAAACACAACCATCGAGGAACGAAACGTAATTGACTTCCGAAAGAGCACTTCACAAGTTTGATAAACTAATCCGCCATCTTAGCCAATAGGCAGGGAGCTCTTGTGTAATAACACAAGAGCTATTTATAACTCAACAAACCAGGGTTCATAATTTACACAATTTATGTAAACCTAACGTGTTTCCCTTATTTACTTGGCAAAGGGTTGTTTAACTAGCGAGTATACCTCTAACGTAGCTAAAAGTTAACATTGTGTACATTTAAAGTACAAACGTTACCAATCTAGGTCAGTTCCATTAAAGGTTGGTTAAAAATCAATGACATTATAAACACCTGTAAAGTTGCTAGTCATGGACATTGTTGGAGTAGGGGTAAGTGTTAAAAATCGATCAAGTTCGAGTCTGACTCGCGCACAAAGGGTTCCGTAAAGGGCTCTATAATTCTTGAACTAACAAAGTTATTTGAACCGTCATAGTTGACAACGGAGGATGGGTTGTGCAGTTGTGTTGCGATGTGTGCCGGGTACGATGCGCCAAATTTTGTTGTGTCGGGAGTTTGGTCGTGGGAGGTCTCCAGACCAATCTCCCTCTGGCGTAGCATCGTTTTTCGTGTTGTTGGGTTTAACATTGCATCACTTCGCTCAACTGCCGTCTTCCAGTGAATAGGCTCGTAATAAACTAGCGCGCGTTACCATTAACGATTGCATAACTTCTTACCATCAGGCGGGATTGCGGTCAAACACCAGTTTATAATCATAAAACAAAAAAAAGATTTCCTTTAATTTCCTTACTTGGACTACCATATTTTCAGTTTTTTTGAGCCAGTTTTTTAGCTTTCAGAGAGGGGGGCATGCAATAATTTAATAATACAATAGGCTTTAAAGGTTATCGCTCAAATGGCTATATAAAAAAAAAACCGTCGTAGCAACCCCTCCATATTTTAAAAATCTATCTAATAATACCCCATATTTTGTGGGAGGCGCGAAAATAAATATCACTCCCACTTTACGTGTAGGATTAGAGTTCCGAAGCGTGAACTACGGAACCCAAAAATAAACAATACAAATTGTTTGCTGTGTCTCTTTATTGAAATTTAACGTGGCATGTTCTGTATGCTTTAATAAAAGATGATAAATTCGTTCATAATTATCGTCAAGTGCTTAGCCTTTTTCAAACTATGTATACTGCTGTATATGTAACCACACTGCAACAATTTCTAAATGTATTTGGGAAAAAATATATCATGGTATAAAAATTATTGGAATTGATTCAGTTGCTTATTCTGAGCAAACAATGTTCAAGTTTCGCAAAAACAAAAAATAACTTTGTATAGCGGTACCTACAAACGCCACAAATAAAAAACGCGTCATACTGACGTCATACCAATTCTATATCTCGCAAGCAGAGTTTACCGTGCAATTAACACACATACAACTTCCCAATATCAACCGTTGGGCAAGTGCCCGCCAGACATAACATCCTGTCTGGTTGGAGGATCCGCCCTTTTCAATGGAGGATGAGTGAACTTTCCTCCCTGTTCCTCACATCCCTGTATAATAGGGATGGATCCAAGGTATGAAAATAAAAAAAAAAATAATCCGACTTATAGATAATAAAAAAATTAAGACCCGTATTTTTTATTTTGTCGAAATTACCAAAAACTACTGAGATATAGCGAATTAAAGTTACGGAGTGGCTAATTACGTCATGCCGTGGTATATTTAGTACAACGGAGTGACGTCATGCGACATTTCAAATCCATATATCTTCCTAAGTATTTGAATGAAAAAAAAAATACGTGTTCAATGTTTTTTATAAATCTATCTGATAGACATTAAATTATTTTATAGGATACAACCCAATTGTATGATGTATAATGTGTAATTTTCATTCAGATTTAACTCTTACACTTCGATTGTTACTTTTTACTTTTATACGTATTTTAAATTGTAATCTAAATCGACCATTCCCGTTACAACCATTCCCGAGATATAATCAAAAATAAAAAAGCATCGAGTCACTCCCTTCCATTAAAATAAAATAAAGCTGCGAATCCTAAGACACAATGGTCTAAAAATGATTGTGGGCGGTGTTTTTCTCAACTAATTCTTAAAATAAAAGCAGTAAGCATTTTGAAATGTTTGCCAAATATATTATGGTAAAATGATGATGCTGATGATGTTATGGTATTTTTTTTTTTAGTTATGTAAAGGTTATTTAACTAAATAAATTAATCACACAGATTGGGCTAGCCCCAAAGTAAGTTCGAGACTTGTGTTATGGGATACTAACTCAATACAACGATACTATATTTATAATAGATATCTACATATATAGATAAACATCCAAGACCCAGGCCAATCAGGAAAAGATCGTTTTCCATCATGACCTGGCCGGGGATCGAACACGGGGCCTCCACGTCGCAGGCAGGCGTGTTGCCCGCTGCGCCACAGAGGTCGTCAAAACTACTAATAGACAACTATTACTAAGAACTAACTAATAGTCAATTATTTGAAAATCAGACGCTTCGTGATGTTGCCACTGAATAAATTATAGAATTGTATATTGATGATAATGTTCTAACAGAATATGATAATGGCATTTACTTTTTTTTGTGGCAGGCGGGATTGCGCTAAACCGCAATCCCGCCTGATGGTAAGCAGTGTCGCAATCGTTGATGGTAAAGCTCACTAGTTTATTAAGAGCCTATTCACTCTAGCCTTGAAGACACTCAAATTGTAGTCCGACGGAAACACCGCCGCGGGACTGGAACAATTTGCCATTGTTCCAGTCCCGCGATGTACTTATTCTGTTTTTGTTATTTTTTTTCTTCGTGCTTGTGTAAAATATTCGCTTAGCTTGTATATTTCCTTTACCGGTTCAGTGTCATCAATAATTATAGTTAGTTACACCGAGCGACGTCATTACGTCATCAAAATCAGCGCTGAAGCTGCGTCTTGACGCAAAACGTGTCACTACGACCTACGACCCCTATGGTCGCAGCAACAGCCGTTTTGCGTGGATGTGACGTATGTTTCCCTCGGCCATTTCTTATTTTTTTTTTTACTTTTTGGAGGTTTGTGGAACAGCGTGTAAAACTCACTCATCCTCCATAGAAAAGGGAGGATCCTCCGACCAGACTGGTATTGTCTGGCGCACTTGTCCACCGGTTGATGTCGTGAACTTGTATGCGTGCAAGTTGCACAGTTTCATGCAAGATGCAGGATTTCGACGCGTTATTCACGTATTCAAGAGTCGTGGTGGCCTAGTGGTTAAAACACCAGCCTCTAGTCGTGGTGGCCTAGTGGTTAAACCACCAGCCTCTCAAGTATGAGTGCGCCGGTTCGATTCCAGATCAGGCAAGTACCAATGTAACTTTTCTAAAGTTATACGTACTTTCTAAGTATATCTTGGACACCAATGACTGAAGGTGAAGGAAAACATCTTGAGGAAACCTGGACTTTAAGTCTGAAATGCCAACCCGCATTGAGCAAGCGTGGTGATTATAAGAGTATTTTTATTTCTTTCTTTCATGATAGATATATCATTACATAAACTGAAAATTGATTTACAAAAACAGTTTCTGCAAAAATGTCACCATTACTTATTATTTTTCACAATTGGTTGAACTTAACTACGGATCAAAAGATCGGCCCGAACATCAAAAAGACAAATCCGTGGTTGTAAAAAGGATTTCACCAAATGAAATCTAGCAACAATACATCATTCCAATCTTCCGATATCTGACCTCTTTCAGTTTGGAAATGTCGGCAAATATACTTAATGGATCTACCGTCCCAGAGTGTCACAAGGACGGCGAAAGGGACGAACGAATCTCGAGCAAAGCTAACTTTCAATTAGGGTTGTAACGGAGGGTTGTTAGCGGAGGCGGATGCGGATGCGGAGGTGACGAGTCTCACCTCCGCGGATGCGGTGGTTAACGGAGGCGGAGGCGGAGGTGAAAGTACATATAGAAAAAATTGAAATGTATGGTTAATTAAAACAAAAAAAAATATTTTAAATATGTACATTAATAGTAGGTAAAAAAATATTACCTTCTTGTAATGAAAATTAAGGAGAAACATATTGTGTTTGCCGCATTCCCGCCTCGCACTAGTTGATTCTTGACCATTTCGCGCTCAAATGCGGCCGGACGGTTGTCGAGCGTCGCAGCTTGTTCGTTATTTATTTTAATAAACCTCCGTTATAACTCCGCTAAAATTGTGCGGAGGCGGAGGCGGAAGCGAAGATACGATTTCTTGCGGAACTTCCGTAGTAACGGAAGCGGAGGCGAAGCTCCGTTACAACCCTACTTTCAATGACGCATGTTCAATTTTTCAGATCCAATTTACGTCACGTTAAATCAAATCAAACCATAATATTTTATTTTACATAAATCAACATGGGCACGTGTATGTATACAACGTCATTTTCACTTTATACGAAACCTGAATACAGTTTGTTCAGAATAAGCAACTGATGCATTGTTGTGTCGAGAGTTTGGTCGTGGAGAGTCTCCAGATCAATCTTCCTCTAGCGCAGCATTGTTTGGTCGTGTTGGTCTTGGGTTTAACATTGCATCACCTCGCTCAACTGCCGTCATCCTTCCTATTTATAAGTTTTTTAAGTTAATAGGCTTAATAAACTAGTGCGCTTTACCATCAACGATTGCATCACTGCTTACCGTCAGGCGGGATTGCAGTCAAGCACTAGTTTATAATTATTAAAAAAAAAACCTAATAGATTCCAATCATTTTTACACCATGTTATATTTTTTCCCCAATACATTTAGAAATAGTTACATTGTGGTTGATTATAATAATAAGAGGTAGGCTAGGTAATAATGATCCTTGGAAATGAAATGCAAGTTGATGTCCCTGCGGGTGTTCCGTACCTGTACCGTACTTGTCCCGTACCTGTACCGTGTATTATGACCAATTGCATTGCAATCATCAGTTCAGAGGGTTCATTTCCTGTAAATTTAGAAATTAAAATAAAATATAAATAATAAAAAAAAAACACAACTTAAAGTTGCTCATTGCCTTACTTTGAGTTGCTCATTTGACTTACATAGTAGTGGGGCAAACGCTGTGACCTGTGACATTATTTTGTAATGACGACACGTGGACAGAGTCGTTTTGGAAAGTGGGGATTGTCGGACTGTGACTTTGGATTGAGTCGCGGACCAGGACACTTCTCCGGTGCGCAACTGTCGGTTTGCCTATTTAAATTGTTATTATTTACACCTCGTGCTTTAATTCAAAACCCACCTACGATGTGGAGCCCTTACAACCACACTACCATGGTGACGACGCTATCGCTCCGCCCTCGCTGACGTCATCAAATATATTTTCATAATTTTATTATTGGAATGAATTATAAACTGCTATAATAAATAATAATAAGATGCGCATTAGTTTCTCAAATAATAACAATTTTGAATATAACATTTATTTATCAGCATGTAAATTAAATTAATATTAAGTATAATTAATTAATCTAGCCGCTTAAAGCTCTAGAAATTAATTCTCGGACAAAAACGTTATTTGTAAGGGTTTAGCTACGCGACATTGATAAATGTTTAATCGTTGTGTTATTCGTATCGCTGAATTAAACGTTACATTTGAACTAGTTTTAATCATAGTAAAATCATGATTCTGGGAAGTTTATTACGGGAAGTACATGGCTTAATTCGACTTCATCGGACGATCTGTCGTACGGCGAGTATCCACTCTGACGCTGTTTGAACGAAGCGTATCACCATGTCTTTTATACCGCGTAGGTAAAGCGAAGGACTGGAATAATTTTGACGACACGATTGTCTTAGTGGCTGAGCGATCTACTGCTGCGCTGCGTGTCGCGGGTTCGATTCCCGCATGGAACAAATATTAGTATGACGTAAAAAAAGGTACCATATTACGCCATAGCTGGGTTGAGAAAGCCGGATAGCCACTTCGTGTTAAATGGTATTTGGCTACATCTGCACAAACGCTGCTCCAATAAGAAGGCTGTAAAGAAAACCATGAGTTGGCCTAAAAAGGGATTATTACTTCGAACAGCAAAAATAATTAAGTCTATTAAAGCCCAATTTTGTCCTTGTACCTCAAGTCGACAGAAAATTAAACTTTATTACCCCTTATAAACCGATTTCAAGACTTTGATAAATTGCTGTCGAAAACTAAGGGTAGTCGTTCACACCGGCTTGGGCGGACCACCGCCGTGTCCTAGTGGCGACGATGGGCAGCGATCTCTCGCGTCCGGCCCTGTCCTAGCCATGGTCCGGAGCAAGAGTGCATGGCAGGCCGTCACCTCCTTCTGCGAAGAAGTGATGCTGGCAAACGAGGAAGCGGAGCGCGTGCGGGAGCGGGAATGTCAGCGCCCTCACCCCTCTAGCTGAAGCAATAGACGCCCTGGTCGGGAGACAACATCGAACTCCCGGCCATGCAGGCGTGGGCTTGCTGTGGGCAGCTCGCCGCCCGGTAAGGATCAGGCGCAGTTAGAGGGCGCGTTGTGTTACACGCGCGCCTCAGAGGTGTCAGCAACGAAGATCGATGCCTGGGTCAGGGTTGCGGGTTGGTCAAAAGAGAAGCCCTGGCTCACAGGCAAGTGAAGGAACACGGGTGGGTTTTAGTCAGTAAAAGTACGACACTCCCTTCCATCATCATTATCAACCTTTTTATCGTCCCACTACTGGGCACAGGTCCCTTCTCATACCGAGAAAGATTGAACGTAATCGCCATGCTTGCTCAATACGGGTTGGCGATTTCAGACTTAAAAAGTCTAGGTTTCCTCAGGATGTTTTCCTTCACCTTATAATCAGTCATTGATGACCAAGATATACTTAGAAAATACTTATAACTTAAAAAAGTTACATTGGTACTTGCTTGACCTGGAATCGAACCCGCGCACTCGTACTTGACTCACGCCCTTCCGCTCCGCCAGAATGGGAGAGGTCATTTACACCGTACCATTCTGCAAACGTGTTTAAGAACCATTTTCTACTATGACACTACGCACTACCTTGTCCAAAGGGACCGTAACCGCTGTTGCTAACAAATTGGGTAACACATAGACACGGGTCGCTATGGCGTTGATTCCTCTCACAAGTTCTCATGAGTTTTAACGCCTCTAAATAATAAAATCGTATCACGTACAGTAAACATTTCACTTAGGTATTCAATGGAGCAGAATATTGCTGTAATTTTTACTACGTGGCCATTTGTTTGTGCATATAAATTGGTGAAATTGTTTTTTTTAAATTATATTTTTAACCAAATAGCCGTCCCGTTTGGTTAAAAAATATAGCAATAGAAACAAAATTAGTAAAGTAAAGCAAAATTAAATTTAGTTTTATTTGACCGATAATTTGATTTATAAAAAATGTATTGTGTGGCCTTAATGTATCTAAAATATAGATTCCATTCATTAATAAACATACGTCACAAACTGGAAACGTCCTGGCTTGTACCCATTTGCAACTATTTTACAATCTTAAATACAATACAGAAGGCCTCGCACAAGGTAGACGAACAATTTTTTGAAGGCTTCAGTGGGAGTTTGGGAGGCCTATGTCCGTGGAAGTCTTTCGATTGATATAACTTTGAAATACAGCATTTTGTTTAATCCTAAAACCCCCTATTATGTTAAATAACGTTTCAAGTTCCTTCATGACACAATTAATAGATATCTGAGGTCATCTGAAAACCTGATATCAAAGATGCGGATGCATCATAATATTTTATTTGTTCTTGTATGTTGCATATATGTATTTATTTGAACTAATGTGATACACTTAACGTACATATTTATTGTATATTCTATGTAAATAGTACACTGTAGACTACCTACACTATTTCTCTCTCCTTCCCCTTAGTATTCCATCCAAAGGTTGTCTGTAAAAGATCGCTCTTACCGATAAGACCGCCCATTGTAAAACCTTTTGTAATATCCTTATATTTATGTAAGTTCTATAATTTATATGGTGTACGTAATAAAGAATATTCTATAATTTTATTTTTTTTAAAAATCATGCGCAAAAACATGTTTATTCTGAAACATGTTATTTTTCCATATCACAAAAAAGAAATACATAAAATATACACTTACGACATAGTCAAAAGCAATATTGTACGGGTGACAGTAGGTCAGGATACCCAAAACAGCCAAATATTTCCAATCAACCTTTAGTCTTGATCCTTTCGCGATTAAGTTAAAATTGTAATAAAAAAAAAAGTACGGATTGTATTAGCTTTATATGCTATCATCAGTACAATGGTTATTTTAAATGCATAAAAAATACCAAACTTCTCCGTTTTGAACCAAATAATCCATCGTGCTTGCCATTCCCCGTATCCGTGTATCCGCACACAAAGAAAACATAGAAAGCGACGTTGCCGAGAGAAATCTTTCATTTCTTATCACGGAGACGAACACTCACTAATATCGAAGCCATACGATATGAGCTAGTCTTTGTAGTTCCTCTTATTTTGCTATCTGCCGTCTTTTCTTGAACACTCTACTTTAGCAGGTAATATGAACATGCAAGAATAAAATAGATGAATTTTTGAAGTTATTGATGAGCTACGTGAGTAATAAATATAGTTTAAAAAACTAGAAAAACATGCTTTTAAAAAGGCGCTTTGTGCCATAATTTTTGTTTATTAAGCGCCTCACGCTTTTTTAAAATTATTTTTAACTTTTTAGTTTGATATTTTTTTAAAGCATGTTTTTTTTAGTTTTCTAAACTATATTTATTTTCAACTTTTTAGTTCGATATTCTTTTTTATTCAAAAACAAACGAACTAACGTATTGAAAACGGTGGGACATTTTACAGTAATGAGCCGCTCATTCGTAGTCCAAAGAGTTAGAGACGGACAAACAAATAAGCAAACAAGCAAGCAAGCAAACATACAAGTGAAGATAATAAAAAGAAAACCTACGCTAGTAATAACTCCGTCTAATCTTTCAGAAAACATAAGCATGATGTTATATTTTCCGTGTATACAATTACCGGGCATACAATAGTATCAACCCATATCCTCCCATGGTTGTCGTAAGACTAAGGGAACTTTCACTAGGGAAGCTTGCAGCAGCGCTTCTCCTTCACCCAACGGACTAGCGTGGGGATTATGGTATTGCCCCCCAATGGAATGAAAGCCTTGGGGGAGGCCATTGTCCAGCAGTGGGCCTTTATAGGCTGAAAAGAAGAAGATGTTATGTTTTTATTTATACAGATAGCGTGAGTTGAGTGTATTTAAGTACATCATCATCATGTCAGCTACAGGAAGTCCACTGCTGGACATAGGTCTCCCCAAAAATTTCCTAAAAGGATTATGGTCAGGTCATCCGACCAGGACCACCTAGTCGGTGAGTGTCCGACGCTGCGCTTGGAGCCTTCCTGCCCCATCTGCCATCAGCTCTACGTGCTATGTGCCCCACCCACTGCCACTTCAAAACCACTGTGCTTGCAAAACCTACATGATACACCTCGAGAGAGCTCAAAGATCACTCTTAAAAGTAATGACCTTCAAGCCATACAGATATCCTACAAAAGCCCTGTATGAGAGTTGCCAAGTACTCACAGTGTGGCAACTTTACCTTCTCAATCTTCTAATGCAACAGCAAGAACTCACACCGGTAAGTCCCGCAACCACACATAGAAGAACCTTCCCTAATGTGTGCCGCACATTCAAATGTAAGACCGCATCCGCTCGACGGCAACACCTTTACCTAGCCGCCTATATCTACAATAAAATAAACAAAATCCAAAACATCAACCCACTAAAAAAAAAACAAACCAAGTTGAAGTTAAACACATGGCTTCAAACATTAAATTACCTAGAGACCGAAAATTTACTTAAACAAGTTTAAGCGGGAAAACCCATTAGTATCTAATGTAAGAAATACACACACACACACACACACACACACACACACACACACACACACACACACCATACACTCACACATACACAGACGCACCACACACTACACACCACACACACACACTACACACCACACACGAGCATACAACTCATTTAATAATATCTATGTACATATTTATGTTAATACTGTAGCATGAAAAGTTATTTGTCCAAGAAATCGGGTGAAGACACTGACTCCTGTAACACAGGTACTACCTAGCACGGGAGTCAGGGCTTCAAATTAAGTGTAACTCCTTTTTATGTCAATAAAACTTTATTATTATTATTATTATTCTATGAATCTCCTCATTCCTGATTCGATTACGTAGAGAAACACCTACCATAGCCCTCTCCATAGCTTTCTGTGCGACCTGCTTTCTTTCTTAAATACATATTCGTTACTATTTTTATCACTTTCCTTTCTTTATTTATTTTAATTAGATAGCCTTTATACCGCGTACATCAAGGGACTGCAACAACTTGCCGGCGGCGGTGTTTCCGTCGGACTACAATTTGAGTGTCTTCAAGGCTAGAGTGAATAGGCTCTTAATAAACTAGCACGCCTTACGATCAACGATCGCATCACTGCTTACCATCAGGCGGGATGCGGTCAAGCGCTGGTTTTTAAATAATAAAAAAAAAGTGTTAATTTTACCCACTCGTTACGTTGTAATTTAAAACCGATTTAGAATGTCAGACACTAGCGCTTTTTTATATTTGTTTCAATGCTTCAATCTTTGCGAGATTAAACCATTAAAATATTAAAAAAGTGGTCCTAAATCCTTTTAGAAGCACTTTTCAATGTAAAACCCATCCATACTTAATGCTCAAACAAGAGTTTTTTTGAATTTTTACTAATCCATTTCAGTGCTGCCAGACTGAAAAATTATACGTGCTGGCACGATGTTGCCAGTGAATTCACAGACGTATGAAATCCCGCTGAAACATGGCCGCGGGGCTAAGAGTTTTATTAAAACATTTAATGAAACCGGAGTTAATTCCATAATTTACATGGAGGCGCTTGAGACGTATACAGCAGTTGTTTATAGATTTGCGAGGAATTTTTAACTAAATAAATTAACTAGCTCTCCGCCCGCGGCTTCGCCCGCGTGGAGTTCGGTTATATCGCGCTTGTTAGATTTCCCTCGGGAACATCAATTTTTACCGGGATAAAAGGTAACCTATGTTCTTTCTCAGGGTCTAAAGATTGTCTGTGCCAAATTTCATCAAAATCGGTTGAGAGGTTTAAGCGGGAAAGCGTAACAGACAGACAGACAGAGTTACTTTCGCATTTATAATATTAGTATGGATTAAAAGGATTTTGATTAAAGGTACTGCCTCTCTGATCTCCACCAGTCTGGTGAAGCCGTACGGAGGACGGGTCTGAGCAGTTGTGTTGCGATGTGTGCCGGGTACGATGCGCCAAATATTGTTGTGTCGGGAGTTTGGTCGTGGAGGGTCCCAATCTCCCTCTGGCGCAGCATCGTTGGTCATGTTTTTGGGTTTAACATTGCATCACATTGCTCAACTGCCGTCTGCCTTTCTATTCACTAAGTTTTTAAGTGAACAGGCTTAATAAACTAGCGCGTTTTACCATCAATGAGATTGCTTATCATCATGGCGGGATTGTGGCAAGCACTATTTTATAATAATTAAAAAAAAAAACTGAACAGAGAAGATTCAGAAGACTTATTATCACTTGTCGAAACTGGCTAGTAGGTAGCCAGTAAAAAACGTTAGCCATTATTTGTTAATGTTCATATTTCACTAAACACAAGAAAATCATTCAGTTTCAACCACCAACCAATAACCAACCTGCATTACCTAATAAATTTGATTAAAGTATTGCGTTTCGTTTCACAAACAGCAGCAATTAATATAAAGTTACATCGAAAATCAAAATATAAATACTTTTGAATGGTTTAAACTAGGGTTGTAACGGAGCTTCGCCTCCGCTTCCGTTACTGCGGAAGTTCCACAAGAAATCGTATCGTCGCTTCCGCCTCCGCCTCCGCATAATTTTTTGCGGAGTTATAACGGAGGTTTATTTACGTATTTATAAAATAAATAACGCGCAAGCTGCGACGCTCGACAACCGTCCGGCCGCGTTTGAGCGCGAAATGGTCAAGAATCAACTAGTGCGAGACGGGAATGCGGCAAACACAATTTGTTTCTCCTTTATTTTCATTACAAGAAGGTAATATTTTTTTTTTACCAAGTATACTACTATTAATGTACGTATTTAAAATAAAAAAATGTTTTAATTAACCATAAATTTCAATTTTTTCTACATGTACTTTCACCTCCGCCTCCGCCTCCGTTAACCTCCGCATCCGCGGAGGTGAGACTCGTCGCCTCCGCATCCGCCTCCGCCTCCGCTAACAAGCCTCCGTTACAACCCTAGTTAAACATTGTTTCAGTAACGAGAAGATGATTTAAAAATAAAAGCATTATAATTTTGAGGTTTAATAATATTAACGGGCAAGTCACTTTGTGAAATCATTATTTTATACTTATATCTTCATCTTTTATACCACGTACTATCGAAGGACTGCAACAGTTTGCCTAAAACGGTCTTCCCGACTGATTAATGATCACTGTTTTCCATCAGGCGGTATCGCGGTCAAGAAATTATTTCAATGTACTACAAAAACTACATTCCTATCAAAAGAACATTTCATTTCTCGGTGGTAGGCCATAACATCGGCTGGCGGCAGAAGTTACCACCCACCAGACAAAGTCTTGCCGCCAAGCGATTCTTCGTGTTCCGGCATGATGTCTGGTGAAGCCGTATGGAGGACGGGTCTGAACAGTTCTGTTGCGATGTGTGGCGGGTACGATGCGCCAAATGTTGTTGTGTCGGGAGTTTGGTCGTGGAGAGTCTCCAGATCAATCTCCCTCTAGCGCAGCTTCGTTTGGTCGTGTTGGTCTTGCGTTTAACATTGCATCACCTCGCTCAACTGCCGTCATCTTTCCTATTCCTTAGTGTTTTAAGTGAATAGGCTTAATAAACTAGTGCGCTTTACCATCAACGATTGCATCACTGCTTACCATCGGGCGGGATTGCAGTCAAGAACTAGTTTATAATTATTAAAAAAAAAAAAAAAGTCACAAAACAATTCAGTTGAAATACTTTACGATGTAATTAAAAAGTATAAATAACCCTACACGCTACCCACGCAACTAAATTATTAAGCTATAATAAACCAGAAGCCACACAATAACATTTATCTCTATAGTTACAAACGACAGTTACAATGTTGCCATTAATAAGTCTTCACTAAGACTAGTATAGTCAAACAAGCTGTTTGCTACACAGCCTTTTTTATGTATCGACACTACCCGAAAATTGTAAGGGCAATTTGAACAAGTTCGAATGTAACAAAGTTAAGCAACTGTTGCATAACTTCCATGACATCTTCTCGAAGACCGACGGTGACATGGGAAGGATCGAGCTCGTCAAACACCATATAGATACGGGTGATAAACAGCCGATAAGACAGAGACCACGTCGTATCCCCTTTGCAATAGAACAGGAAGTCTGCTGTCATCTGTATTGCTGACAAACCAAAGAAGTTGTCGGTTGTTAAATTGTCGATGCTTTAATAAATTAGGGCCTCCAACTCCAGCCAAGGCAAAACCACGTCTCGGCTTAGGACATCTTTGGGAGAGAAACGTGAGATGAACAGACTGGATCAGATCTTTGATACACAATCTACTACCAACCAAATACTCTTCCAATTACAATGTTGTGAATGTGCCGAGTAGGTAGTCAATTCTTGGAATGCGCTTCCTCTTGATATCAGGATGGGCGCCAGTCGGTTTGCATTTAAGCGGAAATTGCAGAGTTATTTTCGCAACAACTAGCGTAGAGTTATTGCTAAACCCCTCTCCCAAGTTTTTATATGTATATATTATAAGTATATATTTTGGTAATAGTATGTATGTATATTTAGCTTATTTAAGTATTTTTTAATAATTATAGGGGCTTTTTTTTCTCTACTATTTTCTTTCAAGCTAAAGCACCTACCATCTTATCTCTTCACCACCTGGGGTTGACTGGTAGAGAATGCCTAAGGCATTAAGTCCGCCCCTGTACATGTCATGTGTGCGAAAGAATAAATAAATAAATAAATTCTTTTACATGAATCTGAGCTCATAAATATATAACACACACAGTACAATAGTCTCGTTGGCTTAGAAGTCGCAATTGCTACTGCATGAGATTCTGGTTTCGATACCCAGTTCGATCACGTGAATGTGTTATTGGAGTTTTTTCATCTGCAATTTCTTAGTAGTCTAGATCTGGATGACCCAGAGTCTGAATGTTTTATAGGTACACCTCTGCCGACCTAACACAAGTTTGTTGTTATGATAAGTTAACATTTATTTATTACCTTGCTAACCGACATGTCTAAGAGCAGTGTTTGAGGAGTCGGCGGTAGTAAATGCTGGTGTGGCCCTACCCAGTAAATCTCCTTTCTTATTTAAGCACTTTACGTTAATTTGATTGCCAGGAGGTGAGGGATAGAAAGAACGGTAAATAAGAAGCATTTGTAACCTTGAATACTAATCTGAAGACTCTTTTATTTCCTCTGACACATGCAGTACCAAACTACTAACAGACGATCTGTTTGACAGTAGTTTAATGTTACAATGTGTGAATATTAACAGTAAAACAAGCTGCACCAAAATTTCTTTTCAACTATGTAGTGGAAAGGAAAATTTGCATTTACTCCAAGAAGCTTGTTCGACTATACTTCCGAATATATCCGAGCAATCCCGACTCTTCCCGAATAGAGCCGAGTTAATAAGTGTGGAATGCGCTCTATCGTGGAAGAGTTACGAGCCGCCGGATTATCTCCGCCGTCGTCACATGAACAGGTAGGCTTTTCAGTTTTATGGATATGGCGCCATTAGCTGAAGTGGGGGTAAATTACAAGGCTAATGACTTGTGATTATTGCGGGAGGGTAGGCTAGAATTGTTGGATGGTTTGGAGAGTGATGATAATTGGTACTGTGGTTTTAGAATTTTCAATTAAATATTTCATTCGGGCCTTTCGTTTTTGGGGTGAGTAATTTTATTGTCTCCTATGTTTTATTTGTTAATGCGTTTGGGTACAATATGCGAATTATTGTAAGGGTTTTTTATGTTATACAACGTATTATTAATTCTATCCTATGATTAAATTTTATGAGTCGAAATGATACAATAAATCTTAGAATATATAATCCAGAAATGATGTCTAAATACGAGTAGATAATTCATTTTCGTTCAAATCTATCATCAAACCAAATGATGATAAACGGCAGAGCGGAGGTTACCTAACACAAGCATCTTTTTAATGTACGTTTTTTCTTCTTCCTTCCTCAGCCTATAGATGTCCACTGCTGGACAAAGGCCTCCCCCAAGGCTCTCCACGACGACCGGTCTTGTGCTGCCCGCATCCATCGGCTTCCCGCGACCTTCACCAGGTCATCGGTCCACCTTGTTGGGGGTCTCCCTACGCTGCGTCTTCCAGTACGTGGCCGCCACTCCAGAACCTTGCTGCCCCATCGGCCATCGGTTCTACGAGCAATGTGCCCTGCCCACTGCCACTTGAGTTTAGCGACTCGCAGAGCTATGTCGGTGACTTTGGTTCTTCTGCGGATCTCCTCATTTCTGATTCGATCACGCAGAGAAACTCCTACGTTTTTAATTCTAACTAATCAATTATTCACAATAAACATTTTTATTTTAATTTCTACAATCATCCAGCAGCGTCTTTCACACATGTGCTTATTTGTTTTAACGTATACAGAAATGAAAATTCTTACTTGCTATTTTCGCTCTTCTCCAAGGATTATTTTAGCTCCAGGCTCATCTGAAAAGCGACAGTAGACATGTTCGGCTTAGAAGACTAAGCTTACAAGCTCTCTGAGTAACAACAAGCGACAGCGAAAGAACTGATAAATTGCTTTCAAAAGAATTTCTATTAAAAAAAACATTGTCCCACACTAGGAATTACGCCAGTAACGTGGGTGTGTTTACAAGCATGTAAACTCACAAACACAAACAGCCAGACTATATATTATCTTATGTAATTTTGACATTCAAAAATGACTGATTTTCAACCTATGTCGAATAATGATTAGTATATTATCATTTGACTTTAGGGTCCCATATTTAAAGGGTAAAAACTATATCCCATTAGTAATACTTTACTGTCTATCTGTCTGTTATCAGGCATTTTGGTATAAACATTTGTATTTTAAGGCATCTATGCGAATGAAGTCGCCAACAGAAGCTAGTATAAAATATAGGTACAATATGTAAAGAAAACCCTGTCCGATCCGTGAAGGTATTGTTAGGTATCGTTAACTGATTCTAATAATGCCTAGAAAGCCGGGCTGAACTTAAAAAAAAATCCCCCTAAAAAAATTAATATTATTTCGAAAAAGCGAGGTAACTTAATGCATGTGCAACACGATAGGCATACATGCGCAGGTGAAGGGGGGCATCGCTATTCGTTCCGTCACAAATGGTGTTGTCACTTTTTAAAACGTCACCAAATTTTTGGGAAGTTGGATGTAATTCGCGACAAAAAAAAATTATTTCAAAATTCATTATTATTGTCACTTTGATGATTATGTAAAATTTCATATTTTGCTTATACCTAACACTTATTATCCTTTTGGGTCGGACAGGGTTTCCTTTCGTTTTAATTATGTAGAGATACAATATTGTATAGTCTACAATCTACATAATTAAAACTGCATAAACTTTACACAAGTTCATCTCAACACATTCCACGCATCACCAAAATATACTTCCACAAGTGAAATCTACATAAAACCTCAACTCCGCGCGCTTTCAAAAGCAACCTACGTTCAAGACATTCAGTTTCAAACAAAGACGAACTAAAATTTTAATCCAGCGTCGCATTTGACGTAATAACGCTGACGGTATGCTCGCTCCATGTAATT
This sequence comes from Sesamia nonagrioides, assembly GCA_017933935.1. Lineage (NCBI taxonomy): Eukaryota > Metazoa > Arthropoda > Insecta > Lepidoptera > Noctuidae > Sesamia > Sesamia nonagrioides. The sequence goes on from JADWQK010001852.1 coordinate 178,664, forward strand.
TATTAAACATTATTTAACTTGGCAACATGTAAAGTCGTTACGTCACTCTTAAGCATGGAGCTAGCTTAGCTTTTATTATATTCATATTTTCAAGTATTTACCCGTGCTTAGAATAGTACCAACCCAAATCCTCTCATGGGTGTCGTAAGAGACGACTAAGGAAACTCACCAGGGAAGCGGACAGCAGCGCTTCTCCCTGTGGAATATGAAATTACCGCGATCCCCAACCCGTCTGTTATGCGTGGGGATTATGACAACCTCTCTTCTAAAGCAATTAAAGCCTTGGGGAGTCCTTTGTCCTGCAGTGGACCTATATATGCTGAAGAGGAAGAATGTTTTCAAGAGTTTGGTTTAAATTTTTTACCTAACCCATTAGGTGGCAATGCTCTGATTTAGTTCCTGTTTTTTTTTAATAATTCAACTCGCACGTACATATTGTAATTGGTTACAGTTCCAACTTAAACTATTATTTATTAAATATTATTCAGGACTTATTGAACGGCCTCCGTTCAGTCAGAAGACTAGGAGGCACACAGTCCTACTAATTTCTTACATCGACTTCACACTTTATATACAAAAGACACAAGACAGTCCCACAAAACGCCCGCCCTTCGTCACTTCCTAGTGCTTTCGCTGGGAAGAAGTATCGGAACAAATTCCCCAACTACACAGCTATCTGTTCATAAAAAAAACCACACGACTATACAACACTATGTATAATTAGTAATGAAAGTTTGAATTAAAAAATGCAATGACAATAACTATATAAGTTTTAACTAACTGGAATTTATCTGTGGCTATTGAAACCAGACTCAGCGCGGCTACGGGCTGATGAGTCCCTCATTGTAAATTTCTATTGTTCTAGATAGGTCAAGCTCATGTAATTTGCGGAATATTGTTTAACTTGGTGGTTCGTAGGGCTTTGCTTTAAGTCCCCAAGGTTTGAGGTCAATGTTCTTTCATCAGCTTAACTTGGGGTTGGGAATTCTAGGGATAAATTTACAGAGCGTGAAGCGTGAAACAAATTGAGCAGTGATGATGATATAACTCAAAGTGAAACTCCTGTTTGGTATACAACTTATAACCTACAAGTCGTGTTTGAGATTGCTGACGGTGTTGGGTTGTTTAAGAGAAACACTTTTAGTACATAAACACATTATTTATATTGCTTATTAATGACACTTCACAATGATGTTATACGTCGATTATTTCCATTTTTTTTTTTTTGGGACATAACCCGCCACTCTTTTCCCACCCACTGCAACTCCTGAAAGCCAGAATCAACAGTGAAGACCGCCAGAAAAACGCCGAGCAATGAAGTTCGACGAGTCCCGGAGAAACGATTCAACTGTCTTGGGTCCCGCAACGAAATTAATCAGAAAAGAATAGCGGAGGAGTAAGAAAAAAATATATTTCCACTATTCTATTAATTATTGTGCAGAGCGTATGTATGTTGTATGGCTGTACCAGAGAGAGAGAGAGAGAGAGATCGTAAGAAAAAGATGGATGTAAATACCAAAAAATAGTATGGCAATACTAAACAAGTCATATTTTGCGTCTGTTACCACTGAGCCAATACTGTCTAGCAACAAACAGAAAATCATTGAATGAAAGCTTTCACAGAGCCGCTTTTAATATTATTGAATGAAAAGGCATATTACTCTGTCGAGGAATACCGTAAAGACAAACTTTGATAAAATGATTATGTACAATTTAATTTAATTTTGTCATTTCTGATTCTGGTGTATTATTATTTAGAACTTTGATACAGTTATAATTTATTTATTTTAGATAATGGTGCCGATTATTTTGTTCGTAAACTAAACCATTTTTTTTTCTATATAATTAAGAAAAGAATAAAAAAATAACGTACTAGTTTAGTCATGTGACAGATAGTGATACTCCATAGACAGTTTAGGCGCAATTAAAAACATGGCGACAAAAAATTCGTCGATTTACGTCAGGTGCGGGTATTTGACAAGTTTAAACTAATATTATCTTTTTTTTTTATTTTTTTATCTATATTATAAACTAGCGCTTGACCGCAATCCTGCCTGATGGTAAGCAGTGACGCAATCGTTGATGGTAAAGCGCACTAGTTTATTAAGAGCCTATTCACTCTAGCCTTGAAGACACTCAAATTGTAGTCCGACGGAAACACCGCCGCTGGCAAACTATTCCAGTCCCTCGATGTACGCGATTTAGAGGAGGAGGCGAAACGCTTCGTCCGGATCGTAGTGGTGTTAACAACGTAAGGGTGGAAACCAGCCGTACGACGGGTCGTCCGCTGGTGAAACGGAGATGGGGGAATTAAATCATGCAATTCCATCGCACACTCCCCGAAATGCATCCTATAGAACACCGAAAGGCTGGCTACTCTACGCCTGTGCTCTAGGCTTTGGAGACCGACTCGAGTTAGATCAGGGTCACCAATCAGCCTCTTTGCACGTCTCTCCACTGAATCCAAAGTGGCCAGGTGACACTTGGCAGCACCAGCCCAAATGTGGCTGCAGTACTCCACACACGAACGGACCTGTGCTTCTTCCCTATCTCCTATTATCCTATCTATCCCTATTATTCCTATCTTATTCCTGTGTATCTTCTGTCCTTTTCTTAATAAAATTGAAAGAAAAGCCTGCACTAAACTTCAATTTAGTTTAGTTTTTGAACAAGGGAATCGGGGATTTTATTGACTTAAACGACATCTCCGTGTCGCTAACTCTTATGCTTTTCCGCGTTATTAAACAATCCAATTATTAAACATCCCCATAGGATAAGAGGATGTTTAATAATTGGGCACGCCACAATAGCGGCGGTAAGTCCCCTCTTTGAGGAGAGGCTAGAGAGGCGCCACGGCGCCCTCACCTTCCGCCTAACGCAGTTCCTCACCGGACACGGTTGTTTCGGGAGGTTCCTGTTCCGTATGAGGCGAGAGGAAACGCCACGAGTGTCACCATTGTGTGGATCGCCCTGAGGACACGGTGGAGCATATGGTGGAGGTCTGCCCGGCTTTGGTAGAGCACCGCCGTGTCCTCGTAGCGGCGATCGCCGGCGATCTCTCGCGTCCGACCCTGGTCCAGGCCATGGTCCGGAGCGAGAGTAGGTACATGGCAGGCCGTCACCTTCTTCTGCGAAGCAGTGATGCTGGCAAAGGAGGAGGCGGAGCGCGTGAGGCAACGGGAATCCCAGCGACCTCACGCCGCTAACCGCCGCAGGAGACGCCCTGGTCGGGAGATGACACTAAACTCTCAGCCACCGTAGGCGCGGGCCTGCGGGCGGTGAGAAGTGGGCAACTCGCCGCTTGGTAAGGACCAGGCGTGAAAGGCCAACCTAGTTGGCCTGTTCCAGGCCCGAGTCGACGGCAAAGAGATGTCAGCACATCGTGACGGGGTCCACGAAGACCGATGCCTCCTGGGTCAGAGTTGGTTAAACGAGAAACTGTGGCCCTGGCCGTCGCACAGGCAAGTGAAGAAACACGGGTGGGTTTTAGTCAGTAAAAGTCTGACACGCCCTTCCGAAAAAAAGGGATGTTTAATAATGTGTGCTCACAAAGTTAATAAATTAATACTTACAAATTAAAATATGGTAACAAACAGATCATTATTGCATAAATTAATGTCCCTCTGTATATTAGAGAAACACAATACAATTTGTCGTCCTCCGTGGCGCAGCGGTCAACAAGCCTGTCTGCGACGTAGAGGCACCGGGTTCGATCCCCGGCCAGATCATGATGGAAAACGATGTTTTCCTGATTGGCCTGGGTCTCGGATGTTTATATAGATAATATGTCTATATATATTATGTATGTATCATAAATAAGTATCGTTGAGTTAGTATCCCATAACACAACTCTCGAACTTACTTTGGGGCCAGCTCAATCTGTGTGATTTGTCCGTAAAAAAGCTTAAACGTGAACTGTTACTATCTTCACCCCTTTCATTTTAACTTACAACTTATAAGTAACAATTTCACGGCTCCACGACCAACACTATTTATTTTTAAAGCAATGTAAAGCATGCAGAAAACACATTTTCCAAGGATCTCGTCGTCAAGCTTCGTGTAAACATTGATTAAACTGAGCACGTAAGGGAAGTCGGTCGATCTACATACATCACGAGAGCCTTCCTAATAAGTCTGCGCCACCCTGAGATCAAGTGTACGTGGTCGTATTAAATTGAAAAACCTTTTACCTGTTGATAAGAGCTTGTTTTGAATAACTGATTCCTTTGAATCGTGTTGGGCATGTGACTTTTTTTTTTGAGTGCGCTTTACCATCAACGATTGCGTCACTGCTTACCATCAGGCAGGATTGCGGTCAAGCGCTGGTTTATAATATGTAAAAAAAAAAAAAAAAGTTTGTTGAACTTGGGTGATTCTTTTTTGGTGAGCATTCTCGGTGGTAGGCCATAACATCGGCTGCCGGCAGAAGTTACCACCCACCAGACAAAGTCTTGCCGCCAAGCGCTTCGTCGTGTTCCGGCATGATGTCTGGTGAAGCCGTACAGAGGACGGGTCTGAGCAGTTGTATTGCGATGTGTGGCGGGTTCGATGCGCCAAATGTTGTTGTGTCGGGAGTTTGGTCGTGGAGAGTCTCCAGATCAATCTCCCTCTAGCGCAGCTTCGTTTGGTCGTGTTGGTCTTGGGTTTAACATTGCATCACCTCGCTCAACTGCCGTCATCCTTCCTATTCCTTAGTTTTTTAAGTGGATAGGCTTAATAAACTTCTGCGCTTTACCATCAACGATTGCATCACTGCTTACCATCAGGCGGGATTGCAGTTAAGCACTAGTTTATGTATGATTATTAAAAAAAAATGCAAACTCGTGATGGCTTAGTGGTTAAAACACCAGCCTCTCAAGTACGAGTTTGCGGGTTCGATTTCAGGTCAGACAAGTACCTACCAATGTAACTTTTCTAAGTTATATGTACTTTTAAGTATATCTTGGACACCAATGACTGATTATAAAGTGAAGGAAAACATCTTCAGGAAACCTGGACTTTACGTCTAAAATCGCCAACCCACATTGAGCAAGCGTGGTGATTACGCTCAATCCTTCTCTGAGAGCAGACCTGTGCCCAGCAGTGGGACGATAAAAAAAATGGTTGATGATGATGAATTGAGCTTTAGAACATAAGTAGCTCAAGGAAATCTGAGTAGGGCTGTCATGTGAATCGTTCACAATTCTGTCTTTTCATATTCCAATCCCCTAGCTCCCTCCTGGTTCTACACCCAACATCTTCCGCCCATCTTGCAACTGTGAGCTGGACAATTTACACCTCGTCTTCTAGTCCTTGGTAGGCTGGTATCCTATTGGAAATTCCTTAGTTATGTGGCTGCTTATACACGTACAACGTCAGATATCTCTTACCGTAAGGTTTACTCTGCTACATAAAATAACACTCACCTTGAGACCATAACTTATTTAATTATACTTTTAAATATTATCACTTATTCACCAGCAACCAAGTACGCTAACGAAACGAAATTATAGTAATAACGAAAATAAGCACGAAATACATTTTCGTTCGAAATGAAAATTCACTAGCTCCTCGACTATTAATATCGTTGATCCCTGTATAAACAAACGGGTTTTAATTTACGATCTGTCTCCTGGCTTATATATCCTAGAGCATACACGATTTCGTGTTAGCAGAGCTTTTGTGACTAGGCGAGGAGCTGGTAATACGCCCGCAAATTCATTATCACCGCGATGCTGCGACGCGAATGGCTAATATTTGTGAAAATCCCGCTGTATATGGAAATAATTTGTCCTGCGCTGTCTCCTGGCCTAATGTTTTGATGCGGCTTATAACGACTCTGTGTTTTTTCGTGTATGTTTTGTGTTCTTTGAGCTTTGACATAATCTAGGTATGGTAGGATTAAATATAAATTCTGCGCGGTTTTGTGTAGGGAAACTTGTCTGTTACTGTTATTTTTATCTAAAACTAGCGGCCGCCAGCGACTTCGTTCGCGTGGTTTAGTTATGCTCCGCTCCTATTGGTCGCGGCGTGATGTTATATAACCTAAAGCCTTCCTGGAATAATGGGCTATCCAACGCAAAAATATTTTTTTCAAATCGGACCAGTAGTTCTCGAGATTAGCGCGGTCAAACGAACAAACTCTTCAGCTCTATATATTAGTGTAGATAAAAAAAAAATTAAGACCCGTATTTTTTATTTTGTCGAATTTACCATAAACTACTGAGATATAGCGTATTAAAGTTACAGAGTGGGGGCTAATTGCGTCACGCCGTGGTACAGAATATATCACAGCGTGACGCAAAAAGAATTTTTCAAATCGGACCAGTGGTTCCCGAGATTAGCGCGAACAAGCAAACAAACTCTTCAGCTTTATAATATATAAAGCTGAAGAGTTTGTTTGCTTAGTAGTAGTATAGATTATATATTATTATAGAAGTATAGATTTCAAAACTAGATGTAGTGGAAGGGCGTGCGGTCTTGGGATCGGCCGTACTTAGTGACGGCGCCCGCTAGGGGTGGCGGGCTGACCAGTCGGGTGTGAGCGAAAGGACAAGTATCTTCCGGCCCTCAGTTTTTCTGGAAGGAACAGTGAGGTTTTGGCCCATAGGACCCGACATAATCCTCCGTTATTCCCAGATGGAGGATATCCATGAGAATTTCCCCACGATACCTTTGTTGCGGAAATTCTTATGGCTATTCTCAAACCTTTAACAAACAATTTAAAGTTGTGGACTGAACTGTTTATTTCTATGACTATTTTATTATCTATTTCCGAATGTAGTCGGTTTTTAATTGCATTTACAGTAGGCACTATATACTATAAAGTGTCTGAAATAGGAAATAACTTTTGAAAACCTACTATGGACTAGGGTTGTAACGGAGCTTCGCCTCCGCTTCCGTTACTGCGGAAGTTCTGCAAGAAATCGTATCTTCGCTTCCGCCTCCGCACAATTTTTGCGGAGTTATAACGGAGGTTTATTTACGTATTTATAAAATAAATAACGCGCAAGCTGCGACGCTCGACAACCAAGTCAAGGCCAAGCCAAGGTCAAGAATCAACTATTGCGAGGCGGGAATGCGGCAAACACAATTTGTTTCTCCTTAATTTTCATTACAAGAAGGTAATATTTTTTACAAAGTATACTACTATTAATGTACGTATTTAAAATAAAAAAAATTGTTTTAATTAACCATAAATTTAATTTTTTTCTCAGAGTCAGAGGTGAGACTTGTCGCCTCCGCATCCGCCTCCGCCTCCGCTAACAAGCCTCCGTTACAACCCTATTATGGACATAAAACACCACTGCAATATGTTCATTTCTGTGTTGTATCTAGGGTTGCTAGCTAAAATTGTATGTTCTAGAGTATTCGGTAGGAAGAATGAAATAAAGGATTTGAGCTGTAGATAAAGGACTCATTTTTTTCAATGAATTGGTGTACGGTATCAGTAGCGATAATCCATGCTAATATCAAAATATAATAATATCTCTGTCTGTCTGTCTGTCTGTCCGGCTTTCACGCCAAAACTACTGAACTGATTGTAATGGAATTTGGTACACAGATAGTCTAGAGTCTGAGAAAGGACATAGACTATAAAACATCCCGCTATGACCATTAGGAGCAGAGCAGTAACAAAAAATGTTGCGAAAACGGGAGCTAACGCGAACGTAGGTACATATTGCTCCCATTATTTTAACAGGCGCTTATTTTATATCAACACGCGGACGGAGTCGCGGGCAACAGCTAGTTATTAATAAAATTACATTTACAAAGTAGTAGTAAGTTGTTTGTAAATAAATTAGTTAATAAAGTTAATACTTTACTTTTATTTAGTTGATGCCTAATGTTGTTGTGTCGGGAGTTTGGTCGTGGAGGGTCTCCAGATCATCCTCTGGCGCAGCATCGTTGGTCGTGTTGTTGGGTTAAACATAGCATCACCTCGCTCAACTGCCGTCTTCCTTCCTATTCACTCAGCTTTTTTGAGTGAATAGGCTTAATAAGCTAGTGCGCTTTACCATCAACGATTGTATCACTGCTTACCATCAGGCGGGATTGCAGTCAAGCACTAGTTTATAACTACTAAAAAAAATTAAAAAAAAATAATGAATAGTTGTGCTCCTGGGGAGTTTGTTTCGCTACTTCTTCTTTCCAACGAAAGCACTAGGAAGTGGCGAAGGGCGGATGTTTTGAAGGGACTGTCTTATGTAATATTGACGGTCAAAAAGTGGTCAAAAAGATTCTCAGCCTAATTTGAATAAATGAATTTTAATTTTGATTAGTCTTTTTGTAATTTTACTTAATATAACTTGTTGCAGCTTTAAAAGCTTCTCTGTTTTCTAAATGTAATAAAATTATAAAATTGTTTACTTGGCATATTGAACTTTGTTTTTTGTCTCTTCTTCTTCAGCCTATAGATGTCCACTGCTGGACAAATGCCTCCCCCAAGGCTTTCCACGCTGACCGGTCTTGTGCTGCCCGCATCCATCGGCTTCCCGCGACCTTCACCAGGTCATCGGTCCACCTTGTTGGGGGCCTACCTACGCTGCGTCTTCCAGTACGTGGCCGCCACTCCAGAACCTTACTGCCCCATCGGCCATCGGTTCTACGAGCAATGTGCCCTGCCCACTGCCACTTAAGTTTAGCGACTCGCAGAGCTATGTCGGTGACTTTGGTTCTTCTGCGGATCTCCTCATTTCTGATTCGATCACGCAGAGAAACTCCTAGCATAGCTCTTTCCATTGCCCTTTGTGTGACTCTGAGCCTTCGTATGAGGCCCATTGTGAGCGACCACGTTTCAGTTCCGTAAGTCATCACTGGCAACACATACTGGTCAAAGACTTTAGTCTTGAGACACTGTGGTATCTTGGACGACGAGAAGATGTAGCGTAGCTTCCCGAACGCTGCCCAACCGAGCTGGATTCGCCGAGACACCTCTGTCTCGAAGTTGGACCTACCTAGTTGGACTGTTTGTCCCAGGTATTCATACTCGTCAACAACTTCGAGTGCAGAGCAACCAACTACAATTGGAGTGGGTGCGACATGAGAGTTCGACATGATCTTCGTCTTATCCATGTTCATTTTTAGACCCACTTGTTGGGAAGCTCTGCTGAGGTCATTGAGCATTTTGCCCAAGCCATTTTGTCTGCTCGTGTGAAATTCAGAAAATAAACGATAAAGTTTTATTCTATGATATCGAACATTTTAAATCATAGGACAAGTTCAATTTTTGAGTCAGAAAAGAGAACATCCTTTAAAATAAAGGACGTCTGGCAACCCTATTTGTGTCGTTTTTACGTCACTTTTATATGCCATAAACGCCTTATGTGTCATCCAAAATTTTCCTTCAATTTAGCAACAAAACCTCCAATTTTCCTAGTAGATACCTACTTACATATACAATATGTAAAGAAAACCCTGTCCGATCCGTGAAAGTATTGGTAGGTATCGATAACTGTTTCTACTAATGCCCACAAAGACAGGCAAAACTTAAAAAAATATTCCCCTAAAAAAATAAATATTATTTCGCAAAAAGAGGTAACTTAATACATGTGCGGTAAACAACCCCTTCCGCGGGCGGCGGGGGGCAGGGCATGCGGCACCTGTGACGTGGTCGCATCGCTATTCGCTTATAATAATACCGGTGTTGTCACTTTTTAAAAAATTACCAAATTTCGGGGAAATTGGATTTAATTCCCGGGAAAAAAGGATTATTTCAAAATTCATTAGTATTGTTACTATGATGATTATGTAAACTTTTATATTACATTTGGTCAAGTGTTTACCTAACCTTTATTATCCTTATGGGTCGGACAGGGTTTTCTTTACATATTGTATATAGTATAGATCATTATATCATAGACATACTTTATTTTCCGTCGGCGGTGTTTCGTCGGACTACAACTTTAGTGTTTTCAAGGCTAGAGTGAATAGACTCTTAATAAACTAGTGCGCTTTACCATCAACGATTGCGTCACTGCTTACCATCAGGCGGGATTGTGGTCAAGCGCTAGTTTATAATTTATAAAAAAAACTGTTGATGTAGCAACAACAAATACCAATAACTGATTCATTTATTTTTGTATTATCTAACGGTACGAAACCTTTCGTGCCTGTGGTTATTAATTTAGATTGAAATCTTCTTGTACAAGTCGTAATAAGTACAGAATAGAATAAAATAGAATACCTACTCTTTAATATGTACACCATATAGATTACAGAACATAAATATAAAGATTTTACAAAGGGTGACACAATGGGCGGTCTTATCGTTAACAGCGATCTTTTACTGACAAACTTCTAATCCTGTCTTCATTTATGCTTTTATAACACTACTTTTTATCCTACATTTTTTTCTTTATAATTTTTCTTATACAATATGTGAAGAAAACCCTGTCCGATCCGTGAAGGTATTGTTAGGTATCGATAACTCGATTCTACTAATGCCTACAAAGCCGTGCTAAACTTAAAACAAAAAATTTAGCCCTAAAAATAAATATTATTTCGTAAAAAGAGGTAACTTAATACAGGTGCGGTAGGCAACCCTTCCGCGGGCAACGGGGGGGCAGGGCAAGCGGCACGTGATCGCATCGCTTAAAAGAATACCACATATTATCGTCAAAATGGTGTTGTCACTTTTTAAAAATTACCAAATTTCCGGGGAAGTTGGAATTAATTCGCGGGAAAAAAGATTGTTTCTAAATTCATTAGTATTGTTACTATGATGATTACGTAAAATTTTATATTATATTTGGTCATGTGTTTACCTAACCTTTATTATCGTTATGGGTCGGACAGGATTTTCTTTACATATTGTATATTACAGTCTATCGACCTCAAAAGGAAACAAAATTCCTAATATTCAATAACAAATTATAGAAACATTCCTATACGTCACATCCGCGCCAACTAAAGTAATTTTCAGTCCATACTGTATCCCAAACCCCCATTACTATGCATGAGGGACCAGGTTCAAATCCGCCTCGCCCTCTGGATTCCATTAAACTGGAACCCAACCCTTGTACGTACCAAAAAAAAACCTCATATAAATATTTACAAGGGGCTAAAACTTACTGCAAACAATATTATACTTTACAGTATCCGTTATAAAGTATATTTTCGTTCTACGTTCATGTGTGTCTATTTCTAGTTTTTTGTTTTTTATCCCGTCTCGTGAATTCCAGTTGGGATAATATTTTTGATTGAAAACAAAGGTCATATAACGTGTGAATTTATTTTAAATTTACAAAAATATGTTTTGACAGTTCTTCTGTACAAAATCTGTCAGGCGTTAGAATATCGTTATAATAGTGTCCAGCTCGCCTAAGCTTATATTTGTAACTGCACACACTAAATTGTATCTTTATTTTTTTTTTATCTATACTCTATACTAATATATAAAGCTGAAGAGTTTGTATGTTTGTTTGTTTGTTTCTTCGCGCTAATCTCGGGAACTACTGGTCCGATTTGAAAAATTCTTTTTGCGTTGAATAGCCCATTAATCCAAGAAGGCTATAGCCTAAAGCCTATAACATCACGCTGCGACCAATAGGAGCGGAGCATATCTAACTCCACGCGAACGAAGGCACTGGCGACCGTTAGTTATTAATATATACGGACAAATCACACAGATTGAGCTAGCCCTAAAGTAAGCTCAAGACTTGTGTTACGGGATTCTAACTCAACGATACTATATTTTATAATAGATACATAGATAAACATCCAAGACCCAGGCCAATCAGGAAAAGAGCGTTTTCCATCATGACCTGGCCGGGGTTCGAACCGGGGGCCTCCACGTCACAGGCAGGCGTGTTGACCGCTGCGCCATGGAGGACGACATAAAATCATTATTACACGATATCATTGTTGACTTGATCAGTTCTATTTTATTTTGCCTAAGTCACTTCAATACACGGCGATCCTTAGCCAGCACTTCAATCCATACTAACATTATAAATGCGAAAGTAACTCTGTCTGTCTATCTGTCTGTTACGCTTTCCCGCTTAAACCTCTTAACCGATTTTGATGAAATTTGGCACAGACAATCTTTAGACCCTGAGAAAGAACATAGGCTACCTTTTATCCCGGAAAAATTGATATTCCCGAGAGAAATCTAAAAAACGCGATATAACCGAACTCCACGCGGGCGAAGCATTATAAGAAATACAAAGCCATTAAAAATACATAGTCCTCGTAACAACAATTAAAGTAGGATGTAAAGCAAGGGCTCTCTTCATAGCTTGGAGGATTCATGAGTACAAGTGCCACTGTGATATTACATATGCATCTATCTATCTACAGGTAGTAAGCAGCGTTTCAGGTGCTGTTAGGTCCTTGTGTCATACGGGTTGACAGTTTGGAGAACTGACTGAAGTCGCCGTTTTTAAGTGTTGGTTTTTGTTTATTTTTTAAAGAATATTTTCTGTTTAACACTGGTCGAAAGTACAATGACTTGTAGGTTATTTAAATAACTAATAATAAATAGATATATTCGGACAAATCACACAGAGTGAGATAGCCCCAAAGTAAGTTGTATTTACTTGTGTTACGGGATACTAACTCAACGATACTATATTTATAATAGATACATATACAGTATGTTAAATAACAGAGGGCGTTCCCTTAAACTCGTTAATATATATCATTAATAGATTAAAATAAAAATATCAGCATAGAAAAATAAGCATAAAAAAATCCGAATAAAAAAATTCTAATTGGAAATAAATTTGAAACCTCCTGTTTTAAATCAAAATAGTAGCGTAGTATCATAAACAAATTGCGACCTTGCCGTCTTTCAAGTTCGCGTGTACAGTGTGTTTCTTTTACATGTCAATTTAAAATTTTTATTGAATATTTTCTTATTGGAAAAATTTAAAAAAAATTTTGTTTTCGAATGGAAATATTTTTTTTAGCATGTATGTATGCTATACTATTTCGGGTTAACGGGAACTCCCTCTGTTAGTTAACATACTGTATAGATAAACATCCAAGACCCAGGCTAGGCAGGCAAAGATCGTTTAGTTAAAGACTTAGCAACTGGATCGATTCCAATAATTTTTACATCATGTTATATTTTTTCCCAAATATATTTAAAAATGGTGCAATATGGTTACCGAACGCACAACAAAGCGGATCATAGTGTCCTAGGGGCCCCGCCACTGCAGGCGCGGGTAGGCGAGCGGCCCGATAACCATATCTTTGTTGGGACAACCAGGTGCCATAACAAGCTCGTAACTGTGTGATTTTTCATGATATACAACGTGTAACATAAAGGGTATATACATAACAATGGCATGGCATCTTTACATGATATCAAACGATATTGGAAGGGTTTTTTAATGCTATCTCTTTATGTTAGGAAGTTATGAGGAAAAACACCCCCTGTGATAGGCTACTATCATACTAGTCGCACAGAGATATTGAAGACATTTATCGGATTTTGGCAAGTAACGTGACGGGTAACGAGTAGTTATTAACGTATGTAGTGTGCTGCCACGTTTGTTATGATTTGATTTTAAGAAACACACGATACCGAAAATTTGGTACCAATTTTTTGAGTATTTTATTTTGAGTTGAAACCCTTCCGAAATCGTTTGATATCATCTAAAGATGCCATGCCCTTGGTATGTATATACCCTTTTTGTTACACGTTGTATATTTGAAATTTCGTACATAGAACCTTTACTTAAAAATACTGGACTTGTGTTCGGGTTTCGCATATACAAAAATAAAACGTGGTATAAAATTAAGAATACCCTCCAGGGACTCATTATAATCAACCGTCGCACCTCTATGTCACCCTTCATACGCCTTAGCGCACTATGAAAGTACTTTCTGTGAAGTCATTGTGCGACACTTCACTTTAGACGTGTAATTTCTTAGCGCACTGCACAAAATCACAGGTTCGATACGTATGTAGACATAGTACTCTACCTAAGTTAAAGTCATCATTATCATCATCTCGGCGTTAATCTCAGTCGCATCCGCAGCTTTTTCAGCTTTGGAGTCTGGGGTGTCCGCTTTACCAGTGTAACTGCTGAATTTGGTTAAACTTCGATATTTTCCATAAAGCGACTGCCGTCTGACCTCCACAACCCGAAGGCGACATCTAAGCATTGCAGTTAGACCAATTGTTAGACTTTTGAGGGCTCCAACAACCCGTAACGACTGCCACTAGATGTTCGTATGGCAGCCGGGACCAATGGCTTAACGTGCTTTCCGAGGCACGACCAGACCAGTGCAAATATTCATATTCATGCATACAAATACTTGCACTGTGCGGGGATCGAACACGCGCCTCCTTGCGCACCGGCCGCGTTCGCTACCGCTACGCCACGGAGGCTACCTAAGTTAAAGTATTGTGTAACTTTATTGAGTGATAACTTGTATGTTATGGAGACCTGTTGACTTTGCTTTGGGGTACCAAAAATATGGCGATTCCCCATTGAAAAATTTTTTCAAGATGTTTTATTGAAATTTGCATTAATTTTTTCGCACGTGTTATTAACAAAATTGCGGGGTCTCTTCCACAAGGGCCATTGATCAAGAGGTGAAGTCGAAGTATGTTATGGAAACCGACCCCAATTTAGTTGTGAAAAGTTTAGTTTTCTCGGTAGTAGGCCATAACATCGGCTGCCGGCAGAAGTTACCACCCACCATACAAAGTCTTGCCGCTAAGCGATTCGTCGTGTTCCGGCATGATGTCTGGTGAAGCCGTACGAAGGACGGGTCTGAGCAGTTGTGTTGCGATGTGTGCCGAGTACGATGCGTCAAATGTTGTTGTCTCGGAAGATTGGTCGTGGAGGGTCTCCACACCAATCTCCCTCTGGCGCAGCATCGTTGGTCGTGTTAAACTTACCAAAGCGAAAACTCCACTGAAGCAGTAATAAACCAAAAATTTTAACAAAGATGCTAACGCTACTCAGCGCTTACAGCGAATGCGGGGTGCGGGTTTAACATTGCACCACCTCGCTCAACTGCCGTCTTCCTTGCTATTGACTAAGATTTTTTAAGTGAATGGGCTTAATAAATTAGCTCGCTTTACCATCAACGATTGCATCACTGCTTACCATCAGTCGGGATTGGAGTCTAGCACTAGTTTATAATCATAAAAAAAAGAAAATATAAATATGTAGGCGGATGATGTCCATTACGCCAACCGTGCCGTCACTGTATTCAACCCTGGCACGTCATGCTCAGCAGTAAACTCCATCGGTTACAGTCACAGTTGTACTCTTCAATGTAGCAATGTTGTAATCCTTTGTAACGTAATATTACTACTTAGTGACTGATATTAGTTTAGTCTGTTAACTAAGTCGCGTGGTTTTTATGATTACCTTTAGTTAACTCCCTAAACCGATTGAGTATAGCACTACGACTACTAGACCAACGATGTATAAAATTTACATTGTAAAAACATCTAGTCGTTAATATAGAGTAAGTAGTCCAAACCTATTCGAAGGAAAATTGAACATTGTTTTCAGCAATGAAAACAATCAATGTGTTTGAATTTGAGTGTCTTCAAGGCTAGAGTGAATAGGCTCTTAATAAACTAGTGCGCTTTACCATCAACGATTGCGTCACTGCTTACCATCAGGCAGGATTGCGGTCAAGCGCTGGTTTATAATTTATAAAAAAAAAAAAAAAAGCATGGAAGCAACTCTAAATTCACGAAAAACTAACCACGGTAACAGACGTGTATTCAATACAAAATGTTTGTTTTTCAGAATTGTCGAAAAATTGAATGCAAAAAATTGTTAGGTACAATTGTTAGGTGTGTGTTTTTCATATGAAGCATTTTCAACTTTTGTATGTACCTACCTATAATACACAACAACATTTGGCGCATCGTACCCGACACACATTGTAACACAACTGCTCAGACCCGTCTTCCGTATGGTCATCAGACATCATCCCTGAACACGACGAATCGCTTGGCGGCAAGACTGTGTCTGGTGTGTGGTAACTTCTGTCGGCAGCCGATGTTATGACCTACCACCGGAAAAATATTTTAAAAAAATGACAAAACCCTGTCAAAATTCGAGGTTTTTTTGATAGATTGAGTCGGAGATCAAACTATATCTACACTCTTACTTCGCCAATTCACTTTTGACAATGGCAGATTAAATGCCAAATAAAATGGCAGATTAGTCGACATCGGCTTCACTTGCCATAAAAAAACTAGAATAGAATAGGAATAAAACTGTGATACCCGTTTGGTTCCGGGCTTAGAATAGTACCACCTCATATCCTCCCGTGGGTGTCCTAAAGATAAAGATAGGTCGTAAGAGGCGACTAAGGGATCTCTCACCAGGGAAAAACCCGCCACACTTTATCCCACCCACTGCAACTCCTTTAAGCCAGAATCAATACTGGAGACCGCCAAAAAAACGCCGAGCAATGAAGCTCACCAGGGAAGCGGGTAACAGTGCTTCTCCTGTGGAATATCAAATTACTGCGATCGCCAACCCACCTGTCAAACGTGGAGATTATGGCAAACCCCCCCAACTTGGGTGAGGCCTTTGTCCAGCAATGGACCTCTATTATATAGGCTGAAGAAGGAGAAGAAACTGTGAACGGTCTTAAAATTACATACACACATATTTTGGGAACAAACCAGAGTCTGTTCCAAAAATATGTGATGAAATTGTAAACAAAATGGGTGCCAATTTGTAGCGCCACTTACAAATTGAGTGCTTTGTTTTTATTATTTGAATACATAAACCTGAAATTTTAAATTTAAATTAGGTACTGTCGACAACAAAATTTAATTAATACGAAATTATTACATAGTATTTTTTTGTAATTTTGGCATTTCATAATAGACGCTAGGAGTTAATAAGAGAGAGAGAGAGAGACAGAATATAAGTGTCTGTACTTGTCACTTCGGTTTCGATTTTAATAGAATATTTTGCTCGGTAATTAAGTTTTCTAAAACTAAAGTGTTAATTGACTGTCCGTTAAACATTTTATTTGACAATAAAAGGTTAATTTTAGAACCTTGATTTTCGTCAATAAGTTTTCAATTAAAATTTGACATTTTCCTAAAACCTAAACAGCGTTTGTGTACATTTTCTAGAGTTACTTTTAGAACTAACTATAGGTACATTTGGGATAATTTAACCAGCATTTATCATCATCATCATCGACCTTTTATCATCCCACTGCTGGGCACAGGTCTCCTCTCATACCGAGAAGGATCGAGCGTAATCACCACGCTTGCTCAATGCGGGTTGGCGATTTCAGACATAAAGTCCAGGTTTCCTCAAGATGTTTTCCTTCACCTTGTAATCGGTCATTGGTGTCCAAGATATACTTAGAAAGTACGTAGAACCTGGAATCGAACGCGCACGCTCCTTCTTGAGAGGCTACTGTTTTAACTACTAGACCACCACGACACGGCCAGAATTTATACCAGGAGTAAAAACTCGCAACATGGTTTTGCAAAGCACTGTATTCGCACTATGTAAGTGTGGCAGAGGTATATACCTAGGCTGTCTGCATAATGTAATATTTACCATAACATAGTGTAGTAAATGAAATGCCAGCTGAAACTTCAAAAAGCGCACATTTCCATTCTTCTCGCCTCCATTTGCATAAATTACAATCTGCAGCAGCATTGTTAAAATAGTGCACTACTGCTGAGATTTTTGATTCCACTGCTTTATATTAATCTTTAATGAAATCTCGAAAGGACTGTGTTTGGATAATTCTACAACGTGTAACAAAAAGGGTATATACATACCAAGGGCATGGCATCTTTAGATGATATCAAACGATATCGGAAGGGTTTCAACTCAAAATAAAATACTCAAAAAATTGATACCAAATTTTCGGTTTCGTGTGTTTCTTAAAATCAAATCATAACAAACGTGGCAGCACACTACATACGTTAATAACTACTCGTTACCGTCACGTTACTTGCCAAAATCCGATAAATGTCTTCAATATCTCTGTGCGACTAGTATGATAGTAGCCTATCACAGGCGGTGTTTTTCCTCATAACTTCCTAACATAAAGAGATAGGATTAAAAAACCCATCCAATATCGTTTGATATCATGTAAAGATGCCATGCCCTTGTTATGTATATACCCTTTATGTTACACGTTGTATATGTATAGCAGCACATCTATGTCAAATATTTGTATGAAGTTTTTTAGGTAAATGTTATGCTGTTTGACTTGCTGCGCGCTTTGGTGAATACTGTAAGTGCATCAAGGATTGATGGTAATATAAATAAATGTAGATTGTTTAATCATAATATGTATATATTGTATATACAATATGTTAAGAAAACCCTGTCCGACCCGTAAGGATAATAAAGGTTAGGTAAACACATGACCAAATATAATATAAAATTTTGCGTAATCATCATAATAACAATACTAATGAAATTTAAAATAATCTGCTTTTTCCCGCGAATTAATTCCAACTTCCCCGAAATTTGGTAATTCAAGCAATGGTGGCGTAAGTCATTCCATAGCCGAACTGCTTGTACAGTAAAGGATTTATCATGGAAACTAGTGGAATGCATCTCTAATATCAGGTTTTCCGATGGCCTCAGATGTCTATTATGTGTGCCGTGAAGGAACTTAAAACGTTCTTTAAGATAAGAGGGGGTTTTAGGATTAAACAAAATACTGTAGAGCTGAAACTAAAGGCTTCACGGAAAATATCGAAGTTTAGCCCAAATCAGCAGTTAGACTGGTAAAGGGGGTTTTAGGATTAAACAAAATACTGTAGAGCTGAAACTAAAGGCTTCACGGAAAATATCGAAGTTTAGCCCAAATCAGCAGTTAGACTGGTAAAGGCGGTTTTAGGATTAAACAAAATACTGTAGAGCTGAAACTAAAGGCTTCACGGAAAATATCGAAGTTTAGCCCAAATCAGCAGTTAGACTGGTAAAGGGGGTTTTAGGATTAAACAAAATACTGTAGAGCTGAAACTAAAGGCTTCACGGAAAATATCGAAGTTTAGCCCAAATCAGCAGTTAGACTGGTAAAGCGAACCCCAGACTCCAAAACTGAAATCGCTTAGGATGCGACTGGGATTAACACTGAGATGATGATGATGATGATGATGCTGTAGAGATGAAAAGGATATGAGAATTCCGGCGTTCCGGCGGGGTATTCCTGTTTCGTAGGTGGGTTTACAAACATATAAACTCACATACACAAGCAGCCAGGACCCGTATCAGCTACCTGGTAGGCCATGCAAATATTTGTTCCGTGCATCAATGGCTCAGCCACTGCACTTACTGCGTCGTATTTTAATAATTTACTTTTTAATACTGGCCTCATTTTACGATTCCTTATGGATCATCTCTTTGAGTAATTACGCATGAAAATTCATGCGATGCTCAATGGTCCTTTGCGTTAAATTCCCGCTGACGTTTCAACTGCTTATTCGATCCATCATAATTTCTCAAAGAGATGAAGATATATTCTTGAAAAAAAAAAAACCGGCCAAATGCGAGTCGGACTCGCACACCGAGGGTTCCGCCGTACAAACGTAGCGGTTTACAACTTATGACGTACTAGCTTTCCGCCAGCGGCTTCGCCCGCGTGGAGTTCGGTTATATCGCGCTGTTTAAATTCCCCTTGGGAACATCAAAATTTTCCGAGATAAAAGGTAGCCTATGTTCTTTCTCAGGGTCTAAAGATTGTCTGTGCCAAACTTCATCAAAATCAGTTGAGAGGTTTAGGCGGGAAAGCGTAACAGACAGACAGAGTTACTTTCGCATTTATAATACTAGCATTGATTTAGAATTTTTCACAGTTTAGAGCCAATTAGATTTAAGAAGTGTTTGATATGAATTTCAACTTTAATATCTCTACGCATTCATGTGAAAAAGGGTAGGTAGTAAGTTTATAATTATTAAAAAAATATTTTATGTCATGTAAGCAAAAATAATATTTTAATATTTTATGTAACTTCAAATTTATCATTTTTCACAATTTTTCCTTTATCTGTCTGTACTATAATATAACGTTGCTTTGTGCCAAATTTCAAGATTCTGAGTTTACGGGAAGTATCCTGTAGGTTTTGATTCCTTTGCGAGTGTCGAAAATTTGTTGAAAATATCGACATATCGGCTGTATCTTTTGATTGGCTTGGCTTAGAAGTTTAATATTTTCACAGCTTAAAGGGACAATAGACCTAGGTATTTGGTATAAATTTCAATTTGATAACTTTATTCGTTCGTGAGAAATAAGGTAGTAAGTTCCATTTTATCAAAATATGTTTATTATATTATATAACTAAAAAAATGTGATTTTCGCAATTTTTCCTATATTTGCATTATATGACAATGCTTCATGCCAATTTTCAAGATTCTGAGTTTACGGGGAGTATCCTGTACGTTTTGATTCCTTTGCGAGTGTCGAAAATTTGTTGAAAATATCGACATAATCGGCTGTATCTTTTGATTGGCTTGGATTAGAAGTTTGATATTTTCACAGCTTAAAGAAACAATAGACCCGAGTATTTCGTGTGAATTTCAGCTTGATACGTCCACGCGTTCTTGGGATAAAGGGTCTTGACAGACAGACAGACAGACAGACGGACAACAAAGTGATCCTATAAGGGTTCCGTTTTTTCCTTTTGAGATATGGAACCCTAAAAAATAGATCATTTCATTTTACAGAATTGGGGCCCTGCTCTCATTACAGTAAGGCCCCAATTCTGTAAAATACACAACTGTGTCTGTAGTGTCTCAATAGGATAGTCACCGACATTTGACATTCTATAACTTGTTTATGACCATAGACTCGCCACACAGTTGTTATTGAAACCCCATAGCAATAATGGGTACCTAGTCTGTAACATTATAATGCGTCAATGACACTGTAATAGCTAAACTTACCGTAGTCTGTAAACATTTTAAGCGTATTTAACAGAAGTTATATCGCTCAGTGGTAACGGACGAAAATGACAAGTTGTAGGACCGACACTGTACTTCTTTTGAAATATTTCATCACTACAAAACCTGCTCTCAATGTGGTGAACAATAACATCTTTAGATAAAACGTATACATCGTAAATAATTATACACGGACAAATCACACAGATTGAGCTAGCCCCAAAGTAAGTGCGCGACTTGTGTTATGGGATACTAACTAAACGATACTATATTTATAATAGATATTTATATAGATAAACATCCAAGACCCAGGCCAATCAGGAAAAGATCGTTTTCCATCATAACCTGGCCGGGGATCGAACTCAGGGCCTCCACGTCGCAGGCAGGCGTGTGACCGCTGTACTACGGAGACATCTTCCCACACTTGGCTCGAGAGGCGGACTACAGCCCACATCCTATCACTGATCCCGGGTTCAGGCCCGGATCCCGACATTGGAAACATTAGGCTGATTATGCATGGCGTAAATTATCCTTTCCAATCCAATTTTTTTTACGTATGTCATAATTTTTTTCAGTCTATAGTCAAATAACTGTGGTCCCCAACCCGGCTGCCCAAGCGTGAGGATTATAAGGCGGTTATTCAAATATTCCCGTACTTACAAAGTAACTAAAAATAATCTTATTGCGTAACACCCTTATATAGAGTAACTAATACCCTAACAATGGCAATACTTTTCATTTTGACAGTTAAACAACATCCATTGCGTTATTTACGCTGTGGATCAGACAAACTTTTCAAACCTATCGTTTTCCATCATAACCTGGCCGGGGATCGAACCCGGGGCCTCTACGTCGCAGGCAGGCGTGTGACCGCTGTACTACGGAGACATCTTCCCACACTTGGCTCGAGAGGCGGACACATCCTATCACTGATCCCGGGTTCAGGCCCGGATCCCGACATTGGAAACATTAGGCTGATTATGCATGGCGTAAATTATCCTTTCCAATCCAATTTTTTTTACGTATGTCATACTTTTTTTTCAGTCTATAGTCAAATAACTAGCCGGTTAACTAGTCGGTTTGCATTTAAGCGGAAATTGCAGAGTTATTTTCGCAACAACTAGCGTAGAGTTATTGCTACACCCCTCTCCCAAATTTTAGTTTTTTTTTATGTATATATTATAAGTATATATTTTGGTAATAGTATGTATGTATATTTAGCTTATTTAAGTATTTTTTTAATAATTATAGGGGCTTTTTTTTTCCTTTAAATATTCTTTCAAGCTAAAGCACCTACCATCTTATCTCTTCACCACCTGGGGTTGACTGGTAGAGAATGCCTAAGGCATTAAGTCCGCCTCTGTACATGTCATATGTGCAAAAGAATAAATTAATAAATAAATATATAACTGCGATCCCCAACCCGCCTGCCCAAGCGTGAGAATTATAAGGGGGTTATTCAAATATTCCCTTCCTTACAAAGTAACTAAAAATAATCTTATTGCGTAACACCCTTATATAGAGTAACTAATACCCTAACAATGGCAATACTTTTAATTTTGACAGTTAAACAACATCCATTGCGTTATTTACGTTGTGGATCAGACAAACTTTTCAAACCTACGAAGCAATTAAGGATTAAGAATTTCCTGCAAAATCCTTCGAATTGTGATAAAAGTTTCCAACTCTGGGGTGCTTGTTTACTCTCGACGATCTCCGTATATCCGTGATGTTCGAGATAAGCACAAGTCCTTGTTTGGAGATAAGAATTATTAAGTACTTATGTGCGTATAAGTCGCAGCCAACAGGTTAAATGAACCGCCTAACAAAGTACATCAGTTCTGTTTAAATATGTTATGTGAAGTCGGTTCGTTTACGTGCTTTGGAAATTTATCATACTGCCGTGCTCCCCCCATCAGTAAAATTATTTACGACAGCTGCGCCCGCAGTGTGTCAGCTTAAGTTTCCATCTCCTGGGAATATCCAGATATAAACTATCCTCTATATTAATGCTGGTTATAAACCATCTATACGCTTTTCATGCAAATTACATGACAGCTTCCGTAGCGTAGCGGTAGCGAACGTGGCCGCTGCGCAAGGAGGCGCGTGTTCGATCCCCGCACAGTGCAAAAATTTGTATGCATGAGTATGAATATTTGCACTGGTCGTGCCTCGGAAAGCACGTTAAGCCGTTAGCCCCGGTTGCCATACGAACATCTAATGGCTGTTGGCTGTGGTATGGTTGTTAGAGCCCTCAAAAGTCCAACAATTGGTCCTACAATGCTTCGATATCGCCTTCGCGAAAAATATCGAAGTTTAGCCAAAAATCTGAAGTTAGACTGGTAAAGCGGACCCCAGACTCGAAAACTGAAAAGCTTCGGATGCGACTGGGATTAACGCTGAGATGATAATGATGCTTTTCATGCAAATTCGTTCAATACATTTTGCGTAAAAGAGTAACAAACATACATATATCTATCGATGCTAAAAAATGCCGTACAAAAATATATTATGACCAAAACGTACTCACTTGAGTGAGTACGTTTGCACTGCACTTTTGAATTCTCACCAACACTCAGTTGGACAGCTTACAAGTGACGATATGGTGCTGAATATTATTATTTTATGCTGTTATATCGTCCTTTAATATACGTCACCTGGGGGTTCATGTGACCCATCCATTTTAGGCCTTGGGACTGTAGTCTAATACACCCATTGATACATACAAACTTTTACTTGATTTTTTTTATTTTTTTTTTAATTCATCATCATCATCAACCTTTTTATCGTCCCATTGCACAGGGCCTGTAGCCAATGTAACATCACTTCGTAGTGAAGCGAAATCGAAACCAACCAATGGCGGGAACGATTGAACACGCGACACGATAAATCACGTGGCCAATCGTTCCCGCCATATTGGTTGGTTTGGTATTCGATTTTGCTTCGCTATGAAGCGATGTTACATTGGCTACAGGCCCAGGTCTCCTCTCATACATAGAAAGATTGAGCGTAATCACCACGCTTGCTCAATGCGGGTTGGCAATGATTTTTTTTATTTTAGTTGTCCATTCCATAATAGTATATAATGTTGTAATTATAGTACACAGGATATATATAAAGGTTTCTGAAAGTGTACCTTTTTTATTATGAACCTGTGATGGGCACGTTTCCTTGTTGCCAGTATCTCCCTATAGTTAACCCTGACAGGTACACAATACCTGTGCATTATCATAATAACCCATAAGTCCCCTCATCATCATAATCCACCCACAAAAAATGGTCATATTCCAGCCTCATCCACCCGCAAACCTTCTAAACTCGTACTTCTGTACCCAATTTCTGTGCTAAAGCCACACCAGACTAGTTATCATACAGATTGTTTCGTTTCGGTAAGATATGAGGTAAATTGAAGCGTGAGTATGGCCAATTTGCGTTGATTTCTTTATCCGGGGCCCGGTCGAACGTGACTCGCCCGAGATGAATCTAAATGAGAAGGCGGTAAGGACTTAGTGTTAGCGAAGCGTGTTAGTCAGATTGATCAGATTCTTAACATCTTACACTCTTTAAGAAATCCGTGAATATAATGCGATTGATTTAATTGTTATTGTAGCTTTTTTTCCGGGGTGGAAATCCGACGGGGTCTGTCAGACTCTTACTGACTAAAACCACCCGATGTCTCTTCTATCACGAGCGCGCGTGGGGCCGCGGGAGTCTAAATTCTTTCATGGCCCCACACACTCGGTCTGTCCGGGCCTCGTCTCCTTCACGGGGTAGTGGGGTGTCAAACGACCCCGTGCATCGCCTGAGAGGCAGGGGGAGAGGCAGGAGAACAGCGGTAGCCTTGTTATATCGAAACTGCTCCGAAAAAGATGAAGGAAGAAATCGTGAGGAAATCCGCATGTCCTAGAGGCATAAAACTTCGAAGTCATGTGACATCTTCGAACCCGGTTATGGTCCACTGCCTCTCACCAAGAGGACGCCTGTGTCCCAGAAGTTTTTCTCGGTGGTAGGCAACAACATCAGCCGCCGGCATAAGTTACCACCCACCATGGCAGACAAAGTCTTGCCGCCAAGTGTCTTCAAGGCTAGAGTGAATAGGTTCTTAATAAACTAGCGCGCTTTACCATCAATGATCGAATCACTGCTTACCATCAGGCGGGATTGCGGTCAAGCGCTTGTTTATAACTTACAAAAAAAAAAAAAAGCGATTCGTCGTGTTCCGGCATGATGTCTGGTGAAGCCGTACGGAGGACGGGTCTGAGCAGTTGTGTTGCGATGTGTACCGGGTACGATGTGCCTAATGTTGTTGTGTCGGGAGTTTGGTCGTGGAGGGTCTCCAGATCATCCTCTGGCGCAGCATCGTTGGTCGTGTTGTTGGGTTAAACATTGCATCACCTCGCTCAACTGCCGTCTGTCTTCCTATTCACTCAGTTTTTTTGAGTGAATAGGCTTAATAAGCTAGTGCGTTTAACCATCAACGATTGCATCACTGCTTACCATCAGGCAGGATTGCAGTCAAGCACTAGTTTATAACTAAAAAAAAAAAATAAAAAAAAAAAAAGTGTGTATAATGTATAGGCTGATTTATCTATAGTAAGTCCTTGAGATCGCATTTCGACCGTGGTAGCTAATTCTAATAGAGACTAGGCTTTGGCGTAGGAGATCCTAATCCTCCTAATATTATAAATATGAATATTTTGAGTATGGTCGGATGTTTGTTACCCTTTCACGCAAAAACTACTAAGCGGATTTAGAAGAAATTTGGCTCACATATAGTTTATTATCAGAAATGATATTAAGGATACTCTTCATTCCGATATTCCCACGGGATCAACGGTTGTGCATTATGCTTATGCTGCTATATTTGCTTATGTAAGACCGCCACTCCCGACCGATGCTCTCTGTCTTCCCTCTTTGTCGTAGTCCGAAGGGATGGCAATTCAATATTATTTCAACTCGTACAAGACTATAACAAATTAAATAAATAACTCAATTATGCAAACAAAAATAACAGGTATAAAAATTAAATATGAGATCAAAGGACTCCTATCTTAGGTCAGAAATAAATACATAACAAAAGAGTTAATGTGTTTGTGAAATATTGGCACTTACAATAAAATATTAATTTTTAATCCGCGCCAGTCGTAACCACCTTACTTGTCTGTGGCTAGAGTTCGGAGATACAACATGGATGTGGCGATAGAAAAAGAATAAAGACTGATTTACAAAGTGCAGTTTAATTTCCTATGGCTTTAAATAAGTTTGGAGCAACAATAAAATTTGCATTGTCTAAACACCATTTAGACGATGCAAGGCATTTGTTGCATCAATTTTATTGTATGCCATAGGCAATCGACCTCCGTGGCGCAGCGGTCAACACGCCTGCCTGCGACGCGGAGGCCCCGGGTTCGATCCCCGGCCAGGCCATGATGGAAAACGATCTTTTCCTGATTGACCTGGGTCTTGGATGTTTATCTATATACGTGTTTATTATAAATATAGTATCGTTGAGTTAGTATCCCATAGCACAAGTAGTAGTAGTAGTAGTAGTAGTAGTTAGATTGGGGCTAGCTCAATCTGTGTGATTTGTCCGAATATATTTATTATTATTAAAAATCAAATTGCACCGTCTAAATCAGTCTTTAGTATGTATTGTTATTTATGTATATAAACTATTTAAACTCATTTTCTAAATCACTTACAAAAGGACCACGCAGTAAACGACCAAGATGGCTGTTATTGCCAGCAAATATATCTTCAGTTCCCTTATTTGATGTAAAACTTGCGGCCAACCGTTTACAGTCATTGTGACGAAACTTCTAAAGCCTTGAATCTTCTAGCAAGTTTAAGCGTCCAAGTTGTCTAAACCGTGTGTGCAAACAAAATAACTTGGAGTTTACCCAACTTTCACTAGTTTTTATGAGGATCAAGTTGGTTCATTGCTAGTAAACAGTTTATGACTGATGCGTAACTTGTAACTTGGATTTTATTTATTTACTAGCTTTCCGCCCGCGGCTTCGCCCGCGTGGAGTTCGGTTTTATCGCGCTTTTTAGATTTCTCAGTGTTTCTCTACTATATTATGCATTTATTATACATACAAACCTTCCTTAAGAATCACTCTATCTATTAAAAAAAACCGCGTCAAAATCCGTTGCGTAGTTTTAAAGATCTAAGCATACATACCGACATACAGCGAAAGCGACTTTGTTTTATACTATGTATTGATTTATAGTGAAGGTAAAAGAAACATTTTTTTAAACATTGTCCTAGTTTTATTTGTAAATGTAATTGTTACTATGAGTCTTGTTCTTGATGACAGCTTCCGTGGCGTAGCGGTAGCGAACGCGGCCGCTGCTCAAGGAGGCGCGGGTTCGAGCTAATATTTGTATGCATGAATATGAATATTTGTACTGGTCTGGTTGTGCTTCAGAAAGCACGCTAAGCCGTTAGTCCCGGTTGCCATACGAATATCTACTAGGTTGTTGGAGCCCTCAAAAGTCCTAGAATTGGTCTAACTGCTTGCTTCGCTTGGATATCGCCTTCGCGTTGTGGAGGTCAGACAGCAGTCGTTTCACGAAAAATATCGAAGTTTAGCCAAAATCAGCAGTTAGACTGGTAAAGCGGGCCCCAGACTCCAACGCTGAAAAAGCTTCGGATGCGACTGGGATTAACGCTGAGATGATGATGATGATGTCTTGTTCCTTGTAACCATTTCTTATTTTTTTGAGTTTTTCCAATTTTTTGCGTCATGTTTACCGCAAGTTGTTTTTATCGTATGTTTTTTTTCCTTCTATATTCATTAATAACATATTTGTTATAACAAAAACATTAATTAAAACATTAAGAAGTAAATCGCTTTTGGACATAATCGAGTGCATATATACCTTTAACGTTTATTTAAATACACTGGAAGCTATTATAAAAACATTCTGGGTAAAATTATTATAGAGTACGCTTTATTTCATAACAATATAATCAATAGCCTGAATGATTAATTTATATCAATACCTAGTATAAAGCCACACAATCGATTGTTATTTTAAATATCCGTAAAATGTTTTGTTTTATAATTGAGACTACGTTACAATGGAATAATGTAATTTTTTCTTTAATCCAGCTAAAAAGTCACGTTCACATTATATGGGCTGTCTTTATTATTACTATATTTAACGGGTTATTTAAACAAGTTATTAAGGCTATCGACCTACTGACAGGTGTCTTGCCTACCACCTAGGTTCTTTGTTTTAAATGGGATGAAATGACCTCTCCCGCCCTGGCGGAGCGGAAGAGTTGTGTTGGACTTTTATTGACTAAAACTCGCCCGTGTTCCTTCATTTACATATACGCCAGAGGTACAGGCCACAGTATCTTTTTAGAGCAACCCGCGGTACCGCCTGAGGCATTAAGTAACAACATGTTTTAGATGACTTTCAATTTTTTGACAATATATAAACTATCTATATTGTTACGGGCTAGGGGTACTAAAATGCCGGTTAAGGGTTACGAAGTTTATTGGCAACGAAGGTACAGTCGATTGTAGGCAATGACAAATAGAATGTCGCTGACGTTGCACCGAAGTCTTCTCTTACGTCCACGAAGTCCGTGTCGTAAACACACAATAACTCTACAGATGTTACTTTACGTAGTACTCAGAGTTCTCGTTATAGTTGTCGCAGTAGGTCTTCTTTAAGATCGCGTCTTAACTGTCGCTGTTTTCGTATCGCTAGTCGAGTGTAGACTGCCTCTGCGCCGGCGTCGCGGGCTATATATAGCCCAGCTGATCGAACATTCCAGATTCCTCTAGACGTAATAATAATAGCACATAACTTCGAGGTCACTCGGAAGTACCTACGGTAATTCCCGGAAACGGGTTTCTAGAATTTTCGATGTCGACACTTTGTTGACAAAACTGTTGAGACCTGTACCATTCGATAGGCCGTCCTAAGTCTAGCAATGCGTTTTATTATTGTACCTAGAAAATGTCTAGATCTGAAGAAATAGGGCTTAAAAGTGACACACTCCATGTCACGCGATATTGAACCTTATGCCATCGACATAAGGTCCATTTGTAACAATATTCTCTCAGAACATCAATTTGTGAACTATTTACATTTGCTCAGAACATCAATTTGTGAACTATTTACATTTGCTCAGAACATCAATTTGTGAACTATCTACATTCTCTCAGAACATCAATTTGTGAACTGTTTACATTCTCTCAGAACATCAATTTGTGAACTATCTACATTCTCTCAGAACATCAATTTGTGAACTGTTTACATTCTCTCAGAACATCAATTTGTGAACTATCTACATTCTCTCAGAACATCAATTTGTGAACTGTTTACATTCTCTCAGAACATCAATTTGTGAACTATCTACATTCTCTCAGAACATCAATTTGTGAACTGTTTACATTCTCTCAGAACATCAATTTGTGAACTATCTACATTCTCTCAGAACATCAATTTGTGAACTATCTACATTCTCTCAGAACATCAATTTGTGAACTGTTTACATTCTCTCAGAACATCAATTTGTGAACTATCTACATTCTCTCAGAACATCAATTTGTGAACTGTTTACATTCTCTCAGAACATCAATTTGTGAACTATCTACATTCTCTCAGAACATCAATTTGTGAACTATTTACATTTGCTCTGAACATCAATTCCTGTAAAACGTTCAATATCTAATCCCATCTCAGCAACAATCAATAAACATAAAACTTGTCAAAAATCTAGAGCAAAAGGTCTCTAGCCTAGCCTTTTTGATAGATTGAAACTGAGATTAAATACGACCATTCTTATAAGTACTGTAATTGCCCCTCACGTTTCATGACTGAATTAAGAAATGATGGGTAGAGTATTATGTAATGATCCAACGTTTTATGGTTAGACTTTGCAAAACCCTTTATGTCTTTGAGGTTGACCGGGACCACATGGGATTTAGAGACCCCCTTTATCAACCACGTCCTTTAAAAACATTCAAAATTAAAAGCACTCCAGTTCAAAACTTATTAGCTTCCCGCCAATACTGAGACCCGACCGCAAAACCTCTCTTTTGACATTTATATTCGCGTAGACCCCAAGTGAAGTATAGATGACCTTTTTATAGGAGGTAGAGCGGTAAGGTCCGAATTGGCTTTTAAATCCTTCAAAGGGCTTTCGAAGTATGACAGTGCAGTTGTAGTACTTGGGGAAACCTTTTAAGTGGTTGTTCTATTAATGTCTGTCTTTATAAATTTCATTTTGATGTTTACTGCTTTTAAAAATACGGTTTCGTAGTAATTGTGTGACTGATTTGCGAAAGATTTGTTTTTTTGCCATTGATTTGTTTGAAATTTTATTTTCTGTTTTTTTTATTTTTTTTATTGTTAATCAAATGTGTTGAATGTTGTGTTTTTGTTCTAATAAGTAATTAGTGTACAAGTATTTTTTTATTCTGCTAAATAATGGTTCCGTTTGGGCTTAGAATAGTACCAGCCTATATACTCCTGTAGGTGTCGTAAGAGGCGACTAAGAGAACTTTCATCAGGGAAGCGGGCAGCAGCGCTTCTCCTGTGGAATATCAAGCTACTGCGATCCCCTGCCCGCCTGCTAAGCATGGCGATTATGGCGATTATGGATTATCTTACAATTCAGTTTTTCTTGTCCACAGATTTAGTCAGAAATGTATCAGTGGAAAGTTCAAGCACCTCAACGGGAAGCTCGCAAGAAGATACAGAACCAGAGCCCAAAGCGTATATGAGGACGCCATCAGGCGGAGGAGTCGTGATCAGGAGTGGAGAAGACGCTCTTTTAACTTGTGTCGTTCTTGGAGCTAAGGGAAGACCTGTGCTGTGGAGGCGGGCAAAAGACCTTCAGCTTCTGACCGCTGGTGGCGTCAGGGTTACGAGAGATGACAGGGTCGATGTGCTGCATGATGATTGTAAGTATTAGCTTTGATTCTTTGCACCTTTTTAGATATTGAAAATGATGAAAAATTAAAATGAAATTTATTTAAAAAAATATATATATATCACAATTAATGTATAAAAGTCGCAGTTTGTATAGTAATATTTTCTTTTAATAAGAACAATCGTGAAAGCTATCTTAATAATCAAGAATCGTAAAAGCTAACTTACTATAGACTAATACATAATATAATACAAATCTATAAAGTTACGATCTAAAACTAATGCTGGGACTACCCGAACCAGTTTTTTTTTTTTTTAATATTTATAAACTACTGCTTGACTCAGTTTCGTTTAAACCTGTGTTTCAGGCTATATCCGACAAGGATATTTGATGGCTATAATATTACAATAATAAACATATGACATAAATATTTAAGACTGAGAAAGGACAAGCTGTCCTATTGAACGTCTATACAATAAGCTTTAGATTAGTAGAACTTCTATTGTGTCTTGTTATTATTACAAATTAATTATTAGTTTGCAATTATTAAAAAAAAAAGTATATTCGAATGAATTCTTGCAACTCACACACGTTTAGTTTGGAAGACAATGCATGATTAACAATGTGACGTATTTACTTGTGTAGAAAAATATGTACCGAAGTGAGTAGTAACTAAGTAAATACGAGTACTTAAATCTCTCTACAAACTTTTACAATATTTGTTGAGGTGGACTGTATTATTTGATGGTCAATGAAACGGTAGAAGTGCTTACATGGTTTATTATTTCGCGGTACAACTTGTACCGCAGTCCCAGGCGGCTTGCTGCGGTGGAGGTGGAGTGTCGAAAGAGAGCGATGCAGGCAAGCCGCCGATCATATACAAGGCCCTAAGGGGGCGTAACGGGTAGCGCCGTGGGGATGGGGTGTGTCTGACTTTCGTCTCTTTCTAATGTCCACTTCCCTTTCCACGACGCCTTACATTCATAATTACTTACTAGTTACATCTTATTATAAATCTCTATGTCCTATTTAACACATCTTATAACTAAGCACTCATGTCCTACTTATATCTAACACTTGAGTCCTTATCACTTATTCACTTAAACGCGTATCATAGTCACTTATTCACTTATACGCGTATCATAGTCACTTCTTCACTATTACTATCACTATTACTATTTGTCCTTATTATAAACAGCGATGTCGTCCGTAACATCCTCCCCCCGGCGCAGGGCTACCGTAGCCTAATTTTCCACGCAGAGGACGGCGAGCTTCGTGACTGGACGCCGTAGGATGCCCGCTGTTGTTCTGACGTCGGCCGACCGCACCTTGCCATCTGGACCGCTGTAGACTGCTTCCACGACGCCTCGAGGCCACGTGCCTCTCGGGAGTGTTGGGTCGACAACTACGACCAGGCTCCCAATTTGAAGCGGTCGTCGCAGGTCATCTGATGTCCCTCGGGGCACCAACGTCGGCAGATACTCGTCCACCCAGCGACACCAGAAATGATCGGCGAACGCCTGGGCGGTTCTCCATTGCTTGCGGCCTGCCTCCACACAGGGCCCGGTACGGGGAAGGCCAGAAGAGGCGCCTACCAGAAAGTGGTTAGGCGTGAGGGCCTCCGGATCCTTAGGATCGACAGAGACGTGGGTCAGAGGCCGAGAGTTCACAGAGTGTTCGGCCTCTGTCAGCAGCGTCAGCAGCACTTCTTCTTTCAGCGCTCTCTGATGCAGGACCGCACCCAGCGCGTTCTTAATAGAGCGTACTAAACG
The DNA here is from genome assembly GCA_017933935.1 of Sesamia nonagrioides. NCBI lineage: Eukaryota > Metazoa > Arthropoda > Insecta > Lepidoptera > Noctuidae > Sesamia > Sesamia nonagrioides. Next base: position 211,177 of record JADWQK010001852.1, read on the forward strand.
CTCCCATGCTCCCCCCATATGCGGCGCTCCCGGTGGGATGAATTTCCATCTCATTCGGTTCTTTAGGCCGAAGTCGACGAAACTTTTCTCCCACTCCTTGTAAGCCGCACGTAAGTCGGCGTCTGCGCCTCGAAAGTTGGTGCCATTATCTGAGTAAATGACTGTCGGCCAACCTCTTCGCGCCGCCATTCTTCGGATCGCCATCAGAGCCGAGTCGGTGGACAGACTCGACACAAGTTCCAGATGGACCGCCCTCGTAGTCAGGCAGGTAAATAATGCTCCCCATCGCTTCTCGTGTCGTCGTCCTATGATCACTGTCATCGGACCGAAGTAGTCAATCCCGCAGTGTGTGAAGGGTCGCGATACCTCCATCACCCGTTCTACAGGTAAATCCCCCGTAGTTGGTTTCACCGGCGTAACCTTCCTAATACGGCACAGCTGGCATTGTCGTGCGATAGTTCGCACCGTAGGGCGTAGGTTAACCACCCAGTACCGTTGCCTCAGGTCGTTGACTACTCGTTCGTTGTTCGCGTGACCGGCTCTCTGGTGTGCATCTGCTACCAGTAGTCGCGTGAACGGGTGTTTGCCGTGCAGAATCACTGGCGTCTTCTTCGCGGTTATAGCTGCCGCGTGTCCGATTCTGCCCCTTACTTTTAGTAAGCCGTGTTCCAGGTAGTCGTCAGGGCTCGTTCCGTAATATCTTGGTACGCGCAGCTTCGTAACTTCGTCCAGACTCTGAATCTATTCCTCAAAGTGCTGCGCATCTTGCTCGGCTATCTCTTCATCCCACGCGATGTCGTGCCTCCACAAGTTCTGGAGTAGGATCTTTCCGGCTACTGTAAAGTGGCTGATAAGTCCCAGAGGGTCGTAGACCGCCATTACTGCTCCGAGGGCCTCTCGTTTCGTCGGTGCCCTATCTCTAGCTTTCACGTCTGCTGACAGTCGGTTTAGCCCGGTATTAAAACCTAGCTCGTCTGACCCTGTCTGCCACAGTAGTCCTAACGTCTTGTCAGTGTTTCCCTCCGTCTGGCCGAATCTGACTTCCGCGTTAGATGCTTGCTTCTTCATCGTTATCTTCTCCACCACGGTAGGTCGGTTAGAGCACCAACCCCTCAGGTTAAAGTGCGCGTTTTCGTGGATCCTTATGACGCCACGCGCCAGCTTGATTGCTTCATCCTCCGTCGCGACGCTATCTACATAATCGTCCATATAATGGCTCGATGTAATGGCTCGCACGGCGTCGGGGTACTCTTTTATGTACCGTCTGGCGTTGGCGTCCCTCACTGAGTGTGCGATAAACGGAGAACATGAAGCCCCGAAGATCATCGACGTCATTTTATATTTCCTCGGTGGTTTGGTTCGTTCCTCTCCTCGCCAAAGAAACATTTGCGCTGGCTGGTCTTGGCTTCTTATTTTTACTTGGAGAAACATCTCTTGAATATCCGCGGTGACGGCTACCGGACGTTCTCTGAACCGGAACAGGATTCCCGGTAATGAGTTTAGCAGATCCGGCCCGTATTCAGGCACACTCCGTTGTATCGGTGCGCCGCGTCGAACACCAGGCGCATTTTACCCGGCTTATTTGGGTTAACTACCGGGAAGTGTGGTAGGTACCACGCTCGCTTGCTCGCTTCTTCCGTCCCGTCGCACTCCTGGGCGTATCCTTTGTCAAGTAGGTTATTGACCTGGATGGAGTACCTCTCCGCGAAGCTTGGCGACGAGTCCATCTTTCTTTCGACGGTCTTTAGTCTCTGTAAGGCGCGGCTGTAGTTCTTGGGCATTGACGCATCTTCATCGCGCCATGGCAGCCCAACTTCATAGTGATCACTGACCTTCTTCATCGTATTCTGAACCACGTCGATCGCCTTCTGGTCCTCTGGCCTGACTTTCTTCGCTAGAGAGACTCCTAGAGCATCGATACTGTAGTGCGCTTTAATCAACTCTTCCACACGACGTACATCATCTGTCTGCTTTCTTGCAGACACGTCGTATAATGAAGCACTATTTCTTCTCCTCGTTGCTCTAGTGTGGCGCGCGGTGCAGTGCCGTGGATCACCCAACCCAGCTGGGTGTAGGAGGCCGCGGGTTCGTTCTTCCGGCCCATGCGTAGCTCGCGCGTAACTATTAGGTGCCAGTTATCGGCGCCTATCAGAACTTTCGGTACAGCTTCTCCGTAACAGGCGTCCTTACTTATGTCGCGGAGATGTGGATAATTACATAAAGTCGGCCTATCCACCGCCTGTCTATGAAGCTGCAAGTTCCTCATTGTACGTGCACGCAGCTGCTTATATTCACCGTTGCGGCCGCGTATCTGTAGTGTAACCGCTTGGCTTAGTTCGTCGCGCCGGTCCGAGGCCACACCTTGTATACATAGAGTAGAGACAGGTCCAGCCACGTGTAGACGGCGCGTTATGTCTTCGTCGATGAGCGACACGGTCGAACCTTCGTCTAATAGGGCGAACGTAGATATTTGTCCGCCGGGTCCTTTTAATATCACGGGACAGATCTTCAACAACACACGCTGTGGCTGGCTTTCCGCTGAAACGGTCATCACGGCTTCACGTGGTCGTTCATTCTCGTTGTCGGGCGTGTGTGGCTCTTCACTCTGCGACGCTTCTGTCACCTTTTGGTCCACGTGGAGCAACACGTGGTGTGGGCGACTGCAGGTCCCCTGACCGCACCGTTTTGCCTTGCAGTGCTCGCGACGATGGCGTCTCGTGATGCAATTGAAGCACACTTTGTTGGTGCGGGCCCAGTCCCATCGTTTGTCAGAGTTTAACTTTAGGAACTTCGCACACCTGGGCACTTCATGTTCGCCGCCGCAACACAAACACTCTTTCTTCATTTCTTCCCGCTGTCCCGACGTCGCGTACACTATTTCGCGACCAGACTTTCGTTTCGCGTTCCTCAGGGTCATGCCTCGCGTTTCCTTCATCGTGGCGGGTGCAGGCGTCGTGTTCGTGTAGGCGTACCTCATTGCTCGGTCGGCCTCTCTCATCAGGAACCGGGACAACACTATCACTTCCGGTTCACGTGTCGATTCTACGGCTTCAGAAGCGTAGTCGCACCATCTTGATTTTATGTGCGGGCTAAGTTTCTCAATCACTTCCCGCACCAACATCGGGTTCCAAATATACCCGCGGGTGTCCATCTTGGTCAGCACGCACACTATATTTTGCAACTTCACTGCGAACGAATTTAAATCCTTGGCGGCGCTCGTGGGTCGAGGTAATTTCCTTAGGTCGTCCAATGCTCGATCCATGAGTATCTCCGGCCTCCCGTAGTATTGTTCCAGCGTGTCCATTATTACCTGCGGGTCGGATGCGGTGTACAGGAGCGCCGATACTGCATCTCTTGCTTCTCCCTTTATGCAGTTGCGCAGCCTCGCTAGATTTTCAACCGCAGTGAATCTACACAAATTTGCGGAGTCGACGTACGCCGCCTTGAATGGCAGCCACTCGGTAGCCGCCCCAGTGAATGCGGGCAGCTCGATCGCTTGACGAGGCGGCGGACGCACGTGGCATATCCTCTCCAACGTGTCGGCCAATAGTTCCATCCCCGTCCTTTGTTCTCGTCTGGAGGGCGACCGAGAGGTCGACCTTTGTCTCGTTCGGTCCCTTTCTGACGGGACGGCGTCGACACGTGCGGCAGGTTCAACGTCACTGGCGGTATCCGGGGTGGCGGCGGCGTGGATGGTGATCGGACGCGGCGGCAGTTCCTCTTTTAGCCGATCCGCGTCTGTGGGGTGACTTCGGTCCATACTTTGAAGCCACTCATCCATCCTATCTTCGCTCATGTGTACTGAGCCTGCTTCTCGGGCCTCGGTTTCCGCTTCGATCGTCGAAATTTCCAACTCTAACTGTTTAGTAACGAGCGCCTTTTCAATTTCTAGCTGCTCGTTCCTAATCGCGGCGATCCTTTTCTGCGCCTCGTACTCTGCCTTCTTCACTCGTGCCATGTCACTGTTGTATGATCTGCGGGAACGTGTCATACTTCCTGTATCCCGTAAATCACGTGCAGCTATCATAGTTCTAGCTGAGTCCTGTAGCTTCGATGTGTTCGTCAGACGGCTTGTCGTCGATGGCGTGGCAATCGATTCACTGTAGCTCGACCCCGTCGCGGTGACTCTTCTCTCAGGTAGCTGACGGGGCGGCGCGTAGGACGCGCTATACCTCGTGGTCGGTGTAACCCTCCCCGCTGCGGACGCGGGCGCGGGCGCGGCCCTAACCACGTGCTCGCCTCCAACCATGTGCGCGGCTCCAACCACGTGCTCGGCATGTTCGGCCCCAGCCACGTGCGCGCTTCCAACCATGTGCGCGGCTCCAACCACGTGTGCGCCTCCAACCACGTGCGTGGCTCCAACCACGTGCTCGGCATGTTCGGCCCCAGCCACGTGCGCGCTTCCAACCATGTGCGCGGCTCCAACCATGTGCTCAGCTCCAACCACGTGCGCGGCTCCAACCACGTGCGCGCCTCCATCCACGTGCGCGCCACGTGGGATGCGCGGAAACGCGGACGCGGACGCGACGGTCGACGGCGACCTAGGCGAATCTTCAGATACGTGGTGTTGCCGGCTATCGTAGCCTGCTTCTGACCTTTCCTCCCGGGTGGTGACGCGGCTTGATTCCGACTTTTCTTCCCTGGCGGTAACACTTCTAGTTTTCATTTTCGATGGCTTCTTGCTGGATACTTCCTTAAAATCTTGATCCGGCTTCCGAAGGACCAAACTGTTGAGGTGGACTGTATTATTTGATGGTCAATGAAACGGTAGAAGTGCTTACATGGTTTATTATTTCGCGGTACAACTTGTACCGCAGTCCCAGGCGGCTTGCTGCGGTGGAGGTGGAGTGTCGAAAGAGAGCGATGCAGGCAAGCCGCCGATCTTATACAAGGCCCTAAGGGGGCGTAACGGGTAGCGCCGTGGGGATGGGGTGTGTCTGACTTTCGTCTCTTTCTAATGTCCACTTCCCTTTCCACGACGCCTTACATTCATTATTACTTACTAGTTACATCTTATTATAAATCTCTATGTCCTATTTAACACATCTTATAACTAAGCACTCATGTCCTACTTATATCTAACACTTGAGTCCTTATCACTTATTCACTTAAACGCGTATCATAGTCACTTATTCACTATCACTATCACTATTTGTCCTTATTATAAACAGCGATGTCGTCCGTAACAATATTTATCATATAAATTGTGTCTAATGTCATTATAAGTTAACAGTAAAAGTTTTAGTATTAAAGTTTTTTTAGCTCATCTCGCAAAAGAACTCGTTTTCTAAAAGTTTATTTTTACTTCTAATTTATTCTCTGTTTGATTTACTGAGCTTATAACTAGAGGTTTTCATACATAAGTAGGTTGGAACAGAAATGACAAGAACAGAATAATGGTACCGATTTACTTGTTTATAAACTGAATAATGGTACCGATTTACTTGTTTATAAACTGAATAATGGTACCGATTTACTTGTTTATAAACTGAATAATGGTACCGATTTACTTGTTTATAAACTGAATAATGGTACCGATTTACTTGTTTATAAACTGAATAATGGTAAGTTCATTGCTTCTTTTACTTTCTATTTAATTAAGAAAAGAGCACTGAAACGTGGTCGCTCACAATGGGCCTCATACGAAGGCTCAGAGTCACACAAAGGGCAATGGAAACAGCTATGCTCGGAGTTTCTCTGCGTGATCGAAATGAGATCCGCAAAAGAACCAAAGTCACCGACATAGCTCTTAGAGTCGCTAAAATTCATTGGCAGCGGGCGGGGCACATGGCTCGTAAAATCGATGGCGGATGGGGCAGTAAGCTTCTGGAGAGGCGGCCACGTACTAGAAGACGCAGCGTAGAGAGGCCCCTAACAAGGTGGACCGATGAACTGGTGAAGGTCGCGGGAAGCCAATGGATGCGGGCAGCACAAGACCGGTCATTGTAGAAAGCCTTTGGGGAGGCCTTTATCCAGCAGTGCACATCTATAGGCTGAAGAAGAAGAAGAACAAGAAAAGAATAGATGAGAAATATTAGTTTAGTGCTGTCCATACTTGCTTCCGTATAGTTTAAACCTTTTACAGATGTTCGACCTTGCACCAAATAGATTATTTACATACAAAAGCGTTTCTGAATTTGCAATTATAATAGATTCAGTACGGTTCAGTTGACGAAGATTTACTTAACAGTTCCTCCATTCTTAGATTATGTATAAGTGTCTCATGTTTATGGACAAAACTGTTCAACACTACACTATTGAAGTCGCTTTATAGAATACTAGCTTTCCGACCGCGGCTTCGCCCGCTTGGAATTCGGTTATATCGCGCTTTTTAGATTTCCTTCAGGAATATTTTTCAATAAAAGGTAGCCTATGTCCTTTTCCAGGGTCTAAAGATTATCTGTTCCAAATTTCATCAAAATCGGTTGAGAGGTTTAAGCGGGAAAGCGTAACAGACAAAGTTACTTTCGCATTTATAATAATAGTATGGATAGAATACTCTTTACATAAAAACCATATAAATTACCACGGAATAGAGAAGCAAGACTAATAAGTAATACTTTTTATCGGTTCTGTGTAAATTACAGTACAAAAATATGAAGACTAAGAATAGAGAATGTTATGATCAAGATATTAGTAACACAAGTTTCGTTACTAAACATGGTACTTCAACGATCACAGCCAAAATAAACGGTCATTCCAGGTTTTTCACCTTGCCTCGTTTCACATAAAATCAAAATCAAAGCATTTATTTCAAATAAACCAGTTACAGGCACTTTTGAATTGTCAGAAGGTCGGTCAGTCAATAAGATGAAGCTAGTCGCCCATTCCAAAGAGTGAACCTATGGAGAAGAACGGGCAAGAAACTCCATGGACACTCTTTTAAATTTTCAAGCTATTGTTACAAATATTTGATTACATCATTCATGTTGAAATCAACCGTGTGAGAACGATGCAGAAATAAATTGTACGCCGAGAGCGTCCATTATGGAAAACACACAAAAATCAATTCAGAAATTAAAATACGCCGTGGCAACTAAGAGATGACCAGTCCCCTCCGACGGCGTCCGTTCACGAACATGACGAATGGATCAGCATCATTCAGCTCAACCATATTGAAGGGAACCCAATGACCCAACACACACGCCACCATCAGCGAGACATTTGAGTGAGCATGACATACTCTCAACAGCCAGAGCACTATCAAGTCAATAAAAAAGACTAACCCAACAAAAAAATGCCTTACAGCACATTCGTACATTGTGCTCACACGTTTGCCATGCAATTATACAATACTAAGAAATTGAATCTACACAATGCTAAGATAGTTTTGTCCAAGGTTCAGCAGCTCCAACAGTGTTCCCGAATACTAAGTATAGCTCCTGTGTAGCTGTACAAGTGCCGAACACCTCTGTCAGCGATACAATTCCGTAACGTACAATATGCTTGGCTACATAGTGTATAATACAGGCTTCGAATTAATAACATAAACAATTACATGTTCAAACTACAAGAGGAAAAATCAGAGAACAATCAGTGTATAGAAATCGGACGCAGCTCAAGCCCAAGCCTTTTTGTCCTCAATATAATCCTTCACACTATAAAATGCTTTCTGACACAACTTACGTTTAATGAAGGATTTGAATTTATTAAGGCTCAGATCTTGAACCACCTCTGGAAGTCCATTGTAAAAATGTATACATTGGCATCTGAAAGAGCCACCTATTTTCTTGAGCCTTGTTGTAGGTACAATGAATTTGTGCCTGTTCCTAGTATTTATATTTTAAACATCACTGTATTTTTTAAACAATTTTATATTTTATTAGCATACAGAATAGATTGTTAAAGGCAGGATGAACCTCTGAAATTCCCCGTTTAGTAACATATATTGTTATCGACAGGACCTTTAGCAAAGCCCATCAATCGCCTCTTACAACACCGGAAAAAGGATCGGCCCCTAAATCCATACGGGGTTAAAATTGGTTAAATACAGAACTTGTTTTAATGTGATGGATTAGTATTCTTATGTTTATTTACTTATCAATTCTTTCTTCTTAGCTGATGAGCCTCTCCCGGGGCCTGGAATCTCGAAGGGAGGTGATGTCTGGGCGCTGGTGATCAAGTCAGTTAAGCCCTCAGATGCAGGCCTGTACATGTGTGAGCTGAACACAGAGCCGCCAGTCAGGAGCTTCCATAAACTTACAGGTTAGTTGTTCACTGCAAAAGTTTTCTAAAGTTATAGAGGCTTCCTATGTAACAGAAAAACTAACATTTAATAGATTATGACGACAGGAACTTTTGAAAGGAAATACTCTAGGTTTGACGTTGTTGATATGCAAAAGAGGTAGCCTATACCTAGCAGAATAATATCGAAGCCTACCGAAAGGACTAGCTCGCATTAGCAGAAAACAGAATCGCGTGGGAGAAGGAGAGGAAGAAGTTTATAACACTCACTTGCTGCACTGCAGGGACTTGTCCCTGCCATTGAGCAATCCAATCTAGCAAGATTAGGCTTTCTTTATTCTAAAATGTGAAGAAGATCTCACAATGACTTAAAGCCAAAACCCAAGTTTAAATTCTAATTATTCATAATATTTGCACGCCGTACTAGGTGGCATACATGTCTGGTCTTATTTATTTTTTTATGTTATCCTGCATGCATTTATATTTTTGTATGTACACACTTGTTTATGCAAATAAATTTATCTCTATCTTTAGCATGACTTCGCCAAAGAAAGCAATGTCTCTAACAGCCCATTCTCTTCCAGTAATATCCCGAGGACTCACACCTCCAGAGAACCAGAATGTGACAGACAGTTATTCGTCAAACATCCCAACGTTGTCGTCTCTGGCCTTATCACACAACTACACCGACTGCTGCATCTCTGCCAACGTTACAAAGGGCTGTCTCGGATTCTGCAGCATCCAGACTATTTTGGAAGGAACGGGACAGGACCCCGAGACTTGTCAGCCTGATTTCCCGGCTATTGTCAAGTGAGTACCTACAAGTTGTTATTAAACTTTGGAGTTTCAATAAGTTACCAAAAACTTTATAACTTACTACTTCATCAATCCATACTATCCATACTTCCATACTAATATTATAAATGCGAAAGTAACTCTGTCTGTCTGTCTGTCTGTTACGCTTTCCCGCCTAAACCTCTCAACCGATTTTGATGAAATTTGGCACAGACAATCTTTGGACCCTGAGAAAAAACATAGGCTACCTGTTATCCCGGAAAAGTTTGATATTCCCGAGGGAAATCTAAAAAGCGCGATATAACCGAACACCACGCGGGCGAAGACGCGGGCGGAAAGCACACAATCTTTAGACCCTGAGAAAGGACATAGGCTACCTTTTATCCCGGAAAAATTTGATTTTCTCGAGGGAAATCTAAAAAGCGCGATATAACCAAAATTTACTCGTGCGAAGCCGCGGGCGGAAAGCTAGTTATTGTATAAATATTAAAAGCATAAAGGCTCAGATCTACTTATCATTAAGTCTGTAAAATTCTTTTGCCTTTATCATTAATTTTCTCTTGCTGCGATTGCTTTTCTCGGTGGTAGGCAACAACATCAGCCGCCGGCATAAGTTACCACCCACCAGACAAAGTCTTGCCGCCAAGCGATTCGTCGTGTTCCGGCATGATGTCTGGTGAAGCCGTACGGTGGACGGGTCTGAGCAGTTGTGTTGCGATGTGTGCCGAGTACGATATGCCTAATGTTGTTGTGTCGGGAGTTTGGTCGTGGAGGGTCTCCAGATCATCCTCTGGCGCAGCATCGTTGGTCGTGTTGTTGGGTTAAACATAGCATCACCTCGCTCAACTGCTGTCTTCCTTCCTATTCACTCAGTTTTTTTTTGAGTGAATAGGCTTAATAAGCTAGTGCGCTTTACCATCAACGATTGCATCACTGCTTACCATCAGGCGGGATTGCAATCAAGCGCTAGTTTATAACTATTAAAAAAAAAAGGCTCAGATCTACTTATCATTAAGTCTGTAAAATTCTTTTGTCTTTATCATTAATCTTGTACTCTTTGCAAGGCAAAATGTACTGATCATCATCCACCTAGTCTTTTCCTAAGTGTGTTGGGGTCAGCTTCCGGCCTAACCGGTTTCGGCAGAATACCAGTATTTTATATGTAGTGACTGCCTATCTGACCTCCACAACCCAGTTACTGGGCAATACGATACCCCTTGGCAAGTCTGGTGGTCAGACTTCTGACTTCCCGTAACGACTGTCAAAGATCTACAAATAACAGCTGAGACCAACGGCTTAACGTGCTTTCTGAGATACGGAGAGGCATTGGAATGTTAAGTTGGTCACCCATCCTTAACCAACCTCGAGAGACGTAGCTTAACCTGATCGATCGATATGTGCAGCAGTTATGGTTGAGCCACGAGCCTCTTAAACGAGCAAAACTCGATCGAACCCGCGACACACACACAAGTCTACCTCTCAGCCACTACACTAACCGGGTCGTCAAATTATATTCGGGCAAGGTGTATCTAAAACGACTTAGGCCAATGGAGTTAACGTCAGTGATCCATCACAATATTTTTATTAAGACAACTTGTACCGATCGGTGTTACGAACTACCCTTAGTTTTCGACAGCAATTTATCAAAGCCCTATAGATCAGTTTACAAGGGGTAATAAAGATTAATTTCGAAGTCGTGGTGGCCTAGTGGTTAAAACACTAGCCTCTCAAGTATGAGTATGCGGGTTCGATTCCAGCTCAAGCAAGTACCTACCAATGTAACTTTTCTAAGTTATATCTACTTTCTAAGTATATCTTGGACACCAATGACTGATTAATAGGTGAAGGAAAACATCTTGAAGAAACCTGGACTTTAAGTCCGAAATCTCCAACCCGCATTGAGCGGGCGTGATGATTACGCTTAATCCTTCTCTGTATGAAAGGAGTCCTGTGCCCAGCAGTGGGATGATAAAAAGGTTGATGATGATGATAAAGTTGAATTTTCTAACTACGAAGACCGATGCCTGGTTTTCCAAGATACCGTGGCCCCTAGTACACAGGCAAGTGAAGGAACACGGGTCGGTTTTAGTCAGTAAAAGTCTGACACGCCCTTACGCCCCGCCTAGAGCAGAAGCGGTTATTTGATGATTACGTATTACCTATTTATACTAATATATAAAGCTGAAGAGTTTGTTTGAACGCGCTAATCGCAGGAACTACTGGTCCGATTTGAAAAAATCCTTTTTACTTGTATAGCTCATTAATCTAGGAAGGCTTCAGGCTATATAACATCACGCTGCGACGAATAGGAGCGGAGCATAACTTAATCCGCGTGAACGAAGTCGCTAGCGGCCGCTAGTCCATAATAAAAAGGCGGTAATAAAGTATGACTATTCAATTTCTTGTACATCGTCATCATCTCAGCCGAATGACGTCCACTGCTGGACATAGGCCTCCCAAAGACCTCTATGACGACCGGTCCTGCGCCTCCCGCATCCAGCGGTTTCGGTTCGGGTCGCTTCGTCGGTCCACCTTGTCGGGAGCCTACCCACGCTGCGTCTTCCGGTGCGTGGTCGCCATTCGAGACCCGTCGGCCCCATAGGGCATCGGTCCTTCGGGCAATATGCCCGGCCCACTTAAGTGTTGTTATTCTTCGGATTATATCGGTTACTCTCGTTCTTCTGCGAATCTCTTCATTTCTGATTTGATCACGCAATGAAACTCTAAAATTTACTTGTACCATTGCCATTAATGCGAATTATTTTCTGACTTAATAAGGATGCTGGTTGCAACACCTAGGTACTCGATCTATTAACTATCATAAGTCTTATTATACATTCTTAGCTACCATTACCCACAAACCCTTGATGAAAACCTCTTTTAACCCAGGTGCATGGCAGACGGGCGCAACCACGTCCCCTGCTGTGTCCAGGAGCGGGTGCCTGACATCTGCCAGGACGTGTGCAGAGGAGAGTTCACTCCAGTGACTGACAACATCAAGACACACTACTCATGTGCTTCTTACATGGAGAAGACGTTAGCCTGCATTGTTGAAGGGATTGGTAAGTTGTTGATAAAGTTATCCTATCAATACTATAAATACGAAAGTTTGGGACTATGAATGTGTAGCAGTACCAACACACAACGCGTCATACTGAGTACTGACGTCACACGAATTCTACATCTCGCAATCAGAGTTTACCGTACAATTAGCATACATACTACTTGCCAATTTCAACCATTTCGCAAGTGCCCGCTAGACATAACACCCGTGTGGTCGGAGGATCCTCCCTTTTCTATGCAGGATGAGTGAACTTTACTCCCTGTTCCTCATACCTCCACACTGGTGACCCCGACGTGACCAGCGTGGAACAGGGAGTAAAGTTCAGTCATCCTCCATAAATGGATGGATGTTTCTTACTCTTTCACGCAAAAACTACTCAACGGATTTGAATGAAATTTGGCACTCAAGTAGTTAAAACTAGGCATAACATATCGGACTTTTTGTATCGTTGTTCCTCCGCAGCTCCGGGATCTAAAATTATGCGGGTGAAACCGCGTGATGTAGCTAGTCGTTGATATTGCACAAAGTTTTTGTTTAATTTTTGATCAATTTGATACTCTACTATTTTCCAAGAAACTGTAAATGATGCGCCTAGAAAAATAGTTGACTTAAAATAACGTGTTACTAAACTGGTTTTAGAAGACCTGCTTCATTTTTCTATTATATTTATAATAGAAAAATGAAGCCGTTTGCTGCACCAAATTAAAATCTGCCCCCTAATCGGCGAACACATTTTTGTCAAATGATTGCGACTAGTTGGGATCGTTTGAACCGCCCATTGGTCCATTCGCCGATTAGGGGGCAGATTTGTTATGTTTAAGCTTATAGAAACTTCACATTAATAAAAGGTACCTATAAGCCCAATTTGAACATTCCCCTCCTACCAGAGCTGCTCCCGAGCCCCCCAGAAGACGTAGAAGTGGAACCTCTCAACGAAAAACAACTGAACATATCCTGGAGCCCTCCCATCGAGAACACAGACTCCGTCACAGAGTACGTGGTCAACGTCACCACCCTGCGCTCCTTCGATGCCCACCTGATCGACCCCTCAGAGAGTTCCATCAAGAATAATGACTCTATGAAAGTTATTCTACCCATGACCTTCAAAGTGCCTCCGAACAAGACCTATTTTGTGTTGAACGATTTGCTGCCCTTCACCATGTACGAGATCACCGTGACTTCTTACAATATTCATGGCTCAAGCTTGCCGAGTTATGCGATCAGGTGAGTTAAACAAAGAAAAATGCGTTTATTGACATTTCAGCTAAATAAATACACCTAAAACCATTGATAAAATATTAAACAGGTACGATATATTCTAACAAACTGACCAAAAAAAATGTGCCGAACACAGCAGCAGCACACATGCATATTTTTATTCGGCATACATTGGTACAGTGTGAGTGAGATGGGGCGCAATCTAAAGCATAGAGAAGAAAAAGATGGCTAGTGTTTGTCGTTTGTTTTTACGAGTGTACCGAGGGTGACTAAAGCGAGATACAGGACTTACCTCCTTTTGTACGCTTCATTTTTAGTGCGTTAGTGACATATCTACCTTAGTTTAATATTTTATCAATGCCTAAAACTATAAAAATATATAACTTACTCATCATCATCATCGCCTCAGTTTTAATCCCAGTCGCTTCCGCAGCTTTTCAGCTTTGGAGTCTGGGGTCCGCTTTACCAGTCTAACTGCTGATTTTGGCTAAACTTCGACATTTTTCTTGAAGCGACTGCCGTCTGACCTCCACAACCCGAAAGCGATATCGAAGCATTGCAGTTACACCAATTGTTAGGCTTTTGGGGGCTCCAACAACCCGTAACGACTGCCACTAGATGTTCGCATGGCAACCGGGACCAACGGCTTAACGTGCTTTCCGAGGCACGACCAGACCAGTGCAAATATTCATATTCATGCATACAAATATTTGCACTATGCGGGGATCGAATCCGCGCCTCCTTGCGCAACGGCCGCGTTCGCTACCGCTACGCCACGGAGGCTGTCTCAGAAAAGAATATATAACCTAGTCTCTAATGCCAAAAGGGCCTCACCTCAGCATAATGTCAGATGACAACACAAGGTGTGCCATCTGACGCTGATTTTCAGCTGCAACCCACGATTGCGATACGCTAGAATTACAAAAACACAGATAAGCTATTTGATATTATACACACCTATATCAATCTCCATATAAATAATTTTGCAGGATATTTCTTTGTATGTTCGAAAAACGTGTCTCTTAATAACGTGGACTATGCAATTAATGTTGTTTAACTGTCAAAGTGAAACCCATTGGTATTGGTAGTGTCTTATGCAATTACCCCGCAGGACTAAGTCGTAAGCTAAACACAAAATAAAATAAATTAAAAATCTATTGAACACCAACAAAGTCAAGCATCTTACTATTTACGATTATTTTCAAAGATTCTTCGAATCAAGTATTTACAAGATGTTTAAATATTCCAAAATTCCAGGAAAACTAATATTTGCTTCCGTTTTGTGTAATAAATACAGATAGGTATCTGTCCGTCTCTTCAGTTTGAATTCTCAGAATTTTGAAATACCTTCGTCAGTAGCGCGTTTACATCACTTTATTATTTATTGTGTTCTGCCTGCAGTTTTTAACACTATTTATATTCATTGTCTGTGAGACTCTTTAGTGTGCATATACGAGCGGCACACGTCCATGCGGCACATGTCCATGCGGCACATGTCCATGCGGCACATGTCCATGCGGTACATGTCCATGCGACACACTTGTGTCGTTCGTCTGCATGCACAATTACACAATACAACTATCAGAATCATGTAAAAACCGGCTAATGATCGTTAGACTCGCGCACGATGGATCCCGTACCATTACGTATCTATACAATATGTAAAGAAAACCCCGTCCGACCCATAAGGATAATAAAGGTTAGGTAAACACATGAAAAAAAAAAAATATGAAATTTTACCTAATCATCATAGTATCAATGCTAACGAATTTTGAAATAATCTTTTTTTTCCCCAAATTAATTGCAACTTCCCTAAAATTTGGTAATTTTTAATAAGTAACAACACCAGTATTATTAGGAGCGAATAGCGATGTGACCGCGTGCCGCCTGCTCTGCACCCCTTCCCCCGCGCATGTGTCGCCTACCGCACATGTATTACATTATCGAAAAAAAATTTCGGGGATTTTTTTTTAAGTTTTGTAGGCATTAGTAGAATCAATTATCGATACCTAACAATACCTTCACGGATCAGACAGCGTTTTCTTTACATATTGTATAAAAATGATATACCTTGCAAACACAGACAGGCAAACAATAAACTCACCTCAAGAATACGGATTTCTTCCAAAATAAATAACGGTTCATTATTTCAGCCCGCTAGTATATGAACTTACACATCTATATAAGTAAACAGACTATCAATACATAAACTAATGACTGTTACACTACCCAACTACCTTCCCCCAGGTCGCTAACCCTGACTCCCGGTAAGATGAAGTCCACGGAGGTGGCGGCAGCGCCCAAGCTGCCCGACGTGCGCGGCTGCTGCGTGTCCGCCGGCGTCAACCACTACGGCTGCGTCGACAAGCTGTGCGACCCCACCAAGACCTCAGAGATCGCAGTACGTAGCACGACGGACATCTGTGTGTGTTGCAGGCCACTCCATTGGTCATCATCATTGTACACCACGTAAAATCAGGCTGTAAAAATATTGGCCGTAATTGGAACGTTTAATTTGTCAAATTATGTATAGGTACGTTTTAGACTTTATTAAGGAGTATATAATATGACAAAGTTCGTAAGTGAAATTTCAACGTTTTCGTGCAATCATTATCAAAAAAAGCATATAGGTACGTTATTTTTTTCTACAACGTGTAACAAAAAGGGTATATACATACCAAGGGCATGGCATCTATAGATGATATCAAACGATATCGGAAGGGTTTCAACTCAAAATAAAATACTCAAAAAATTGGTACCAAATTTTCGGTTTCGTGTGTTTCTTAAAATCAAATCATAACAAACGTGGCACCACACTACATACGTTAATAACTACTCGTTACCCGTCACGTTACTTGCAAAAATCCGATAAATGTCTTCAATATCTCTGTGCGACTACTATGATAGTAGCCTATCACAGGCGGTGTTTTTCCTCTTAACTTCCTAACATAAAGAGATAAAATTAAAAAACCCTTCCAATATCGTTTGATATCATGTAAAGATGCCATGCCTTTGTTATGTATATACCCTTTATGTTACACGTTGTATATGCGAAACAAGAAACACGTCTCCAGTATTTTTATGTAAAGAATTTATCAATACAAATAAATAAAATTGGAGTGTCTGCTTGTAATATTAAAATAACCGCTTTCTACTACATGCATATGAATGTATATATTAAAATTTTTGTCTGTCGAGGGGGGGGGAGGGGGGGGGGGCAGGGCACACGGAATGCGGTCGCATCGCTCATAATAATACCGTCAAAAATGGTGTATTCAGTCTTTAAAAAAAATCCAAATTTTGGGGAAGTTTTTAATTAATTCACAGAAAAAAAGATTATTTCAAAATTCATTAGTATTGTTACTATATGTTTACCTAATATGTATTTAGTCTTTTTTACATATCGTATAAAAATAGATAATAAATTACATATCACTGGTGTTATCCCAAGCTTCAGTGATACGGACGCTTTAGAGGTTAAATTGAAATAAAATGCACTCTCAAAATAAAATACAATATTCGTTGGTTTACAATACATCAACCAACCCAAAAATTCATCTCACACCCAAAATACATTTAGCACCATAACTGTGAAGAGCACTAACAGTCACCCCACGCCAGCCAGCACTAGTGACTAACGCACGATCACGACAGAGCCCCTGTTAACCGTCAGCTGCAGGTAACAGACCTGATGATCTGCGCGCCGTGGGCGGGCGTGACGTTCGGCTGCCTCGCCAACGGGATGGACCACGCGCCCTGCTGCCGTGCGCGCGGCCTGCCCGACTCCTGTCTGCCGCTCTGCAGCGGGAACATCACCACGCTCGACTTCAATCACTTCAAGTCAGTTGGATTTCTTTTAATACTTCTTGTACAGACAACACTAGGTCCAGCTACCCAAAACGCCTTATGCTTTCGAGATAAAGTTGAAAATCATATAAAGAAATCTGACAGATTGTAGCAGTTTGACGTGCTGTCGTCTGTACAAACAATGTGTATGTGTCTCTGTGTGTACGTGTGCGTGGGTGTGTATGCATACATGTGTGTGAGGGTGTTCATGTTTGTGTATGAGTGTGCACGTGTGTATGTGTGGGCACGTGTGCGTATGTGCATGAGTGTGTGCACGTATGCGTGTTTGTGTGCATGTGTGTGTGTGTGCACATGTGCGTGTGTGCACGTGTGTATTTGCGCATTTGTGCGCGCGTGTGTGTGTGTGTGTGCGTGTGTGTGAGGGTATGTGCAAATGCATGTGTGTGCATATGTGTGCGTGTGTCTTTATTGTTTTTGGTGAAATAGTTCGGTAGCACAATTATATGTCTTGTTAAGATCTACACTTCTTACTTACCTAAAGTCCCGTCTACACGCGCCGTCTTACCTGCGAGCATGCCTGTGCAAACCAGTTTGCGCAAGTAAGCGGGTGTGTGTGGACGGCAAGACGTTCCGTCTTTATGTACAGTCATGACTGCACAGGCCTAGACTGCGCAGGCAAGACGGAGCGTGTAGACTGGACATTAGTCTCATCAATCACCTCATGTTAGCTACTTCGAAGGGAATATTAAAATTACATTAGAATACGTTATCTTTATTTCACATTAATATTATAAAAGCAAAAGTTTGAGAGTACGTGTGCTTATATTCCTAGACTTGGATGAGATGTGGATGATTTGTAACCAGAAATAATCCATAGGATACTCATAATCCCGATTTCCGTACGCTATCAAAAAGTATGCGGGTGAAACATAACATAATATATGATTCTTCTGTGCATGTATGTACCTATATGCTACTGAACTCCTCGTAAACGGCTGCCTCGATCTTAATGAATTTCATATCATGTGATTGATGTATTGAATGTTTAGATTCACAAATTTAGACTCTAATGTAAAAAGTTACTCTTTTAGTAGGTACATTAAATATATTATAAGCAATCATTAATCATTGACTGATTATTGATTGATTGATTCATTGAGAGTCAGAGCTGATTAGATATATGTATAAGGATGTTTATAGAGATAGAAGGTTATTGGCAATCACTTAAAAAAAACTTAGTGAATAGGAAGGAAGACGGCAGTTGAGCGAGGTGGTGCAACGTTAAACCCAACAACACGACCAACGATGCTGCGCCAGAGGGAGATAAATGTGGAGACATTTTATGCATCGTAACCGGCACACATCGCAACACAACTGCTCAGACCCGTCCTCCGTACGGAAACACCAGACATCATGCCGGAACACGACGAATCGCTTGGCGGCAAGGCTTTGTCTGGTGGGTGGTAACTTCTGCCGGCAGCCGATGTTATGGCCACCGAGAAAAACCATAAAACCAATATTTTAAAGGATACCTACCTACATAATTATATTGTATGCAATATCCAACCAGACCCCTAGAATAGTTGCTGGAGTAAAGTAGATCTTTTAGTTGACCAATCTCGGTCAACAATTTCAACTCGAAATGCGAGCTGGAAACTTGACCAGCTGCCCCAATTTCATGCTCAATTAGCGAGACGACTAATTGGATTAAAAATTGGAACAAAGGTTCCAATAAATCGATTCGCCACTTGCACTTATCTCAACCCATTAGTAGCGTTCAACACTCAATCTTGATTATCAGCATGGAACTGATAATAAAGCTCAAGTGTGTGTTTGTAAGAACGTAAAAATCTCTGAAACTGTCAGTTAGATCTGCAAAATACTTTTCGACATGTTATAGCCCAAATTTCTTAGATTATGAGCAGGGCAAAGAGATATCACAAAGAACGCTAGACACAAAAACAAAACAATTGATGCAAAGCGACAAACTCAGACGGGCAGCAAGTAAACACGTGGACGAAGGAGCTGGCAGGAGCTAGTTATTAATAAAAAAATCAGAACTGTTATTCATCTGTAGTATCAGGGATTCTACTGAGTAAATTCTAGACAATAGATTTCCCAAGGACCCAAGATCACACGTTTTCCAGGACCTCGCAGAGATAGCTTTATCTAAGTCAATTTCGAAACGAAATCTAGAAAAATATCTAATAATATAATAAGCTAATAAAAAGCTTGTAAAACCACTATAGTACAAGGAATTCGTTGTAATCTCTTAGACGCGAGAGTAATACCATTACTTAAGTACTTCAAAAAGATTAACTCTGTGGAATTATTTTAAAAGAAAGCTTATTTCATAAACTTCATGACAGTTTATTTCTCCAACACGAAAAGTTAAAACATTTAAACTCGTACTTATTCTGCAACATTTTTAAAATAAACTTCCAACTTTCGCGAGGCGGCTATGAAACATTCTAAAATATGATTTTTCAACTAAATATCTGAGCGGAGTTAGTGAAGTTTCCGTAGAACTTCGACCACTATCGGGTTTAAGTTTATTTGCAAGTATTCTGCCCGTATCCAACTACCCAAGTTACCGGGATACTTGTAGACCTTAAACTTCACGAGATATATTCATAACTTTGTGCTTCACAAAATTTGCAATAGTCTTCGAACCTAATGCAGCTCTGTGGTGTATAGCGCTAGCAAAGTCATATATAGATATAGCGGTACCTACAAATGCCACATGGAACAACGCGTCGTATTGACGTCACACGAATTCTACATCTCGCAATGAGAGTTTACCGTGCAACTAGCATACATACAACTTCAATTTTCAAGCATTGGGCAAGTGCCCGCCAGACGTAACACCCCTCTGGTCGGAGGATCCTCATGCCTCCAAAATAGGTATGAAGATCAGGGTGTAAAGTTCACTCATCCTCTGTGGCGGCAACATACCTACCACGAAAGATTTTAAACAAGATTCAAGTGGACTGTATTTAGGATAGCGATATATAAGAAACTATAAACAAAATACGTGATACAGTGATGCCTTTGGAATGTATCTTTCTGATTAAGGTGTTAAAAGCGGCAAACACTTACCTCCAACCTTCAAATGTGGGGTTCGTAGACCACCAGACCAGATCATGAGAGGGCGCAAGTCGACACAATTCACTGGCAGACTCCCTAATTTTATTAATTTTGAATTTTGAGGCCTAAATCCCGCCGGGGGTTACTATAATTACTTTAAACTAATTACATTTTTATGACCGTTAGAAGATCGTAACTATACTCGCTAGCTTGCCAGTTCGAAAGGAAGTGCGCTCGCCAAGCCGTGCGGAAGGACCCACACCACAATGGTCGCGTTCCGTGTACTTAAAATTTTCGGCAGCGTTGACGCCGATTAACACAAAAACCAGAGGAGATATTCAACATTCTTCATATAAAAAAGAGCATGCTCAGTCTACGATGTCATTCTTGTCTAAGAGGCGACTGCCGCGACGATTAATGTTGGGACGTGTTTACGCTAGTTGCGCATTTAAATTTTGCCTGACGGGCTGTAGATGCCACTACAGCAGAGCATAATCAGTCTAAATCATTCCTACTGGTGGAGCAGAGGCCTGCTCTCAGTAAACGGAAGTGGGCCCAATGCGAGTTGATAGTTGATACACTCTTCGAATGGTTCTAGAATATGCCTGTTTCCTCATCATTTTTTTCTTCACTGTTTAGACAGCAATGAATAATTTACATAAAGTTAATGAATAAGTTACGTAAAGTTTATACCTTATGTAAATTAGGAGTTCAGCGTGCTTTAGAAGTCGTACATCGTACTGGAACTCAGATAGAGTATCTGGGTTCGACTCTTAAGGCACGTAGGTTACCAGCGGACCATCTGCAGATGTCACACGTCGGTACCTCGCGGTTGTCTGCCGTTGGCACCGCCAGTGCGTGCTGACAACGCTCCCACAAGCCAGTCGATCAATCTACTGAATTCCCTAATTGACCAGATTCTGAAGTTGATATATTTGTGTGTTGAAATTTTTGTTTGAAGATTTTAGTTAAATGATTGTTTTTTTTTCTGCTTTACTATCATCAAAGTTATTTTTTTTATTTATTTATTTCTTCTTTGGCATCGCACGGTTTGTGCATTTACCCAACACATGTCGGGATTGTTATTTGGCCAATTCGTAATGAATTTTCGTTCATGTCGAAAAAGCGAGAAAGGCTTAAAGCAAAGTCATGATGAACCCTGAATGATGAATTATGCTGCGTAATCTCAATGTTCTTTATGAATTATTTACTGAATGCACTTTTTACTACATAAATCACGCACTTTTATGTAGTAAACAACACTATAAATAATTTAAAAGTCTAATGAAAAATGAGCGTGACACTCAGCTTAACTTTCCCCCCAAAACTCCGTAAATGATTGTTATAATTTGTTGTATTCCGTAAGGTTTTTTTTAACACCCTTGCTCGTAAAGCTGATGTAATTCCACCGGTTTTAAATATGTAAAGCGGGCCATAACAAACGCGTGTGTTATCAAAGCAAATAGTTAAGTTATAGTCCATACAAATTCCATAACAGCATTATTTTCCATTTCAAGTAAATATGGAACTGATCGCCGCCGCACGGCTCGCGCTGCGCGCTGTTCCATATTTAAAATGGCAAATAATAATACTAATGGCGGGAAAGCAACAGTGTGCATTTACAGATTGAGTTTATTTAAAATGAACAAAATATAAAATACTTTTTTCTGTTTCCTCGCAAGTGTGTTAAAAAACGTCGTACGATATACGTGCGTATTGGTTATAACATGCTCGGCTCAATCACACCCTCGCCTTCGGCTCGGGCTGAAATTCCGCCTCGCATGTTATAACCATCATTACGCACTAATATCGTAATGTACTCTAACACACTCCTACGCATCGTTTATCAAGCCGTTTTAACGTTGCTTCTATTTCCGTTTCTATAGAAAACACGCATGGTCTAACACACAGAAAATTCATCCACGCGCGTTTATTCACTTCAACAGACACACAACATACAGAGTGATACGTGTGTGAATAGTGCTGTTTTAAAAATAAATAAAATAACAATCCCGTCTTAAAAACATCATTTCACAGAATTGATAATTTTCTCTTTTTCTCTTTTCAATATCAAAGAAATTGAAAACAAAGAAAAATAATTCAATTTGTAACCAACAATAACAAAATGAGTACGTTCGTTAATAAGTAAGCTACGGAGAAATCAAATTACAAGCCAAGCGTATTGTTTATGATTCCCTTGAACTCTTGAAACGTCGGTGAAACCTGACAAAGTGTCGGTAAATTCATAAATAACAAGGGTTTCTTTAACAAGGAGACATCTTTCAACATTTCTTTTGGAGTTTTTTAAACCCATTGGTGATTTGTTTTTCGTAGTACTCTTGTTTGTCAATTAAAAAATGAAATCAAAAGTCATTTCTTCAAATTAGGTTGAGAATCAGCACTTTTTGGACGTCTATATTACATAAGACAGTCCCACAAAATGCCCGACCATCGACATTACATTATATGAAACACTACCTTCGACTGCGTGAATTGACTTGTTTCCTTTTCCTACCGGCACATCGCATCTCACACCCTTTTTTTACTTCGTTTTCACTTAGCACTCTAATTGAGCTTATTCTTGTGCTTTTCTCGGTGGTAGGCCATAACATCGGTGGTAGGCCTAAATAATTTATAGATTTTCAAAATAATAGTGATTACTTTGAAGGGGAACTGAATAGTTAAGACTCCTATGGCAATAACTTTTAGAGGTAAATGGTTTGTTTGTTTAAACGCACTAAACACTGGAACGTCCTCGGACCCTCTCTGTGGTAGGCAACAACATCAGCCGCCGGCATAAGTTACCACCCACCAGACAAAGTCATGCCGCCAAGCGATTCGTCGTGTTCCGGCATGATGTCTGGTGAAGCCGTACGGAGGACGGGTCTGAGCAGTTGTGTTGCGATGTACGTGCCGGGTACGATGCGCGAAATGTTGTTGTTTCGGGAGTTTGGTTGTGGAGGGCCTGCAGATCAATCTCCCTCTGGCGCAGCACCGTTGGTCGTGTTGTTGGGTTTAACATTGCATCACCGCGCTCAACTGCCGTCTTCCTTCCTATTTAGGTACTCAGTTTCTTTGGGTGAGTAGGTATAATAAACTAGCGCGCCTTACCATCAACGATTGCATCACTGCTTACTATCAGGCGGGATTGCAGTCAAGCCCTAGTTAGTAAATAGCTAAAGCGCTAATAGCCGGATATCAAATATTAAAAAACAATACAAATTCGTCTCGGACGTTTTTTTTTTTAGTTATAAACTAGTGCTTGACTGCAATCCCGCCTGATGGTAAGCAGTGATGCAATCGTTGATGGTAAAGCGCACTAGCTTATTAAGCCTATTCACTCAAAAAACTGAGTGAATAGGAAGGAAGACGGCAGTTGAGCGAGGTGATGCAATGTTTAACCCAACAACACGACCAACGATGCTGCGCCAGAGGATGATCTGGAGACCCTCCACGACCAAACTCCCGACACAACAACATTAGGCATATCGTACCCGGCACACATCGCAACACAACTGCTCAGACCCGTCCACCGTACGGCTTCACCAGACATCATGCCGGAACACGACGAATCGCTTGGCGGCAAGACTTTGTCTGGTGGGTGGTAACTTATGCCGGCGGCTGATGTTGTTGCCTACCACAGAGAGGGTCCGAGGACGTTCCAGTGTTTAGTGCGTTTAAACAAACAAACCATTTACCTCTAATAGTTATGGCCATAAGAGTCTTAACTATTCAGTTCCCCTTCAGAGTAATCACTTTTATTTTGAAAATCTAAAAATAATATAGGTAGTTTTAACATTTATAGCTTTTTTCGTGACGACGAAATGAAATAATTTATCGATATTAGAATTACAATGTAGCAATCAGATTACTACATTGCATAAATAAACCAGTAAATACCAAACATAATGAGACGAAGATCCGAAACCGGGCGAAGCAGAGCGAAAAGAGGAGGCGAATTCTCTTTTATACCGCGTACATCGAGGGACTAGAACAATTTGCCAGCGGCGGTGTTTTCGTTACACTACAATTTGAGTGTCTTCAAAGCTAGAGTATTTTCCATCAACAATTGCGCCACTGCTTACCATCAGGCGGGATTGCGGTGAAGCAAAGTTTATAATTTATAAAAAAAAACATAATGATAAAGTGCTTCTTGATTCTGGACGAGCATTATTCCCACCAGATGTCTCCGCTACATGAGCTCCTACACAAACTGCCTGCTCCGCGGCTACGGCGTGCTCCCGGGCGCACCCTCGCGGCTATACCTCACGAACATCGACACTGACTACGCAGTGGTTCACTGGTCTCCACCGGCAGCCCTAGCAGACACCGTACAGTACTACAACCTGCATTACAAGACCCTGCAGGCTGACGATGAGTACAGGGTTCTGGAAAAGGTAAGGGTTTATCTAGCCCCGTTCCCGTGGCCTTTATTTTTATTGCAAATCATTAAGTGACCTCTTCCGCTTTGGGCGGAGCGAAAGGGCGTGTCAGACTTTTATTGGCTAAAACCCACCCGTCTTCCTTCACTTGCCTGTATGCCAGCGGAACAACCCGAGGCGGCAATCTCGTCGCCTGTACCGGATAGTTGTGTGATCTTTTGATGGTGTACCCACGTGCGGAGATCTGGTCAGTGCGTGAACCAGATAGGACTGATCGTTGAGGTGATAATTAGGCCTTTGTGGAGCAATAATATGAAGACACGTAATTTTAAGTTCTGTCTCCATTATTAAAATACCTATCATCATCATCATCAGCCTCTACTTGTCCACTACTAGACATAGGCCTCCTTCATGGCACGCCAACAAGCTCGATCCTGAGCAGTTCTCCGCCAGCCACTACCAGCCTCCTTTTTGATGTCGTTTCTCCATCTCGCCCAAGGGCGTCCTACGCTACGTTTGCCGAGACATGATCTCCACTCGAGGACTCGTTTACTCCAACGGTTGTCGGAAAATACCTATAGTTGTTGGAAACTATCAAAATAATATTGGCTCGGGCACGTGTGCTTTGCAATGGAATGAAACTGCCTCCCTTATCGACAACATGATGGGTATCTATGTAACACTACCCTTTTTTGTACAGATACAATCTCCGTACATCTTAGAAGACCTGGAATCCAACATGGACTACGAGATATATTTAGAAGCAGTGAACGAACATGGAGTGGGAGATGCATCTCCCAGATTGATCTTCAGGACACAGAGTCAAGTGAGTGCCAACACACCAATATTGTGATTAAAATATTTTAAGTAGGCTTTTCAGACGTAGAACTATTAAAACCAGCACTGTGATTACGTAGCCCTTTATTAGTAGAAATTTCATTCCTTTTGACAGTAGAACAATATTTATAGCGTCACTTACATTGCTCACCTTACAATTTCAATGTCAATTTTCGAAAATATAAAGCAAAGGATAATCAATATCTTTATAAATGATTCAAATTGTGATTGAAATCGTAGGATACATTAATGAAAGAAATATGATAAAAGTTTTCTATTGTAGGTCTGCGTATTTCTCCAGTAGGTACTGGAGAAATATTGCAGGCATTTTTATACAAGGACAGAAACATATCGTTGTTCCTTCCGTGCCCCTACAAAACCTCAAGCTAAGTGTAAAGGTTTACTTCTCTCGTCAGGTGATAGAAGAAGAAGAAGAAGTGGCGAACTCTTACAACGTGACGGCGTGTTGCGAGCGCGTACAGCTAGCGGGCGTGTGCATGCCGCTGTGTGCGTACGACGCCAAGATGTCCGACCTGCGCATGCTGGCGCCGCTCTGTGCGCAGGACTTCCACAAACTACTGCGCTGTGGCGCCGGAGGTAACATTCTGTTTGCCGTTCCCATGATATTTGCTTTAAGGTGTGTCTAGATATTTCTACGATGCATAGACTCACTGTTGAAGCCATTTTATTTCATAATTTAGTTGTAGTTTAGTTCATAATTTTCTGAATGCTGCGTTTTTGTGTAAATTTCGGCATAGAAAAAATATTTGGACCTAAATAAGTGCTCAAAAATGTTCTGAGGCTGTATATTCGTGAATCCATAATAAAAAACTAATCGCTTCTATTAGGCATATCGGAAGGGCGTGTCAGACTTTTACTGATTAAAATTCACCCGTATTCCTTCCTTTGCCTGCGCTAGAAGATACGGTTTATCATACGAACATCCCGCAGCTCTGGCTGTTTTGACCTTCTTCTTAAACAGAACAAGTTACATACGGTCCGTGTACACAGGCCGTAACCACGAGCAGTGCTGTGCGCGGCGCGGCGTGCCGGCCACGTGTCGCGGTGTGTGCGCCGGCGCATACAGCGGCGGGGTCAACTCCTGCGTGCCCTACATCGGGAACATCGTGCAGTGCTTCGAGGAAGGTATGTCTTATACATTTTTTTTTTATATTTATATGGCTCATTGACAATAGGTTGAACGAAATCACGCAAATCAAAACATTTTTTCTACCAAAGACAATAGAATCACAAAATCCGTTATTTTCCATTTTTGTAGTCTCCCAATAACTTCAAAACCAATTTTACGGTATGAACCAGACATGCCACCAGAAATTCTATTCAGTAGCCTACTACTGAACAGAATTTCTGGTGGCATGTAGTAGCCTACTACTGAACAGAATTTCTGTTGGGGGAGGTTTTAAAGTGTGTGCTATAATATCGTGATTACGAAAACCAGGATAATGTATGTGATCATAATTATATTGAGCTGCAGGCGCGGGTGCGCGTGCACACGGCGCGCCTGTGCTGGTCGCATGTGACCATACATATATACAATGAGTGTGAGAGAGACAGCTTGACGTGTGTGTGTCGGCAAGCACGGGTCTGCTGCCGGGCCCGCCGCGCGAGCTGCAGGCGCGGGTGTGAGAGAGATAGCTTGACGTGTGTGTGTCGACAGGCACGGGTCTGCTGCCAGGCCCGCCGCGCGAGCTACAGGCGCGGGTGTGAGAGAGATAGCTTGACGTGTGTGTGTGTCGGCAGGCACGGGTCTGCTGCCAGGCCCGCCGCGCGAGCTACAGGCGCGGGTGTGAGAGAGATAGCTTGACGTGTGTGTGTGTCGGCAGGCACGGATCTGCTGCCGGGCCCGCCGCGCGAGCTGCAGGCGCGGTTGTGAGAGAGATAGCTTGACGTGTGTGTGTTGGCAGGCACGGGTCTGCTGCCGGGACCGCCGCGCGAGCTGCAGGCGCAGGTGTGCGAGAGATAGCTTGACGTGTGTGTGTTGGCAGGCACGGGTCTGCTGCCGGGACCGCCGCGCGAGCTGCAGGCGCGGGTGTGAGAGAGATAGCTTGACGTGTGTGTGTCGGCAGGCACGGGTCTGCTGCCGGGCCCGCCGCGCGAGCTGCAGGCGCGGGTGTGAGAGAGATAGCTTGACGTGTGTGTGTCGGCAGGCACGGGTCTGCTACCGGGCCCGCCGCGCGAGCTGCAGGCGCGGGTGTGAGAGAGATAGCTTGACGTGTGTGTGTCGGCAGGCACGGGTCTGCTGCCGGGCCCACCGCGCGAGCTGCAGGCGTGTGTGAGAGAGATAGCTTGACGTGTGTGTGTTGGCAGGCACGGGTCTGCTGCCGGGACCGCCGCGCGAGCTGCAGGCGCAGGTGTGCGAGAGATAGCTTGACGTGTGTGTGGGCAGGCACGGGTCTGTTGCCGGGACCGCCGCGCGAGCTGCAGGCGCGGGTGTGAGAGAGATAGCTTGACGTGTGTGTGTCGGCAGGCACGGGTCTGTTGCCGGGCTGCCGCGCGAGCTGCAGGCGAGTGTGAGAGAGATAGCTTTGACGTGTGTGTGCTGGGCAGGCACGGGTCTGCTGCCGGGACCGCCGCGCGAGCTGCAGGCGCGGGTGTGAGAGAGATAGCTTGACGTGTGTGTGTCGGCAGGCACGGGTCTGCTGCCGGGCCCGCCGCGCGAGCTGCAGGCGCGGGTGTGAGAGAGATAGCTTGACGTGTGTGTGTCGGCAGGCACGGGTCTGCTGCCGGGCCCGCCGCGCGAGCTGCAGGCGCGGGTGTGAGAGAGATAGCTTGACGTGTGTGTGTCGGCAGGCACGGGTCTGCTACCGGGCCCGCCGCGCGAGCTGCAGGCGCGGGTGTGAGAGAGATAGCTTGACGTGTGTGTGTCGGCAGGCACGGGTCTGCTGCCGGGCCCACCGCGCGAGCTGCAGGCGCGGGTGCGCGTGCGCACGGCTCACCTTCGCTGGTCGCCGCCGCAGGACGGCGCCAACGTCACGTGGTACGTGCTGTACTGGCAGAACATCGACAACAACTCGCAGCCCTACAGCTACAACACGATGCAGTCTACTTACAATGTAAGTCATTCAAATATTTTATGAAACACTCAATGTCCGATTGAATGTTGATCTAAATTAAGATTTGACGGCGACCGTAACAAATACCTATTTACAGAATTGTTATCATAAATTATTGACTTCGGTTTCATAAATTTATCAAGTGAGAACTTCTTTAACAGCGTTGTAGACTTTTTGGGATGGGTAAAAAATGTTTAATTCGCATCAAAAAACGTGACTCTGATCGATAATTCGTAAGACAAAGAAATAATAGACCGCCGCGCTGGCGCGTGTTAGGAAGTAATATCCCTTATCTTTATATCTCACGAAGAAAATGTATGTTTGTTTCTTGTACTTCGTTTTTCCTTTAAGAGTTTCAGAGTCTTTTAATTGTGAGTAGTAAGTAACTCCCGGAGTACAAACCGTTTTACATGTTTCGTTATCTATTCTCATCACATCCGCGGAATTTGGATCGATAATTTAATTTGACTATGAAGTATTTCATTATGAAATCAGCCATGAAATAGGTCTTATCTCAAGTGTATGTAATCGTTATCAACGAAAAAATCAAATTTGAATTATGTTAAGCGTGTTTAAGTTGCAGTTTGTAGAATTTGCTGTTTTATAAAACCACTAGTTATTTTACAAAACCGTTATGTAAACAACTAGATCAGTTTTTATAAAATGCGATATGCGATGTACGGCTTATAGGTAGTTGGGTGTGAGTTGACGATAACCATAGACTCTACGTGTTTAAACAAGTAATTACACACTAGTGAATGTTGCATTCGTATCTATGCCTAGATCGATATGTAGATGATCTCACATACAGTCCACACAAGTGAGTTTGACAAGTTAGTTGAAATTAAATCTTCGCGACAAATACACGCCTATTTTTTCTAAAAACCTGAGCAAACCATATACAACCTTATTGCTTTAAATACTACGATAATTAAGTTTATCGGTAAAACTAGACAAAAGTTGGTTTATATGCTAAACTTCGGTTTAAAAAAAGCCTATTTTATGGAGAACTGCTGTATTGTGGGTGCGTTTACAATCTTTTGAACTCACATACATAAACAGCCAGACCCGGAACAACTACTTGTAGGCCATACATATACTTGTTCCGTGCGGGAATTGAATCCACGACACGACCTGCGTCCCGACGTGAGCAAAATATCTCATCGTGAACCGTACTCCGTAAAGGGTCGACAATCCATCCGCGACACATACAAAACATGTTGACATCTATCGACGTGTCATCTGTCACCATGCATCCAATAGGCACGCACGGCTACACATTTAAACTTCGTATAAGCTGTCTTCTGACTCTACGAAAAGCTTTTACAATGCGAGGTCAACTTAAAAGCACATAATAATGAACGGAGGCGTCAAAAATTTACGAGGTCGAACTCTCAGCCACCGCAGGCGCAGGGAATGCGGGCGGTGAGCAGTGGGCAGCTCGCCCGGTCGCGGACCAGCCCCCTAATCGGCGAACACATTTTTGACAAATGATTGCGACTAGTTGGCATCAGTTGGGATCGTTCGCGCCGCCCATTGGCCCGTTCGGTCCAAACGATCCCAACTAGTCGCAATCATTGGACAAAAATGTGTTCGCCGATTAGGGGGCTGCCCGAGTCGACGGCGCGTTGTGTTTCACGCGCGCCTCAAAGAGATCGTACACGCAAAGCACATCGTGATGGGGTTCACGAAGATGATGCCTCCTGGGACAGGGTTGCGGGTTGGTTAAAAAAAGAAACCGTGGCCCTGGCCGTCGCACAAGCAAGTAAAGAAACATGGGTGGCTTTTAGTCAGTAAAAGTCTGAAACGCCCTCCCGCTCCGCCCACAGCGGGAGAAGTCATTTGATGGTAACCATCCCAACAAAGAAAGGCGTTAAAAATGTTGATTAAAACTACATAATATTATTCATCTCGATTAATATTCCACAAACTTGTTTTGCAACGTCTGGTCTGTCTCGGATACCAACTCCCCAGGTCCCTTCACAATTTCAGAATTACTCAAAGAGTCGCTGTACGTTCTTATAAAGAAAGCTCCCATTCGTTATTCTATTTTATATCAAGACTCCAAACGTTTACCCATTAAATTCTTCAGCCCCACTAAGCATTTTCCAATTCAATTCCAACGCGCCGTGCATTGAAATACACCTTAGGTTTCTAACAATATATTCCTTAGATTCTAACTGGGTCGTGCAGAATCTCGAACTAAGGTAGACTGAGGCATTATTAAATAGAATGGTTCCTTCGCTATGACTACAACTAATTCAATTCAGAATTATTTCGTTTCAATAAAGAGCTGTAAGGCCTTTTGTACACGATACAGCTTTTTGGTAAGGCCGTATAAACCGAGTAGAAAAACGTGTCCATCACACATACTTTCATAGTGATCCATACGATACTGATGTGGCGGCAATTTACTTGCCACGAAAGATTTTAAACAAGGTTCAAGTGGACTGTATTTAGGATAGCAATATATAAGAAACTATAAGCAAAATATGTGATATAATGATGCTATCGGAGTATATCCCTCTGATTAAGGTGCTAAAGCGGCAAACCACTTACCTCCAACCTTCATATGCGGAGTTCGTAGACCACTAGACCAGATCACGGGTAGACGCACGTCGACACAATTCACTGGCAGACTCCCTCATTTTATTAATTTTGAATTTTGAGGCCTAAATCCCGCCGGGGGTTACTTTAAATACTTAAAACTAATCACATTTTGTGACCTTTAAAAGATCGTGGCCATGACTCGCTAGCTTGCCAGTTCGACAAGGAGTGCGTTTGTTACCCCGTTCGGTGATTGCCGGAAGAATCAGGTCCTCTATGGTCGCGTTCCGTTTACTTTAAGTTTCCACCAGCGTTCACCGCCGATAATCAGAAGATCTCTTCTGCAACAATTGACTACCGTGCCTACACACGGTGAATGAGCGAAACGAAAGAAAAACTGGTGTGACATTATTTTAAATCAAATAAATATTAACCTTATTTTAATGATAATTAAGTTGATTTGAGAGTGGACCAGAATTATAGTAAAGTGATTATAATGTTTGATGTTGTATCGTACACTCAACTTTATTGTGTAGGAATTAGAGTTATTTTTCCATAAACTCATATTTATTTGTCTATGTACATTTTAGCAAATATATCACATTGTTATGTAGCTTAGGAATAAATTGCTTTCTTGCATTTATCTCCTGTCATTGTCAATCGGTTTAGAAAATTCTTTGGTAGTCTTCATCACATCCACATCTCCCTCCAAAATTCAATTAATTTTTATAGAGTTTGTTTTTGAAAATGCTTGTTTTTTTTTTTAAGTTTTATACAAGGTCTGGTTAAAAAAATATTCCTTCTTTTCTACATCTTTACTTATTTTTTTTTTTTGGATGGGAAATCATCCAAACAAAAAAATCTGCTCTGGGCGGAGCGGAAGAGCGTGTCAGACTCTTACTGAGTAAAACCCACCCGTGTTCCTTCACATGCCTGTGCGACGGTCAGGGCCACGGCTTTTTTCTTAGCCAACCCGCAACCCTGGCCCAATAATATCTTCACCTCTAAAGACGGACTGGTAAAAACAGGCATTAAGTCACCCGGTAGACTTTTAGCCGAGAAAACTAAATAAGGCTTTATTTAACTCGAAGCTACAGTGGCTATGATAGGCAAAAGTTTTTATACGAAGAACAAATGATATTCTTTTAAGAAACAAAATTATAACTAGACGACTAGCTTCATCTTATTGACTGACCGACCTTCTGACAATTCAAAAGTGCCTGTAACTGGTTTATTTGAAATAAATACTTTGATTTGATTTAATTTATAAGAAATTCTCTTTGCTTCATACAGAAAATGAACGTAACAGACACGATGGCGGACCTCGAGGGTCTGGAGCCGAACAGTACGTACCACGTGTTCGTGGTCGCGTCCAACAGCTTCGGGGAGTCCCTACCTTCCAGCATGCTGCTCTTCAATGTCACAGAAACTGGTGAGTTGATGAATATGCTGTATAAAAGTGGTTATTTAAAGTAAGATTTGAGGGGCAAATAATTAATTTGTTCCTAGATTCCGCGTAAAGAAATAAATGAGAAAGGTTATTGTAATACACATCAAAGACACGCAATACACTAGATACATTTTAACAGAGAAAAAACTAATAAAATAGGGGGATGAATATAATGACCACCATAAAATGCTTTGATACCCTTAGTTTTGTAACCAAAAATATCTACTTAACACCAGAAAAATAAAGTCTAAAAATACAATAGTACCAGCTATTTTAGTCACGACTCCACTTTAAATTGTATTCGACCACCAAATTTAGTAAATGATCACCAATTCTTGACGACCAAATTAATGTATTATTTTTGCCTAAATAAATCACTGTGATTGCCATATAATCAGAAAACGAAACATAAAATGACACGTCAGTCATCGTTTGTCCACCCATAGGTTAGGTTAGAACTGTGACCAAAACAGCGCGCGAGCCGAGCGAGCGGAGCGAGCGTGCCGCGGTAGCGGCCGGCGAAGCGCCAATTAAAACGCTGGTATAATTTTGGTGATCATTTACTACTTTTGGGATATTTTGGAGTCAGTTTACATAAACAGGATAGCAAGATGTAAAAACTTTGGTTATAATTTTATATTAAAACGCTGGTACAATTTTGGTGATCATTTACTATTTTGGGGTTACTCATGATTTACTTGGAGTCATTTTACTTAAATAGGATAGCAAAGTGTTAAAACTTTGGTTATAATTTTACATTAAAAAGCGAGTTTCATTTTGGTGATCATTTACTATTTTTGTCTGCTATTTGTTACTATATCTGGTGGTAAGTTAAACATATGTAAGCCATAAAAAAGTACAGTTTGATGTAAGAAATATCAGGAAAGTGTTCTTTACGGCTGCGTCAACAAAACCCAGCCGTAAAGACTCTTTCTTTTTTTTTCAAGGTGAGATTCAACCTCAACTCTTGATGAATGGCCTCTGTGGAATAGATACAACAATTTTGCCAATAACACGTGTAACAAATTATAGAAATTCTTTGAAAATTTTATTTCACAATAATGGCGAATATCGCCAATGACAGTTGAAAAAGACGGCCGCGTAAACCGTCTATGAGGGAGGTTTGGGGTTTGGGGCGATTGATGTGGCCAATATGATGCGATATTTCAATGTTCTTTATGAATTATTTACTGAATGCGCTTCTTACTACATAAATCACGCGCTTTTATTTAGTAAACGACGTGACACTCATCTTAGCTTTCCCGTCAAAACTCATAAAGACTCTTTAAGAGCGTTTACTAAGCACAACTGGCAATATAACACTAAAATGATTATAATGTATACGGCTAAAGGACTTTGAATCCAGTTCAGAAATAAATAAAAAAAAAAAACACTTAAATGCAACGTTGCCAGCTGTTGTAGTAGTGTTTTTTAGAAAATCATTTCAACTAACGGGTTTTATAGTAATGGCAATACGGCAATGTCGTTAGAATAAGAAATTTTATTTGCCCAAACATGTGTATACATACAGAATTAAAAATCCATGCATGTAGGATCTTCAGAAAGAGTGGCTCACGACATGTCTGCCACCATTCTATCACCA
Source organism: Sesamia nonagrioides (assembly GCA_017933935.1). Lineage (NCBI taxonomy): Eukaryota > Metazoa > Arthropoda > Insecta > Lepidoptera > Noctuidae > Sesamia > Sesamia nonagrioides. The sequence goes on from JADWQK010001852.1 coordinate 245,225, forward strand.
TTCCATTACGAGACAACTGGATCGAACATTACGAATTTAGCAAATTACGAACTTTTAAGCACATTAACAATGATTTGGCAATGGAATCGTGTTGGAATGACAAATTTATAAAAATAGCAGATTATGGCTCCTCTGTTCTATTCTGTTCTCATGCTACGTCACCGTTGTCCTTCTCAATTTAGCAATGTTATAACCTATACTAATATATGTATAAAGCTGCAGAGTTTGTTTGTTTGTTTGAACGCGCTAATCTCAGGAACTACTGGTCCGATTAGAAAAATTCTTTTTGCGATGGATAGCCCATTAATCCAGGAAGGATTTAGGCTATATAATATCACGCTGCGACCAATAGGAGCGGAGCATAACTAACTCCACGGGAACGAAGTCGCTGGCGGCCGCTAGTTCTTTAATAATGTTGATATTATTCTTTAATAATAAAATGTTGTTAAATTGAAGAGTACCTAAGCTTTACCATCTAATAATGTCTTCCAAAGAATCGTAAATTACAAAATTAAGTCGAAAATCCTATTATTTACTCTAATCCTTTTACCTACTTTATTGTTCCGGATTTTCCGCAGCTTTTCATTAAATTTTTTCACCAAATAATTGAAAACTTCCAAAATACTTAAATGATTCTTGGTAAAACAAATTATATTGTTTATCTTGGAAACAGTTTATTCATTAGAGAAACGTAATTTTTGTTCGAGGTTTACGTTTTATTATTATGGTGTTAATTTTTTTTTCATTCTATGTTTTAAGCTCTATCGCATATATTAATTAATATCAATTATTATCATTCTTGTTTAATCAACGTCATTGTTGTGTATCAATTAGTTTTTGTGGTACCAGTCATAGAATAGTACCATCCCATATTCTCCCGTGGGTGTCGTAAGAGGCGACTAAGGAAACTCTCAGCAGGGAAGCGGGCAGTAGCGCTTCTACTGTGGAATATCATATTACTGCGATCCCCAACCTGACGGACAAGCGTGGTGTAACGCTACTTCTTTAGTTTTTAATAAACTCAGGGTGGCTAACTCCACCCTTACCCGGCAGTTACAGTAAATTTAATCAAAGTAAATACTTAAGTAAATACTTCGTAGCTAGGAGCATTAAATAAAACAATAAATGGATACAATTACAAATTTATTTTATAATTACCCTGTGTCATAAATATATGACAAAACAATCTCCTAACTTACCTAGCCGATTTCCTGACTCACTCCGTCTCGGGTCGGAGTGGGACAGGGAATCCACATGAGACAATTCAGCAAGCTTAGGGTCGCTTGATGACGGATTCGTGAGGTGAACCGTTGTGATCACGGCTCAGTTGTTACAAAAGTATCTCAGGTTATGCACACAATATCAAGCCAATAGCCTACTTACATGCAACCTGTTGGAAACCCACTCTCACTCACTAGATACATCAAAACAAAGAAACAAGGACAGGGAGTCTACGTTTCGGATTAGCTCTCCTGACTAACGCTTCTGGATTACGGTACAAAGACCCTTGGCTTCACTAACTGACGGGTGTCAGATTAATGCACGGTTGAACGCGGCCTGCGGGATTAGGTATTTCGGGAACACCCGGAGCAAAGTAATCATGACAGCTTATACCTGTCTAGTCGTCGTCGAAAGAGAATTGGATGTGCCGTACCATCAGGGTTCAGCCACTTCCACTCCAAACAAGCCTGATCCAATCGGAATCAAGGCCACCTGAGATAAGTCATGACGCGACGCCTCCACACGGGTTCCCACCCTAGGCCCGCCAAAAGAGCCAAATCTAGAACAACATTTAACCTAAGTCAGCACTATAGAACAAGAAAACACGTGGAGAAAATATTCCGGGTACAGAAATGAATACTCACACAGAGATGGGCCAAACTGCTAGACGCACAACCCCATGGGGTTTATTGCGCAAACACGCCAACCTTGCGTACCAGCAACCAGCCACACCGAGCAAACTTCGGTCGTTTCTCTGGAAGCTTCTCTAGCCCTGCGATCCACCGCTCCCAATTGTCTTTTCCTGAACCATAGACTAGTGCGTTCCGCGACTTGTATTTTAATTTCAGACTCATGAGTTGGTTCTTATTTTTTTTATCTCTTTATCCTAAGTCCTTTTTTATATTATTTAACCCGGTCGTTCTTTATTTGAATTTATTTATTATATTAACGACCGTCCTTTCGCGCAACGCCATCTCTCGGCTCGATGCATAATATGTGACTCGAGTTTAGCCCGAGTCCAAGAGATGTCGCCTGCTGCTATATATTGCTACGTGACAGTGGGGATTATGGCAATGCCCCCCAATGGAATGAAAGCCTTAACGGAGGCCTTTGTCCAGCAGTGGACCTTTATAGGCTAAGAAAAACAAGAAGATTAATCATTCTTGTACATATAACATAACTAAGTACAAATCCTTCTAAAATTTGTGATTTAGTATAAGTTCAGTATAAACTAGCTTTCTGCCCGCGGCTTTGCCCGCGTGAAATTCGTTCGCGTGGAGTTATTTATTTGAACATTTTATTTTAACCCGAAAATATACAGCATACATTGTAATTTTTCATTTTAATTTTGTCATGCTCTGCTCCTATTGGTCGCAGCGTGATATTATATAGCCTAAAGCCTTCCTGGATTAATGGCCTATCCAACGCAAAAATAATTTTTCAAATCGGACTAGTAGCTCCCGAGATTAGCGCGAACAAACAAACAAACAAACTCTTCAGCTTTATACTATATTAGTATAGATTAATATTATTACAATTAGCAAAGATATTTTATTTTTCATATGTGGGGATTTATTTACAGAATAAAGTGAAAAGGAGAAATAAATACAACCAAATTTTGTCAGTAGGCACACATAAGTAACAAAACTAAAACTAATTCACTAACTAAACACTAAACTAACGTAATCGTTACTTTAAAACGAACTACATACTATTTTGTATTTTTAAAATTCTACTAAATTTTAAACATGATGAAGGATGGATCACCAGAAGACGCAGCGTGGGTAGACCCCCGACAAGATGGACCGACGTCCTGGTGAAGGTTGCAGGAAACCGCTGGATGCGGGAGGCGCAGGACCGGTCGTCGTGGATATCCTTGGGGGAGGCCTATGACCAGCAGTGAACGTCTTTTGGCTGAAATGATGATGATGATGATGATGGATGGATGGATGGATGTTTGTTTACAGGCAACACGGTAGGCATACATGCGCGGGTGAAGGGGGGCAGGGCAGGCGGCACGTGGTCGCATCGCTATTCGCTCCGTCACATTTTGGAGAAGTTGGAATTTATTCGCGGAAAAAGAGATTATTTCAAAACTTATAAGCATTGTCACGTGTATATCTAACATTTATTATCCTTTTGGGTCGGACGGGGTTTTCTTTACATATTGTATAATTGTTAAAATAATAGAAAACTGCATATAAGGAAAGACGGGTTAGACATTCACATACGTTTAGGTTCATAATATTATTGCATCAAAACATGACTTCACTGAATCATGCCATTATTAGTTTGAAAGGACGTAAACTGGGCGTAAAGTCGTATCCAACATCCAGCTAACTTATCTACATTACATCTGCTCTTCATTCTGTATTCTCTTCCCAACAGAAGAGAAGGAAATAGCAGGTATACCATCACCGCCGCACTCGCTAGCTGTGTCCTCACACTCGGCGACCTGGCTGACCCTCACGTGGCAACCGCCGCAGTTCTCACAACCGGACGAGAAGATCTCATACACGTAAGTTCATTTCTACCTTCTCTATCTCTTTTAATATGCTCTAATTATTTTGTGAACAGTTTTGTACTCTAAGCTTTTATTACGCTGCGACGTGGAGGCCCCGGGTTCGATCCCCCGCCAGGTCATGATGGAAAACGATCTTTTTCTGATTGGCCTAGGTGTTGGATGGTTATGTATATACCCTTTATGTTACACGTTGTATATGTATCTATCATTAAAGTCAGAATTATAAAGTAAGTACTAAATGTAAGAAGCACCCAAGTGCTGCGTTGTGCGCTTGTTCAGTTCAACCATTTTTTTACGTTGATTGTGAATCTAGTGTTTAAGTGATCGATGACTGAACTTAAAGGAGATGTTTCAGAAATGTATGGAGCCTGGGCCAGCACATTGTACACTTAATACTAGGTATAGGTAGTTACGCTATAGCTAACTTTTTTAAATGTTAGTTTCCTATATTTTGGCTTAGTTTTTATACAGATTTAATTTAACTTGGCCAAGGAGTGCAACACAAATACTAATAAATATGGTGGTCATCAATAAGCGAAATAAGATTTTGACAGTGACATTTGATATAGGTGTCATGTATGTAAGGCTATCGTATCTATATTATCTACCATATGACTGCGAAAAAAACAAAACACGAATTCCGAACATACGGCCCATTAAATAAACACAATCAACTCAAATCAACACTCGACACGAATACAACGGGAAAATAGAACTGTCAAAGTCGCCATGAAACGTCATAACCAGTGTCATGGCTACCTTCATAAAGGGTTATCTTACTAAAAAACCGTTTCAAGTAATTAATTATACATACTTGTATTTTTATTCAAATTAATTTAGTAGTAATTTTTATGAACATCTTTTATTTTTTCCTTTTTATCTACATAGCGTACATATTGGTGGCCTAAAATGAAACATCTCCTTTAGCCAATGCATAGAAGATGACATGGATAACATACAGGAGACCTTTATCCGAATATTCCCAGAGGATCGATAGTTTTTTAATTCTCTTTGGCGAGCTTATTCCCATCAAATTGGTACAAATTCAGCCTCGAAGCTGCTACCGAAACATTTCTGATGGAAAAACCCTATAACACTTTGTCCGACCCGGGACAACGTCCGGGAAATATTTTCAGCTAAAAATTACAGCGGTGCTTACGAATCACTCCTGTCATAAAAGAAAACGACTGGTTTCCTTCAGGTGTAGGCACTCAAAACATTTCTTTTGAAACCATATTTTTATTATCATTCATCCATTTTAGCTGCACCTTTCAATGTTGTCAACAAGAAAATTTTGTTTATATGTATTTCTGAAATATGTACATTTTTTTAAAAAGACATACTACAATTACGACTAGGAAACTAACACTCACAGGCAAAATTATTTAAGAAAAATGTGTACTGTATGTCGATTATTATTTACAATCAATCATTTACTAAATAGTTTTAAAGACACTAGCAAAGTTAAAGAAATATACAGTATGTTAACTAACAGAGGGCGTTCCCTTAAACTCGTTAATATATATCAATAATAGATTAAAATAAAAATATCAGCATAGAAAAATAAGCATAAAATAATCCAAATAAAAAGAAATTATAATTGAAAATAAATTTGAAACCTCCTGTTTTAAATCAAAATAGTAGCGCGGAATAGTATCTACCTAACGTTGCATTGCCCAACACACATCAATCAATTGGATCTTAGATCGCCGCCGCATACGCGGCTCGTCATTCATAAATAAATTGCGACGTTACCGTCTTTCATGTTCGCGTGTACAGTGTGTTTCTTTTACATGTCAATTTAAAATTTTTATTGAATATTTTCATATTGGAAAATTTTTTAAAACATTTTGTTTTCGAATGGAAATATTTTTTTTAGCATGTATGTATGCTATACTATTTCGGGTTAACGGGAACGCCCTCTGTTAGTTAACATACTGTACACACACACACACACACACACATATACACATATGTACACAGTTATGCAATAAATGAATCTTTATCTTTATCTTTTATCTTTGTATTTTAAACTATTTTAGTTTAAACAATATTATACCATTAAGAAGGGCTATCTAAAAAACAAATCATTAAAACCTGTAATTTGAACCTATAACTTAGATTAATAGACATCGCTGTGAATACATTACAGGCCATGTCATGGCAATACCTGCTGAAACAAATTTACTATAACATTTTATGTATGTAATTTTAAATATGTACCATATTTTAGCAAATAAATATTTTGATAGATGATTTGTTTGAGAAGATTTTATTAAATACCAGCTTTCCGGCCGCGGCTTCGCCCGCGTGGAGTTCGGTTATATCGCGCTTTTTAGATTTCCTTCGGGAACATCAATTTTTTTTTTTCGTGATAAAAGGTAGCCTATGATCTTTCTCAGGGTCTAAAGATTGTGTGTGCCAAATTTCATCAAAATCGGTGGAGAGGTTTAAGCGGGAAAGCGTAACAGACAGACAGATAGAGTTACTTTCGCATTTATAATTTATTTATTTATTTAATCATACACTTACTACCATTACAGGTTGCTTAACTTAATGCGGCAGAAAGGATACATTTCACGACATACGTTTTGGAAACTTACACATATAATAAATAAAATTTAATTAAAACAAATCTAATAAAATTTAAACAATAAAATAAAAAAAAACTAAAAAATAATATTAGTATGGATGTCAAGTCACTGCCATTGAGAAAATAATGAAAAGTAACTATTTGGTATAACCACATTTTTCATTCTGTTTCTTTATTTACTGTTTCAAAATATAATCTAACGAGGTCATTAATCGCAGGTATATCGATAGAACTTTCCCGGTAAAACTGTTTTATTAACTTTCCGGATAACAAGCAACAGTTTCAGTTTAAGTGGAATTTAAACTAAAATTATCCGAAAACTGCCAAACAGTCCGCGAACTTTATTAATAAAAATGTGAATCATTTTAATGGTTGCTGTAGTTTGCAACACAATGGAGTTATTACTGTCCTATTTTTGTTTCTTCTTTTTATTTATTTTTTTATAAATTATAAACTAGCGCTTGACCGCAATACCGCCTGATGGTACCTAAGCAGTGACTCAATTGATGATGGTAAAGCGCACTAGTTAAATCAAATCAAATCAAATCATTTATTTCAAATAAACCAGTTACAGGCACTTTTGAATTGTCAGAAGGTCGGTCAGTCAATAAGATGAAGCATAGTTATTAAGAGCCTATTCACTCTATTTCATTTTTTGGCATCGCACGGTTTGTGCATTTAGCCAATATCACGTAATGAATTATTCATGTCGAATAAGACGGCCACGTGAACCGTCTACAAGGGAAGTTTAAAGCAAAGTCAGGATGAGGCTATGTGCTGCTATATCTCAATGTTCTTTATGAATTATTTACTGTATGCACTTTTAACTACATAAATCACGCACTTTTATTTAGTAAACAACACAAAAGTAAAACACAATAGTAAAATAATTTAAAAGTCCAATGAAAAACAAGTGTGCCACTCAGCTTAACTTTCCCGCCAAAAAAAAAACTCATAGAACAGTGAGTTTGTTAAATAAATAGCTGACAGCCATAGACATTTACGAATGGACATGCCGTACGCTTATAACCTGCTGTAATTTTTGCGTTGAAAAGAGTGAGAGAAATGGCCTATGATTTCGGTCTAGCACTATCTCTTTCCTCTTATATGATTGGATGATTTTAAGACAGATAAAGATAGACCGACACTTCATTTCCTCTCTTTCTTTCGGTATGCCACAATTTTCATATCTAAGGCATGTCCGTTAGTACAGGTCGATGTATAAACCTAACAACTATATACAAAAGTAATATTCATTTTCATAAACTACCCGTTAGTTTACAAAAATAAATATTTTATGGAAAATAGTGGTTTTTGAAGCTAAATTCAAATTATTACAACAGCTTTGTGCTTTTTGCAAAAAGCTCACTTCTTAACTCAGACAGGAGCTTTGAGATAGAATACAAACTCCTTTGATAACTTTATTTTATATTTTAGTAACACTAACTCTGGGAAATTATAGCTTGAGGCTGGCAAAACCAGTGCTCTCTATCTTCACATCAAATCTAAGCTTTGTAAAAGAGTCATGAGCACAAATTAAACAAGTGATTATTTCTTAGGTTGTTCTTCAAATCGCCCGCCCAGCTAAGCCAGACAAACGTCACCAACATAACCACAACAGTCCCTGGACATACATTGGAGAAGCTGTCACCCAACACACAGTATGTCATATGGGTGAAAGCTCACGCTGCCGCCGGAGACTCGCAACCTTCAGAAACCTTGCTAGCCTGGACTGATCCGGCCTACCCAGCATATGTTGAGGTAAGTTTAAAAAAATATCATACCTTATGCTAAACTATGAAGTCTACTTAGGTCTGACAGCCTCCGTGGCGTAGCGCTAGTGAACGCGGCTGTTACGCAAAGAGGCGCGGGTTCGATCCCCGCACAGTGCAAATATTTGTATGCATGAATATGAATATTTGACCTGGTCTGGTCGTGCCTCAGAAAGCACGTCAAGCCGTTGGTCCCGGTTGCCATACGAACATCTAATGGCAGTCGTTACGGCTTATTGGAGCCCTCAAAATTCCAACAATTTGTATTACTGTAATGCTTCGATATCGCGTTTGGGTTGAGGAGGTCAGACGGCAGCGCTTCACGGAAAATATCGAAGTTTAGCCAAAATCAGCAGTTCCCCCGAATCCAAAGCTGAAAAAGCTTCGGATGCGACTGGGATTAACACTGAGATGATGATGATATGAAGTCTACCTAGCTGCGATATTTGTTAACTTAACCGATATGATATTTTTCGGTTTTTGCCTACTCCGACTCTTATAGTCGGTTATGGAAAAATACATTGAGCACATTGCTTGTTATACACGGCTAATAAAACCCAATATTAATAAAATAAAAGATCGTATTTACCGCTTGAAACCTCCCTAAGAATAATATATACAGAATCATTGAACCAATATATTTTGCCATTACGAGTCTTACTCCGACTCGGCGCCGAGGATTTAAATGCAAATTGGCCCTTTTGAGGTGTTATAAGAAAATGTATGAAAATAAAAAGGCTCAAAGGAAACAGAAACGAAATATAAAATTGCATTCATGTCCCTTGGAGGCGGCCATCTTGGGATATTTCAAATGAACTTATATTTAAATTACTACTCGTCGTAAAATGTATTTCAAAGTTTACTTTAAATTATAAAATTATTCTATTAGTCATTTATTTTCAATTTCAACTAACTTCATTTCTCGCAAATTATTAGTTCTGAAATAATTATGATAGCAATTTGATGTTTGACGCTAACAAAAGACGAAGTTGATTTTAGTACTGTTTACTTCATCTCTTACAATTTTATAATTTCATGTAATTAAGATTATAAATCCTCATTTTTCCCCCACCAGCCACCGTCAGTGAACCCTGTGAATCTGGTGGTGGAAGGCTCCAGCATGACTATCCTATGTATCGCCATGGGAACACCCACACCGACCATATCACTGTATATTTCTGGTGAGTATTTGTGTTAAGAATTATTTCATTTATGTATGTGTGTGTGTCCAAGTGGATTTTATTGTATCTACACTTGCTATTTCTGCCCCACTCAGGTGCCATTTATACTTGCCAGTGTCCCACTTGGGCGCCATTTATATTTGTCTGTGTCCTACTTGGGCGCCAAATATACTTGTCTGTATCCCACTTGGGTGCCATTTATACTTATGTGTCCCACTTGGGCGCCATTTATACTTGTCTGTGTCCCACTTGGGTGCCATTTATACTTATCTGTGTCCCACTTGGGCGCCATTTATACTTGTCAGTGTCCCACTTGGGTGCCATTTATACTTATCTGTGTCCCACTTGGGCGCCTTTTATACTTGCCAGTGTCCCACTTGGGCGCCATTTATACTTGTCTGTGTCCTACTTGGACACCATTTATACTTGCCAGTGTCCCTCTTGGGCGCCATTTATACTTGCCAGTGTCCCTCTTGGGCGCCATTTATACTTGTCTGTGTCCCACTTGGACGCCATTTATAATTGCCAGTGTCCCTCTTGGGCGCCATTTATACTTGTCTGTGTCACACTTGGGCGCCATTTATACTTGCCAGTGTCCCACTTGGGCGCCATTTATACTTGTCTGTGTTCTACTTGGGCGCCATTTATACTTGTCTGTGTCCCGCTTGGGCACCATTTATACTTGCCAGTGTCCCTCTTGAGCGCCATTTATACTTGTGTGTGTCCCACTTGGGCGCCATTTATACTTGCCAGTGTCCCTTGAGCGCCATTTATACTTACCAGTGTCCCACTTGGGCGCCATTTATACTTGTGTGTGTCCCGCTTGGCACCATTTATACTTGCCAGTGTCCCACTTGGGCGCCATTTGTACTTGCCAGTGTCCCACTTGGGCGCCATTTGTACTTGTCTATCCCTTGTCTGTGTCCCACTTGGGCGCCATTTATACTTGTCTGTGTCCCACTTGGGCGCCATTTATACTTGCCAGTGTCCCACTTGGGCGCCATTTGTACTTGTCTATGTCCCACTTGGGCGCCATTTGTACTTGTCTGTGTCCCACTTGGGCGCCATTTATACTTGTGTGTGTCCCACTTGGGCGCCATTTATACTTGTCTGTGTTCTACTTTGGCGGCATATACAGTATGTTAACTAACAGAGGGCGTTCCCGTTAACCCGAAGTAGTACAGCATACATACATGCTAAAAAAAATATTTCCATTCGAAAACATAATGTTTTAAAATTTTTTCCAATAAGAAAATATATAATAAAAATTTTAAATTGACATGTAAAAGAAACACACTGTAGACGCGAACATGAAAGACGGCAACGTCGCAATTTATTTATACATGACGACTACTATTTTGATTTAAAACAGGAGGTTTCAAATTTATTTCCAATTAGAATTTTTTTTTATTCGGATTTTTTATGCTTATTTTTCTATGCTGATATTTTTATTTTAATCTATTAATGATATATATTAACGAGTTTAAGGGAACGCCCTCTGTTATTTAACATACTGTATACTTGTCTGTGTCCCACTTGGGCGCCATTTATACTTGTCTGTGTCCCACTTGGACGCCATTTATACGTGTCACTGTCCCTCTTGGGCGCAATTTGTACTTGCCAGTGTCCCACTTGGGCGCCGTTGGTACTTGTCTATCCCACTTGGGCGCTATTGTCTGTATCCCACTTGGGCGCCATTTATACTTGTCTATGTTCTACTTTGGCGGCATATATACTTGTCTGTGTTCCACTTGGGCGCCATTTATACTTGTCTGTGTCCCACTTGGGCGCCATTTATACTTGCCAGTGTCCCACTTGGGCGCCGTTTGTACTTGTCTATCCCACTTGGGCGCTATTGTCTGTGTCCCATTTGGGCGCCATTTATACTTGCTAGTGTCCCACTTGGGCGCCATTTATACTTGCCAGTGTCCTACTTGGGCGTCATTTATACTTGTCTGTGTCCCACTTGGGCGCCATTTATACTTGCTAGTGTCCCGCTTGGGCGCCATTTATACTTGTCTGTGTTTTACTTTGGCGCCATTTATACTTGCTAGTGTCCCACTTGGGCGTCATTTATACTTGTCTGTGTTCTACTTGGGCGCCATTTATACTTGCCAGTGTCCCACTTGGGCGCAATTTGTACTTGTCTGTGTCCTACTTGGGCGCCATTTATACTTGCCAGTGTCCCACTTGGGCGCCATTTATACTTGTCTGTGTCCCACTTGGACGCCATTTATACGTGTCACTGTCCCTCTTGGGCGCCATTTATACTTGCCAGTGTCCCTTTAGGGCGCCATTTATACTTGTCTGTGTCCCACTTGGCCGCCATTTATACTTGTGTGTGTCCCACTTGGGCGCCATTTGTACTTGTATATCCCACTTGGGCGCTATTGTCTGTGTCCCACTTGGGCGCCATTTATACTTGTGTGTGTCCCGCTTGGGCGCCATTTATACTTGCTAGTGTCCCACTTGGGCGCCATTTGTACTTGTCTATCCCACTTGGGCGCTATTGTCTGTGTCCCACTTGGGCGCCATTTATACTTGCTAGTGTCCCAGGGCGCCATTTATACTTGTCTGTGTTCTACTTGGGCGGCATATATACTTGTCTGTGTCCCACTTGGGCGCCATTTATACTTGTCTGTGTCCCACTTGGACGCCATTTATACGTGTCACTGTCCCTCTTGGGCGCCATTTGTACTTGCCAGTGTCCCTTTAGGGCGCCATTTATACTTGTCTGTGTCCCACTTGGCCGCCATTTATACTTGTGTGTGTCCCACTTGGGCGCCATTTGTACTTGTCTATCCCACTTGGGCGCTATTGTCTGTGTCCCACTTGGGCGCCATTTATACTTGCCAGTGTCCCACTTGGGCGCCATTTGTACTTGTCTGTGTCCCGCTTGGGCGCCATTTATACTTGCCAGTGTCCTACTTGGGCGGCATATATACTTGTCTGTGTCCCACTTGGGCGCCATTTATACACGCCAGTGCTCCACATGGGCGCCATTTCATAGTGTCCATTTGGTTCCCATGTAGGCACTACGACTGTTTCCTCCTACGTTTAATCTTATTTATTAAAGCACCATTTAGGAATAAACATATTCGTATTATTTATATTTTTGGCTCTTAAACAGAAAAAGCTTACTTAAGTAAATAAAATTACATTGAAGCAACCACTGCCACTCTATATTTCTTACAAAACTTAATATTATTATGAGCCAAAACGTAAATGACTCTTAACCGAGATCAAATAATAAGGATACTGCTTATAAGATCTAAAGAATAGATGAAACACTCAGAAGGTACACTCGTATCAACATTCGTTTGGCAAATCACTTTAAATTTGTTAACGATGTTATTAAACGAGGGATGTTTTAATTTTATAAACTGTCAATGTCTAATTGTCAAATAACATGTATATCTTTGACCCAGGTTATAACATCAGGAGAACATTGTTATAATTTCGTCATTTTTGAGTACGAGGCTTTTTAGTGAATTATATTATTTTGTTTTTTTTTTTGTATTATGTGTTTATTATTATATTAACTTATTATTATTGTAAAGTGCGTTCTGTTTGCGCGAAATAAACAATTTTTCTTTCCTTTCGAAACTGCTATTTATTAATGTAAGAAGGATAGTAGTAGTTTACGGATATCAGAATCATAAGTATGCGAATTTACCTACCCTTTGAAATAGTCTTTTATTTTGTAATAACTCACTGTCAGACTTAGCCCGTAGCGTCACTCACATCCTAGCCGTAGTAACTTGGTGTTACTGGTTATAGCATTTTACAACCCGCACTGTGCCAGCGTGGTAGATTATGGCCCACTCCCTCTCACCGAGAGGTGGCCTGTGTCCCAACAGGGGAACATTATAAGCTAATTATGAACATTTACTTCATTATAATTAGTTTGAATTCACTAAAGGGTGAAACGCTAGTTTCTTCTTTGAAAATTAAAATTTTCTTACATTTTTTGCTGGTTACATGTTAACAAATCATGGTAGGTACGCGGCCGTTGCGCAAGGAGGCGCGGGTTTGATCCCCGCACAGTGCAAATATTTGTATGCATGAATATGAATATTTGCACTAGTCTGGTCGTGCCTCGGAAAGCACGATAAGCCGTTCGTCCCGGTTACCTTACGAACATCTAATGGCAGTCGTTACGGGTTGTTGGAGCCCTCAAAAGTGTAACAAGTGGTTTAACTGCAATACTTCGATATCGCCTTCGGGTTGTGGAGGTCAGACGGCAGTCGCTTCACGGAAAATATCGAAGTTTAGCCAAAATCAGCAGTTAGACTGGTAAAGCGGACCCCGACTCCAAAGCTGAAAAAGCTTCGGATGCGACTGGGGTTAACGCTGAGATGATGATGATGATGATGACATGTTAACAAATCATGTACTTAATTCATATTTGAACTAAGAATGTTATATCTAAGATTTAGTGATTATAATTATGTAATGTACTCTACTATTATTTCCCTTGAAAATGAACATACAACCTTATACGGGGTTGTAAATTACAAAAAGAAAAATTTAACTTCACTGGTTACACATCTTCCATAAATCTTTCCATCCTGCACCTCTCTACTAGAGACCTTGGTACTGCACTTTAAGTAGATTGAAACTTTTGTACTTACATTATTCAGTGGTAATAAGGCTACAGCGGGATCTCGCCTCGGGGGACTGGCTCCAATCGTTTTCCAATACAACGTCGCTTCATGTTCATTGGCTTCATCTAAACCTAAGTTTATTGATTTCAAAAACAATTGTCACAAGTTTTTAATAAAGTAGATTATTGTTCTCCGCTGGTTTTCTTGCTAAATGAAAAGACGTTTGGAAACTTTCTTTATATATAAGTAAAATGCTCTCGGTGGTAGGCCATAACATCGGATGCCGGCAGAAGCTACCACCCACCAGACAAGGTCTTGCCGCCAAGCGATTCGTCGTGTTCCGGCATGATGTCTGGTGAAGCCGTACGGAGGACGGGTCTGAGCAGTTGTGTTGCGTTGTGCGGCGGGTACGATGCGCCAAATGTTGCTGTGTCGGGAGTTTGGTCGTGGAGTCTCCAGATCAATCTCCCTCTAGCGCAGCATTGTTTGGTCGTGTTAGTCTTGGGTTTAACACTGCATCACCTCGCTCAACTGCCGTCATCCTTCCTATTCCTTAGTTTTTTAAGTGAATAGGCTTAAAAAACTAGTGCGCTTTACCATCAACGATTGCATCACTGTTTACCATCAGGCGGGATTGCAGTCAAGCACAAGTTTATAATTATTTAAAAAAAAATGGTTTTAAAATTACTTTGGGTAGATATGGGTACATCCGTTTTACTAAATTCGATATTTTGCCAAAGTCTTCTTATAGTTTATTAACATAACCTGCCTGTAATGTTCCCGCTCGTGGGACACAGGCTACGTCTCAGTGAGAGGGATTGGGCCGTAATCTACGACACGGGCCCAGTGCGGTTTGGTAGATGTCACATGTCATCCAAATTATGGCTCTTAGACATGCCGGTTTCCTCGCGGTGTTTTCCTTCACCGTTTTGAGAGCAGTGGTGATAAAATATTTTACACAAAGTAAAATGCCGATCGGCATACCAAGCTACGACTCGGCCGATACTACTAGACCACCGCGGCTCTCTATCATCATCATCATCAACCTTTTTTTACCGTCCCACTGCTGGGCACAGGTCTCATACAAAGAAGGATTGAGCGTAATCACCACGCTCGCTCAATGCGGGTTGGAGATTTCAGACTTAAAGTCCAGGTTTCCTCAAGATGTTTTACTTCACCTTGTAATCAGAGATTGGTGTCCAAGGTATACTTAGAAAGTAGGTACATATAACTTAGAAAAGTTACACTTGAGAGGCTGGTGTTTTAACCACTAGGCCACCACGACTTCACAAGCACTTCCACCGCTGTTCTCTATAGTTTCTTGAAAAGCAATAATTGACGGAACATTATTTGAAATCGTTAATTTGTGTCACGTACACACATAAGTATAACCCGCGCAGATAAAGAAAAGATCTGTAAATCGCGTTCGCTCGCATGCGTTCTCACTCACTCTCTATCGCTGTCTATACTCACACAGTGAAGTAAGCGCTGCAAAAAAGAAATCATCGATCAGGAATTCAGGATTCGCTTTCCAAGCTACTTTGATGCACTCCGAGTTATCGTTAATTTCGTTCCGCTAAAATCTCTGTTATTTTGTTGTTTTTGTTGATATCGTTGTGTTTGTTGAGTTTCAACAATCAAATTCATCAAAAACAACAATAAAAACAAACACAAGAACAAACAAGGTAAATGTCAAATTTACGTTGTAAACAACAATATTTACAACGTAAATTTAACATTTTTCTATCTCAGCATTTGGTTTGTGATTGAACAATGGCATGTTTTGTCAACCGTACCATAAGTATCTGCCGCCATTTTCAGACCTTTTCTTTATCTGCGCGGGTTATATATAACCACTGCCCACTGCCAACATACAAGTCACCGCTCTTTTTAAAAGGGGTTGCATGGTATTCCACCACTTAAATCTATTGCGAGTTAGTAGATGTTACGTCAAACGTCAGAACTCTTGCTTCTTAGGACATAGAATAGAATACTCTTTATTACGTACACCATATCGACTACAGAACATAATTATAAAGATTTTACAAAGGGTGACACAATAGACGGTCTTGTCGCTAAGAGCGATCTTTTACAGACAACCTTTGGATGGAATACTAAGGGGAAGGAGAGAGAAATAGTGTAGGTAGTCTACAGTGTACCATTTACATAGAATCCATATTAATGTTATAAATGCGAAAGTAACTCTGTCTGTCTATCTGTTACGTTTTCCTGCTTAAACCTCTAAATCGATTTTGATGAAATTTGGCACAGACAATCTTTGTACCTTCAGAAAGAACATAGGCTACCTTTTATCCCGGAAAAATATGATGTTCCCGAGGGAAAACTAAAAAGCGCGATATAACCGAACTCCACGCGGGCGAAGACACGGGCGGAAAGCATACAATCTTTAGACCCTGAGAAAGGACATAGGCTACCTTTTATCCCGGAAAAATTTGATGTTCCCGAGGGAAATCTAAAAAGCGCGATATAACCGAAATTTACGCGGGCGAAGCCGCGGGCGGAAAGCTAGTATACAATAAATATGAACGGCTTCGTTATGCAACTATCCTATCTACAATTTTAATATGGAGTGAACATGACCTGCTGCATAAGCTTATCAACCCTTCTTTATTGTTATGAAAAGTTAATAATGTGCAATTTAATATGGTCTAGGTGCGAGTGAGACAGAGATATAGCTTACTCTCTCTAACCCTCCCGTTTGTTCAATGTTAAAAGTTGATAAATATTTCTTAAAGTTTAAGCCCATCTTTCATTTATATTTTATCTTTTATCAAGTACCGCTCTCCTCCCAGGTCGTCTTGTCCGTCAGGAGGTGACACGCCACATGGTGACTGTCATCCACAACGTGACACGTGACATGGACCAGATCTCCTGCTACGCTGACAACGGGTACGGAACTCCTATGCAAGCTTCCAGAAAGATTAACATATCACGTAAGTATAAGGTCAAAGTAAAAATTCTTTATAGTGAGATAGAGCTGTTTTGTCGTGGTGGCCTAGTGGTTAAAACACCAGCCACTCAAGTATGAGTGCGCGGGTTCGATTCCAGGTCAGGCAAGTACCAATGTAACTTTTCTAAAGTTATATGTACTTTCTAAGTATATCTTGGACACCATTGACTGAAGGTGAAGGAAAACATCTTGAGGAAACCTGGACTTTAAGTCTGAAATCGCCAACCCGCAGTGAGCAAGCGTGGTGATTACGCTCAATCCTTCTCTGTATGAGAGGAGACCTGTGCCCAGCAGTGGGACGATAAAAGGTTGATGATGATGAGCTGTTTTTATGATTATTGGAATGCTTTTGCACCGCTCAACATTGAATTGTTTAGATTCTTAAAATTCGTAAATTTTAAATTGACTATTAAATTGGAATTTAATTCAAACCTGCGCCCTAATTACGTAACACGCTATTGCTATCAGTTGGAATCAATTGGAAGCATATTGCTAATCCATTGCTTCATATCTTCGAAAAATGATAAATGACGAATGAATGATGGTGAATGATGGTATGATGATGATGCGTAAATAACGCAGTGAAAGTTGTTGAACTGTCAAAATGAAACCCATTGCTACTGATAGTGCGTTACACAATTACAATACAATTTGGTTCCCCATGACGCCCACCAATTGCGTGTTTTATCCTTTTTAGCATATCAACTAATAATCTAAACTTGTTAACCAAGAACATGATCAAGATTAATACAAATACGCCAAGCGGTGTGTTGTCATGGCGTGGCAAAGTATTTTCATTAGCGGAAATAATTTTGTTATACCCTCAGTTCTCACTTTTCAATTAAGTTATGCACATATGTTGAGCATGCCAAAGAAATCTTTACTTTTGCCTTTAATAATATTTACTTTTTGTGGAAATATAGTACAGTAAAAACTAAAACAACATTAAGAAATATATATTTAATGATGAAACATACTTATGAATCCTCCATATATAAGTGACAGGCTTTAAAACAATCTTGGTCTTAAAAAATATTTGAGAAATTTTGTCAGATTAAGTCCACTGTACGTAATCTGCATTTGCGACATACTCGCCAAGTATGAGTTTATGGAAATATAATTGTAATTCCTACAAAATAAAGTTCAATTTACGATAAAACTTCAAACATTTTCAATTATACTGGGGACTCTAAAATCAACTTAAATCCCTTTAAAATACAATTGATATTTGCTAACTTGAACTAACTTCAATTCGAATCATAAATGAAATTTGAATACTTAAATAAGTTTTACTTTAGAAGCTGCATCAGCCTCGGAAAGCTTCGGTACACAAATGTCGTGCTGATTAGTGAGCTGGCCGTCATCCAATCTGCTAACCTTCTCCTTTCCACGCAGATGTACCCACAATCCAAGCCTCCGGCATCACGATGGCTGCCGCTGGTGACGCGGTCATTCTGGAGTGCAGAGTGGAAGCCCTCCCTAAACCCACCATAGCATTCTGGAGAGACCCCAACGGGAGGACTCCTGTCATTGATGGACCTAACTACACTATACAACTGTTGGCTGATCCTGAGGTAGGTTGATAAGCATCAGACGCAAATCGACATGTTTTGAAGGAAATTCCTAACCCATTATCATATACGTACCTCTTTATTTTGAAAAACTCGTACGCTTGACAGCATATACACGTAGTTAAATAGTTTATTTTATATCCCTGCTTTATATTATTACTAGCTTTCCGCCTGCGGCTTCGCCCGCGTGGAATTCGGTTATATCGCGCTTTTTAGATATCCCTCGGGAATATTTTTCAATAAAAGTTAGCCTATGTCCTTTCTCAGGGTCTAAAGATTGTCTGTGCCAAATTTCATCAAAATCTGTTGAGAGGTTTAAGCGGGAAAGCATAACTCACAGACAGACAGAGTTACTTTCGCATTTATAATATTAGTATGGATGGATGATATACCTATCTACCCCAATTATATTACTTTACTAGCGGCCGCCAGGGCTATTGGTCGCATTGGTCGCAGCGTGATGTTGGCCTTCCTGAATTAAAGGGCTATATAACGCAAAAAAAAAATCAAATCGGACCCGTAGTTATGAGATTAGCGCGTTCAAACAAACCTTTCAGCTTAATATATAAAGTATAGATAATAATTACTTTATAATAAGAGCAAAATACAATCATTCGAATATCACCAACAGTTCCATAACCAAGGTTGCAATATCGTCAACTGATTCAACCTAAAGATAACCACATCTTCAATTATATTTGGGTCACAAAGGCTCGACAACAGTATCTTTGTGTAAAATACTGATAATCATCCTCTTTGATTAAACTTGGAGACAATCCCGTCATCCGTTAGATAAAGACTTCCAAGATAATGGAGTCTCAAGTAATCAAATCACAATATCGCCGTATTTCAATTATTTATACGCTGCCCAACTTTCTTGATCCCCGGATACAAAGGGTGCATACTAAAGCCATCTTGATCCTTGTTAACAGTTTGTGTCAAAAAGTTCCCAATGAGGTGGTAGTTCGCTCCATAAAATGATACAACGAACGATCCAACGCGGAAACTTCTTGTATCGAAACTTTTCACAGTTACTGCACTAACCTACGTTTACCGCTCTCAGCGGTTTGTTCCCATACACTAGATATTTTGTACTTTCGTTATTTGTTCCGGAACTGAATGTCTTCTGCCAGACTTTTGTGCTTTTAGTAGATAGGCGTTGTTACTTCCAGTAATGTATATGCTATACGGCGAATTTTCGATGAAATTTTCGCTTTGGGAGAAAAGATAACCCCTTGTTTTTCTCAGACTGAGGGAATCCAGTCCTCAATACAAAAAGGCACACACTATAGCAATGTTCGTAATCTCCGATATATTCCATCGACAGTTACTCAGTTTTTTAATGTAATGCCATTTATTCTAAATCGAGTTTTGAGTGTCCATTTGTAACAAAAAGTTTATTATAAACTAGCTTTCCGCCCGCGGCTTCGCCCGCATGGAGTTCGGTTATATCCGCTTTTTAGATTTCCCTCGGGAACGTTATATTTTTTCGGGATAAAAGGTAGCCTATGTTCTTTCTCAGGGTCTAAAGATTGTCTGTGCCAAATTTCATCAAAATCGGTTGAGAGGTTTAAGCGGAAGAGCGTATCAGACAGACAGAGTTACTTTCGCATTTATAATATTAGTATGGATTTTGGGTTACCATATAATTTTAACTATTGTAATAAGTAGTAATACGGAGCACAGACAAGTGAAGGGAACTGAGTGGGTTTTAGTCAGTAAAAGTCTGACACGCCCTTCCACTCCGCCCAGAACGGAAGAGGCCATTTGATGATTTCCCATCAGCAAAAAAACACTCCACTGGTGTCCACAACTACTCAGCCATGAGCGTTTTTTGCGTACAATGTATGTTTGTTTGAACTGAGGTATTTGTTCAGTTTTTCATTCCATGGAGTTTCAGTCACTTTTGAGTTATGACTCAAAAGCGACTGAAATCTATACTAATATATAAAGCTGAAGAGTGTATTTGTTTGAACACGCTAATCTCAGGAACTACTAGTCCGATTTGAACAATTCACAATCACGCTGCAACCAATATGAACGGAGGGTATAAAAAAAACATATCGAAACCTACGCGGTTGAAACCGCTTGGCGCAGCTAAATACATACAAATAAGGTCTTGTAACTTAAAGGCGAACGTCTTCCAGCATAACAGGTTGTTCAAACTGTTACCACACGTTCATAGCTTTTTTAGATAAGTAGGGAACCTGAATCCAAGCAGCTAGACAAGAAATTCACCAGTTTATAAAAATTCCTTTTTTCCCCAGGAACAAACCAAGTACACGATGCGCCTCATAATAAAGAAGATAGCTGAAACAGATGAAGGCGACTACTTCTGTCATGCGGAGAATGCGTTTGGAAAGACGTTGAGGCCTGTCTCCGTGAGACTCAGGCCGACCATGCCGCACCACAACGTTACTGAGTGCTGCGCACAAGTAAGTAGGCTTCACTTTGAAGTACAGACTCCAGCAGCAAAGCTACCCGATACTGACAAATTTTCCCAAGCAATCTTGAACCTTAATGCTTTAGCTATAAAGTTGAAAATATATTTAAAAAAGTAACTAAAAGTTTTGGCGTTTGTACCTATCAGAGTAAGTTTTACAGGACAGATATAAAAAGCGGAGAATAGTTTATATTGCTACTTAATCTACAAACATTAACTTGGAAGATTCATATGTACTTTCTGAGTTGATGTTAGAGATCACTGATATCATCATCATCCCAGCGTTAATCCCAGTCGCATCCGAAACCTTTTCAGCTTTGGAGTCCGAGGTCCGCTTTACCAGTCCAACTGCTGATATGATTAGAGATCACTGATATCTGGAAACAAAATCATCGTGAGAGAAGGCTGGACTTGTATGATTTAAGTCTGAAATGCCAACCCGTATTGCCATTGCAAATGGCAACAGTGTTGTAGCCGTGTCTACAAACGCCACATGCGGCCGCGTCATACTGACGTCACACGGATTCTGCATCTCGCAAGCAGAGTTTACCGCGCAACTGGCATATACAACGTTATTTTTTGTTTATGTGAAACCTGAATATAGTTTGTTTAGAATAAGCAACTGAACCGATTCCAATCATTTTTACACCATGTTATTTTATTCCCAAATACATTTAGAAATTGTTGTAGAGTGGTTACCAAGTAGTTAGGATAAATCATAGTACTTGCGCCTCGCGCCGCAGCTGACGTCAGAGGACAACGCACCGCGCTCGCACGTCCGAGCGGAACTTTGACCATATTTTTGTGGGGACAAAAAAGTAAAATAGCAAGCTCATAACTTTGTGGTTTTTCATGATATCTTTTTGAAATTTTGTACATAGATTCTATGTTCTATGTTATTCGTTTGGTTTCCGCACTCAGTCCCTCCAGCGGACCATTGTGCGTGGCACACATAGATTCTATACTTAAAAATACTAGACACGTGTTTCGGGGTTCGCTAAACAAACAATAATGTTGTATGCATAAACCTCGTAACTTCACATCTTCATATACAACGTGTAACAAAAAGGGTATTTACATACCAAGGGCATGGTATCTTTAGATGATATCAAACGAAATCGGAAGGGTTTCAACTCAAAATAAAATACACAAAAAAATTGGTACCAAATTTTAGGTTTCGTGTGTTTCTTAAAATAAAATCATAACAAACGTGGCAGCACACTACATACGTTAATAACTACTCGTTACCCGTCACGTTACTTGCCAAAATCCGATAAATGTCTTCAATATCTCTGTGCGACTAGTATGATAGTAGCCTATCACAAGCGGTGTTTTTCCTCATAACTTCCTAACATAAAAAGATAGGATTAAAAAACCCTTCCAATATCGTTTGATATCATGTAAAGATGCCATGCCTTTGTTATGTATACACCCTTTATGTTACACGTTGTATATTTCTGTCAACAAAACACCAGTCAAACTCCCTATCACCCTAAAATGACTTCCACACCAATTCAATTTAGAACACCCAGCGCAAATAGCAAACTAATCCGGGGTGACAACTCCAGCCTTAAATTGTAGGTACCAGTTGCGTCACTGAAATAGCCCGAATGGTATCCTACCATCTAAATATAAACTAGAGGGAAACTGTAACCACGCTACGACTGCTCTTTGGAAACATTAATTTTAGAAGCCTTCTCGATAATTTGATGTCTTTGGGACTTCAGTAACGAAGTTTGGGCTCATTTGTAAGTCTGATACGCGGAATTGTTTATACAAGCTTCTCTTTGTTTTATATAATATTTGAGATGGTTTTGTTAACGTTGGAAAACATGTATTGTTTTAGATGGAAATTAATTTTGGGGGGTTTTTGGGAATCCAATTCCGATTTTCGTGGTGTATTTACAATTTCTAAAGTCATCGCTTTTTTGGCTGTTTTAAGGCTCCTCTGGAGCGATTGTGTTTATGAAAAAATCCAGTCATGAGTCTATCTCAATATACAACTATACAATGAAGCAGTATATATTGTTACGGGCTAGGGGTGCTAAAATGTCAGTTAAGGGATACGAGGTTTATTGACAATGATGGTACCGCTTAAATGCAGACTGACTCGTCCGCTGAGTCACACCGCTTTGCACAACGTTATTTTTTGTTTATGCAAAAAATACTGTATCTACAAAATTTCAAAAATGTATAATGAAAAACTACAAAGTTAGCTTGTTATGTTCATTGGTAGTCCCAAAAAAAAAATTATGGTCAACGCACCGCTCGCCCGCCCACGCCTGCATCGGTGGGGCGCGGGGGGCCTGTCTCACTGTGCTTCTAGTACTATGATCTACCGTCAGCTGTGTTGCGCGCTCGGTAACCACACTGCAACAATTTCTAAATATATTTAGGAAAAAAATATAACATGGTGTAAAAATGATTGGAATCGATTCAGTTGCTTATTCTGAAAAACTATACTCGGGTTTGGTATAAAGAAAAAAAAACGTTGTATATGCAGCTGTTCGAATGTTCCAGATCTGTCTATAAGTAATAATAATAACGCTCGATTTCTAGCACATTCACATCTGCAGGTAGTTCATACAAGACAAATTTTCTAGTAATTTCGATGTCGACCTTTCCTTGTCAATATTGATAAAACTTCTCCCTTTCGATGTCACCTTAGGTCTATGCATTTTTGGATCGTACCTCTACAACACCTAGGTCTCAATATATAGGGTTTAAAAATTACATAAAGCATGTCACACAATATTGAAGCTTATACCATTGATTGACAGTAGGTGCGTTCGTAACAATATAAACCTATGCGTTATTGTCGATAATAATTCTTAATTCTTAAGTTAGATTCTATAATACGAATCTGACAATGGACTGTAGCTATATAAATGCGATTTTAAAATGGATATAAAACTTCACTGCAGAAGAAAACCATTATAATACAAACTCAAATTTGAGATTGTGTGTAACAGTACAAGTAAAGAGCTAGATATACATATAATAGATATATGTATATCTAGCTCTTTAATTATAAGAGTAGTATCTCTTTAGTAATAAGACTGTCATAGATAGCTACGACAGTCTTATTTTTACTTATGAGTATAATATAAATCGTTCGTGCACGTAACAAGCTATGTAATATCCAGAAACTTCACGCTCTTTTCATATGTACAGATGAACGTGTCTTCTTCATGCATCGACGCGTGCAGCTTCCACCTGGACATGGACAACATCATGGATCGTCCTGAGTGCATGAATGACTTCGAAAAGCTTATGAAGTGTGCGGCTGATGGATCTGGTAAGAGAGGCTCATAACTTGACGGAAAGCATAGCACATTTTGGAAAATTGGAAAATGTAAACGAAAAAGCGACAATAAAAAGAAATACACACACAAATTCATAATATTAAACTTGGGACAACGAAAGATAGAAAGCATTATATATTATTAGCAGTGTATCTTATGTACCTTTTTGAACGTCTCACTGCTATCACGTGTGAATTGCATACGTTCTAGAAAAAATAATACAGACAGAATTGTGATTAGGTATTAGTACAGCAGTTGCAAGTGCAAGCAAGTTGTTATTAATCTCTTAAAATAAAAAAAAATATACAACTTTGTTTCACTTATATTGGAAAACTGAATGTTAGGAAGAAAATAAATAGCGTATTTACAGGTTAAATTTAAAATCAGTCATTAAGTAGATATATCGAAATCGTTCTGGTTATAAGGTACCGTAGTCTCGATTAAATATCCAAAACAGAAAAGACTTCTATCGTCCACATTTATGCAGACGATAGAAGTCTACACCAACAACAAGACACGGCAAGGCAAATGAATAATGGTGGGCCCAGAATTGATCTTTGAGGGACACCGAAAGCGACAGAATGTGAACTACTCTGCTATTGTCCTATTTTAACAATTTGTTTACTCTGTTACTACTGTTTACAATGATTTTGCAAGTATTACTTAAAAATCTGGAGTGTTTTGCCTGTGATATTGATGTGAGATAGTTTTTGTATTAACAGATCGGGACTGAATGTATCTAAAGCTTTTTTAAGATCGATAAAAATTCCTAAAGCTGTTGGTTTGTTATTAATTTTACTTAAGAGAACAATAGCGGACGAGAGAGTATTCGTTTGAGGTCGATAACCGTGTTGTTTTGGATATAAAAAGGTCTTTGGTTTAAGAAAGTCGTCCAAACGGATTTAAAGAATTTCTCGACCTATGTGGGACGGTAGTTATAAGGATCAGATTTACTTCCAGATTTGTAAATAGAAACAACTTTAACAATCTTTAAGTCATCGGCAAAAGACATTTATCCAAACGGAAATTGAAACATGCTATAAGAATTAATTTTAAACACATAAATTGATATATGTGTTAAAAATTAAAAATGATACTGTATATGTGGTTTCAGTTAATTTGGTTACCGCATCACTACACTGTACAACTTTGTAAACTTTGGCTCGGTTACATTTACGTATGTTTCCTTCTAAAGCCATATACATAAAATTAACGTGGTTGATGGATATAAAAAAGTTAACGGCTTCGAAGGTGGAGAAAATAAAACATGTCAATAAACATGTAAACAATGAGAGTGCATGGTTCATACTGGGCGTGTTCCGCAGACCACCGCAGCTGCTGTGCGTCGTGGGGCGTCCCGCGAGGCTGCCTGGAGCTGTGTCGTGGTGGGGCTGCACCGCGCTCGTGTGCGCTGCAGCACGCACGTCGCGCCCTGGCGTGCTTCCGGGACGCGGGCGCGCGCCTGCCCGGTCCGCCAAGGAACCTCAAGGCACACGTTGCGCCCACACCTAACTCTGTCTTACTGAGGTACGGCACAACAATACCCTCATTATACTGCAGCACTGTCTAAATCAACTCAACTCTTGATGAATGGCCTCTGTGGAATAGATACCACAATTTTGCCAATAATACGTGTAACAAATTATAGAAATTCTTTGAAAATTTTATTTTGCAATAACGGCGGATAGCGCCAATGACAGTCGAAAAAGACGGCCACGTGAACCGTCTACGATGGAGGTTTGAGGCAAAGTCATGATGTGGGCACTATGTTGCGATATTTCAATGTTTTTGATGAATTATTTACAGAATGAACTTTTTACTTCATAAATCACGCGCTTTTATTTAGTAAACGACACTATAAATAATTCAAAAGTCCAATGAAAAATGAGCGTGACACTCATCTTAGGTTTTCCGTCAAAACTCCCAAATTGGCAAACCATTTTCCTTTTGAGGGTACAAGATTTTAGGACAATCATCATTAGAAACAACTCCCATATTCATAGTCATACTTCAAGTATCGTCTTATCAAAAAAATCATTACCGCGAGCATCCAGTAATATTTTTAACTGGACAACATCCTAAACTTATTTCAAAATGTTGTCAAATGTAAATAACCCAAAACTTCTATCGCATATTTTTTTTAATTGAATATTCAAGCAAGAGATTAACAGTGTATGTATCAGTGCATAGACAAACTAGTTTTTTACATTTTCCTAACTTTCAAATTTTCTGGAATCAGCTGGGAAGCTCCTCTCAAGAATCCTCAAACAGTATACTTATACCGAGTATTCTGGAGGGCATATGGCGCCAAGGTGCCGGAGAAGCTGGACACCAGCGAGACCAGCGTCGTGCTCACTGGCCTGCAGGATGACGTGCGGTACGAGTGCGTCGTGAAGGCGGCTAATGATGTTGGTGAGTACAATGAACAAGAAGAAACTGTCAGCTAAACACATGACCACATAAATCCAATACAACTTACCACAATCAAAATTGAGAAAATACTTAGACATAAGTGTAATATGTAATTATAAGTTATAAGTAACTACACCGAAATGACTGATAACAATTTTTTTTATCAAAGTATTGTACTAATCTCAAAAATCTGTATCTCCAATGTCACATTTCGAGATGCACCCTTACATTACCAATTAGTAAAGAAATTTCCGTTTTAAAAGTCGTCAGTATTTTTCTTCAAGTACACCATCAAATCCTTCATAACTTCTTTTCTCCCTCGCAGGCACTTCATCTCTCAGCCAGCCGATAATGTTCACGACGGCCGGCCAGGAGGCGAGCGCGGCGGCAGCGCCGGTGAGCGGCAACAGCGCGGCGTCGGCGGTCGGCGTGGGCGTCGCCTGCGTACTGGTCGCGGCCATACTGCTGGCGGCCGGCTTTTATTATAGATATAGGAAGGTAAATAAGTCTTATACATAAACCACGAAATGCTATTTCGAACATATTTTTATGCAAACATAAGTGTTACTTGTATCATCCCATCGCCGAGCAATGGAACATTACAGGCTGCACGGTTAGCACAGTGGTCAATCTATTAACTGCTGCGCTGGGTGTCGCGGGTTCGATTCCCGCACAGAACATATATTTGGATGACCTACCTGTAGTTGTTCCGGGTCTGGATGTTTGTGTATGTAAGTTATATGTTTGTAAAACCAGCCCCGATACAGGAGAAATTCCTAGTGTGGAGCAGTGATTTCTTTAAAAAAAAAAGCCTCTCCCCATGACTGTTCATTCAATTCAGGGGTTAAAATGGACCATTAGTCGCTTGTTGAATCTGGTTCGTCCTGCCATCTTCAACACGAATGTTTTCCATATATTTTTTACATCAACTTCTATCTGCTGGTACGCTGCTGCAATATCGAGGTCATTAGTAGTCCACAAAATTAACAATACATCAATCATAATCACCGCTATCCTTCTAACTGGATAATATTATTACCTCGTTTGAGAAATTAATGTTTGATTGAAACCGGACTAGTTTGGCCCTGTCCTTATAACATTTTTTTACTAAACCAACTTATCTTTTCCAGAATCTTAGACTTAAGGCACAAGGAGGTGTAGCATTTGAAAACCCGAGCTACCTCAGGGAACCAAATCCTGATACAGCCATTAACGTAAGTAGCCACATATTTCAATTTAGTCTATCAATGTCTTTTAAATTACTTTCGAATCCTGCAGCTGAAATCAGCACTGCAGGTTATTAGCTTCCCAATTAATTCTTAATTTAATCTATTGAACTCATAAAAACATCTTCTCCAACAGGGCACAGTACCAAACGGCACCGCCAACGGCTCGAACGGCAATGGCGTCGCACCAATGGCAAACGGCGTATCAAACTCCGCAGCCTGGAGACAGGAGACCCTCAACAACCCTGGAACCACAGTGACCAGTGCCCGGGAAGTGGATCCGTCGCTGTACGAGGAGCTGAAGCTCGGACACGACGGCGCAGGGTTCAAGAGACTGAAGCCATAGCCCGCAACCGCGCGCCGCTCGCCGCTCCGCTCGCCGCGCCTCAGCTCGCCGCGGGTGGCGCCGCGGTACTGAGCGGGGCGCGACCAGCTCGCTCCACCACATGAACCGGCACACATTATCTTAACGAAGTCCTCAGTCTTCAATGGTATCTTAGGGCCCAAACCCATTCAGTGATTTAAATAAAACTGTTACGTGAGTTTTATTTCTGAAATTGCACTTAATATTTTGGACCATTTAAAGTAGAAAGTTTATTTTTTAGTAAACTCCTTCTGTTTTAATACTCTAAATTCTAATTTTAAAAACAAAACTGCGCCAGCTGCCAGTATTTAAAAATGACCGTTAATTTCAAATGCGTGTATTCGTGTTCCAAAAAAGTGAGCGAGTGATTCCAAAGTCGTGTACAATGAACTGTAGTGTTTCTGAGTGGTCAGTTAGTTACCTTGACCAGAGCGGGGTGTAGATAATAAAATATAAATAAAAAAGTAATTATATTTTCAATATCGTACTTGTTGTGATTTTAACCAAAAAAAGAAGACCTCATACCTTCTTGTCATTTCATGTAAATATTTATACTTTCCAACGAGGTGGAATAAATCAACTTTGTATGGATTTACCACTATCGTTGGTCGGTGATAATGATGGGGTTTCTTTTAGGCGCTTGGCGCAAAAAAAGTGCAAAATAAATAAAATCTAATAAAGCATATTTTATTCTATTTCTATTCTATTCTAAGGAGCAATTGTATGTAAATATTGATTTTTTTTTTTTTGTATTCTAAGCGTGTAAAAGAAGTTCCCTCATGAAGAAGTTCTATAGATCACTAGCTTCAGAATAAAGACAGAATAAAATTAGGTCATTCTATAAACAAAAATGTGCCTTCGAATGATTTATGAAGTAATTAGTGATAGCATAGTTACCTGTTCGGCCTGTAAATTGTATGTAGTGTAAATATACTTGTACACTAACGTTCAGTAGTCATTTGTACAGATGTTGAGACAAGTCTTATTACAATGTGAGTGTTCAAACACACGAGCGACACGCGTTAACGCGATTAACGTGACATTCGGCAACTGCCGACACGCGGTGACGTCACCTGTCATCGTCGACCATTGCAGTTGCCTCCATCGTAACGCTGACGCGTGTCGCCCGTGTGTATGCATACTAAAGCAAAGCAGACTACATTTTTAAATTTGTTTCCCACTTTTTGGGCATATAACTAGGCCCGGAATCACGAAGGTAGAAAAAAAACGTTTGCCCATAATTGGAAAACAAATCATAAAATGTTGGGTATAAAGAAAAAAGACTTTTTCCTCGGTAGCATTATTGTAATGTAGTGTTGACAAGTGATTCTGAAAACAACTTTTAGTGAACAATAAATTAGGACATTTTTATAAAATGTAAAAGCTCGTCTTCTGTAGAAAGTTCTCGGACTGGCTCTGCCATATCACTTAACATTATTCTGTAATAAACTGTTAAAATTTTACAAGTTTCCGTTCTCTGTAAACGTCAAGTATTTTAATCAAAGAGCATGACCTAATTTAATAAAAATATTTTATGAATCTTTGGAAATCACACTATGTACGTAACTTTTTTAAATATTTTTCATTAAAAAATGATCTCATTGATGACCATTCCATTGTTTATCGCCTTGAAGTTAAAAAAAAACATAAAATAAATTTCGAAAAAAACAAATTATTTTTATTGCGGCGTCTTTCATTTTGATATAGAAAAAAAAAAAAATACAAAAAATATTAAGTTCAAAAAAAAAGAATTGAGTTTTTATTTCAAAAATTTTTAAGTATGAATAAAATGTATTTTAAGAAAAAAGAATACGTACAGAAAAAAAACACTTTTCTTCTAGAAGCTATGGCCTCCAATCTCTTATTAAATCTTGGACATAGTGTGAAAGTAATTTTGCTCAGATGTGATTGATAGTTATATTTAGCACTTCTATCATACTAATTGTATAATTTAGATGAACAAAAGGATGTGATTAGATTTGTAAATAATATTAATAAAAAAAGGACAAATACGTTTGTTGTTTGATTTCTCCCTTAATACCAATTAGGACCACTGCTAAGAGAAAGGGTTGTTCAACGATTAATTACTAAGTAGCAAACATCTTAAGCGGACCCCGGGCTCCAACGCGAAAGCCGCGGATGCAACCAGGATAAACGCTAGGATGATGATGATGAGCAAACATCACTTACAGGGTTGTAATATATTAAAAGAAGAAGAAGACACAGAGAAAAAAGAGCCAGCAGAGCAGCGGTAGCCTAGTGATATCGGATGCTACTTAAAAGTTGTAGGTCGTAGGTTCGAAACCCGTCAGTCGCGTTACATAACATACATAATCACCCTATAATGTTCCCACTCGTGGGACACAGGCCTCCTCTCGGTGAGAGGGAGTGGACCGTAATCTAGCACACTGGCCCAGAGCGGGTTGATAGATGTCACAAGTCTGAAGTTTTGGCCCTAGTTCATACTGGTTCATACGTGCTGCTCTCAAAACGTTGAAGTTCACTTCAACGCAGCAGCACTTTTGTCAGTCGAACGTCGAAACTTAAGGGGAAAGTATATAAAACCATGATCCGACCTGCTGTCTTGTATGGATCAGAATGTTGGGCTACGAAAGGGATGAATGAAAGGCAATTGCATGCAGCCGAGATGAGAATGCTAAGAGGGATGTGTGGTGTTACACGAATGGATAGAATGAGAAATGAGTACATAAGAGGAAGTGTGAAAGTGGCACCGGTAGCTGAAAGTTGTGTGGAAATCGGTTGTCATGGTACGGGCATGTGTTACGGAGAAATGAGGAGAATGTCGTGAGGAGAGTTTTAATTATGAATGTTGATGGCTATAATAGTAGGGGAAGACCAAAGAAACGATGGATGGAATGTGTGAAGGATGATATGGCTAAGAAGGGGGTGACTGCCGAGATGGCTTCTGATAGGGATGTATGGAAGAAAAAGACATGTTGCGCCGACCCCAAATAAATTGGGATAAGGACAGAAGAATGATGATGATGATGACGTGTCATGGGCGAATTCTACCACCGCATGCATTCCAGAAAACTTCCAATGATGTTGAGATAGAATCTAGAGACAGGATTGGTCGGTACTAGCTCAAGACAGAGCGGAGTGGAAGGGAGTAAGAGATGCCTTGCAGAGTGTCTGCATGCGCTAAAAAGAAAATTGGCAAAACAGGCAGGCCTCCACTCGGTGAGCCATAATCAACTACGCGGGCCCAGTATAGGGTTGGTATATGTCACAAGTCTTTGAATGTTATTGTCACGATGTTTCCCTGCACCGTTTTGAGAGCAGTGGTCATGAAATAATTAACTCGAAGCAAAGCGCCTACCAATATGTCGTGGTGGCCTAGTGGTTAAAACACCAGCCTCTCAAGTATGAATGCGCGGGTTCGATTCCAGGTCAGGCAAGTACCAATGTAACTTTTCTAAAGTCATATGTACTTTCTAAGGATATCTTGGACACCAATGACTGAAGGTGAAGGAAAACATCTTGAGGAAACCTGGACTTTAAGTCTGAAATCGCCAACCCGCATTGAGCAAGCGTAGTGATTTCGCTCAATCCTTCTCTGTATGAGAGGAGACCTATGCCCAGCAGTGGGACGATAAAAAAATGTTGATGATGATAAAAGCGCCTACAACTTGTAAGGGTAGATAGCACACTTAAACAACTCTGCTCCAACACGACAGCTAACAGGCACCCAGCAGTCCATGCGGAGACTGCTAGCAGACGCCCAGCTGTCCACCCGTCGACCGCTCTAGCTTTTTGCGATTGTCACAGTTCGCGATCGGTTTCTATTGAAGCAACCCGATTCATAACACGCGAACTAGCAATTATTTCTATTTCACTTGAAGATGAAAGATAAGCGCAAGAAATAATAGACGAAGATTTTGGGTCCGAAGGGCGACGGCTGGTCCGGTCTCGACCAGCGACGACGGTGCGGGCGCGGTGCGGCGACTGCTAGCAATCTGCGCGCGCCGACCGCTCGGCTACAACGAGCGGCCAGGGAGGCGTCAACTACCGAACAGTCTGCCAATTTATGATGCCAATGTAAAATACATCTAAAGTGAAATGATTTTTTTTTATGAATTATAAACTAGCGCTTGACCGCAATCCCGCCTGATGGTAAGCAGTTGAGCAATCAATGATGGAAAAGCGCACTAGTTTATTAAGAGCCTATTCACTCTAGCCTTCAAGATACTCAAATTGTAGTCCGACGGAAACACCGCCGCTGGCAAATTGCTCCAGTCCCTCGATGTACGCGGTTTGAAAGAGGAGGCAACACACTTCGTCCGAATCGTACAACGACGTAATTGTGGAAACTCGCCGTGCGATGGGTCGTCCGATGGTGGAACATGCAATTCCCTCGCACACTCACCAAAATGAATCCTATAGAACACCGAAAGGCTGGCTACTCTACGCCTGCTCTGGAGACCGTTTTGAGTTAAATCTGGGTTGCCAATCAGCCTCTTCGCACGCCTCTGCACCGAATCCAAAGTGGCCAGGTGACATTTTGCAGCACCAGCCCAAATGCGGCTGCAGTACTCCACACGCAAATATTTAAAGCCCATGTTTAAATTATATTATTTTTGCCGGGTGGGAGCAGAGTCTTTTAGGTGTGCTTAAGTCGTGCATGATACCACGAGGCCACTGCTGCTCTTGTTGTCACACAACTCATTTTGATCCTGAAGGAAATCATATTATGTTGCATTATTAAAGCTTTCAGTTGGGTACAGCACTTAATTCCAAGAAAAGTATCAAAGCTATTTACGTAGTTATATATAAAAAGTCAACGACAAATAACCGAGTTCCAAGCAAGCGGCTAAATTTAGAGCTTTGTAACTTTTGAACAGAAACCATATTTTATTCCGGCTCGCTATTGTAAGTTCCATTTATATGGTGTATTCCACGAATTGCAGGAATTCTTGATACAATATTATGGAGCTTTACTTGTCCTGTCGTTCGGTTCTGAAACAATTTTCTTGTGGGAGAACGATGAGACTATTATTCACTGCTTGGTATTAGAGACTTATAAACATTGACAGGAAAGAAAAAGTACATGGAAAAGTGATTTTAATGTTATTTTCATTTGAATAAATGATTTGATTGTTGTGATTTTCACTTTTTTTATTAGTTATAAACTAGTGCTTGACTGCAATCCCGCCTGATGGTAAGCAGTGATGCAGTCGTTGGTGGTAAAACGCACTAGCTTATTAAGCCTATTCACTCAAAAAAATTGAGTGAATAGGAAGGAAGACAGCAGTTGAGCGAGGTGATGCAATGTTTAACCCAACAACACGACCAACGCTGCGCCAGAGGATGATCTGGAGACCCTCCACGACCAAACTCCCGACACAACAACATTAGGCACATCGTACCCAGTACACATCGCAACACAACTGCTCAGACCCGTCCTCCGTACGGCTTCACCAGACATCATGCCGGAACACGACGAATCGCTTGGCGGCAAGACTTTGTCTGGTGGGTGGTAACTTATGCCGGCGGCTGATGTTGTTGCCTCCCACCAAGAAAAACATCATCATCATCATCAACCTTTTTATCATCCCACTGCTGGGCACAGGTCTCCTCTCATACAGGGAAGGATTGAGCGTAATCACCACGCTTGCTCAATGCGGGTTGGCGATTACAGAGTTATAAAGTGTAGGTTCCCTCAAGATGTTTTCCTTCACCTTCAGTCATTGAAGTCAAGATATACTTAGAAAGTACATATAACTATAGAAAAGTTACATTGGTAGGTAAATAAATAAATATACATACGGATAAATCACACAGATTGAGCTAGCCCCAAAGTAATTTCGAGACTTGTGTTATGGGATACTAACTCAACGATACTATATTTATAATAAATACATATACAATATGTAATGAAAACCCTGTCCGATCCGTGAAGGTATTGTTAGGTATCGTTAACTGATTCTAATAATAATAATAATAATGGTTCCTGTCTCTGGAGCCCTAACCACCGGTAGCTTGGACCCTGCTCCCGCCATCGGTGGAACACTATTTTTTATATTTTTAAATGTTTTTATGTTTTTTATAAATATTTAAAAATGTAAACGAATATGTATATGTAAAAAATAAACGGAATAATAATAATAATAAATTTTTATTTTCAGACCATGGTCCATAGAAATAGCATAAAACAGAATTACAATATTTAAATTTAACAATAAAATTAAAATAAAATGTAACTACTTATGATTATACAATAAAATTCAATTTATAAAATTTAATAAAATGTCAAAGAATTATGAATTAAAAAATTAATTTAAATTAAAATTGGAAAAAAATTAGGCATGCATTTAAATCAAAACAAACACAGTCAAAATAAATAAAATTAAACTTAAGACTAATCAGTCCACATAACAGTGTGACGCTCGATGCATCGTCATCCAGTGCCACACTATCGGGCTGTCCATCCTGCCGGCCACTACAGACACTAGGCTGTTGGAGCTATCGCGAACTCGCCGCATCAAGGATGCTATGCGCGTACGTATCAGTGCATAAAAATCAGGCACACCTGCCTCCGCGAACATCCCCGATGCGCTGCAAAATCGCGGTAGCCCCAACATAACCCTGAAGGCGTTATTGTACTGGATACGCAGGGCATTATACGATCTTTTTGTATAATTGACCCATAGGGCACACGTGTACAGAGATTGGCAATACGCTCTAAAAAGCGTAAGCTTGACCTCCCTCGTACAACGCGCAAACCTACGAGCCAGCATATTACACTTAACTGCCAATGCCCTGCGTTCCCTCTCTAAGTCTAAATCGTCTGATAGACTATCAGTGACCCAATGTCCGGTACTTAAACTTCGTCACTCTGGTAAGCGGAGCGTCCCCTAAGGTAACAGGTGGGACCGAGTCATAGCATTTGTTCCCCGCCTTAAAAACCAGGAGTTCGCTCTTGACAGCGTTATACCTGAGACCGTGGGCCACCGCATACTCCTCACAAATACGAATCAGCCTTCTAAGTGCGCCGATAGATGGGCTCAGCAGCACCATATCATCTGCGTAGCTGATATTATTGGCACAATTCCCATCAATGAAACAACCAATATTGGTGTTGCTAAGCTCACAGATTAACTGGTTAACGTACAGGTTGAAAAGCTTGGGCGAACTGAGTCCCCCCTGCCTCACCCCGCAGTCCAACCTATACGCATCCGACAGGACACCCGCCCACTTAACGTGATTGTATCGGTTGTTATACCAATACTTAAGCACCTCCATGAGATCCCTAGGCAGGCCAGTGTCAGACAGCTTCCTCCATAGGCAGTCGTAAGACACCAGGTCGAAAGCCCTGGAGAGGTCCAGAAAACACGCATAGACCGGTGTCTTCCTACCAGTGTAGTATTGGACAGTTTGCTTGAGACAGAGAATAGCTGTTTCCGTGGACAAATGCGGCTTAAAACCAAACTGGGCATCATGTGACGATAGATGCTTATCCAGCTGCCGGTCAATCAAACCGTCCAACACCTTCGCAACAATAGTAGCCAGGGATATAGGCCTATAATTCCTCTTGTCACTCGCATCACCGGTCTTATTTTTAACTATGGGTACTAAAATTGTTTTCACCAGGTCAGCCGGAAGATAAGAGTGACTCAAACAGAAACTGAATAACATCGCCAGAACGCGCGGTAAATGCTTCCCTGCATAGCGTAGATGTTCTACGCTCAAGCCGTCATGACCCGGTGACTTCCCCCCCTTCATGTTTTTGATCACAGTACTTATTTCCCTAGCCGTGAACCTCATAAGCCCAGGCACGTCACCAGCCCCCCCCAATACCTCCGACCCACCAGACGAAGAACGCAGAGGGGAATCCACCCTAAACGCCACACTGAATAGGTTAGCAATCTCATGGGGGTCACTGACACCATCAATGCTCACGGGCAAGCTCAACCTGGGATTCAATTTGTTTGTGGCTTTCCAGAAACTACTGAATTTTTTTGCATCGTGATGACTAGCAATGATATTCATTTTAATTTGTTCTTCATTATTTTGACACCATTTTAACTGAGTCTTAAAATTCTTTCTACTTTCAACCATCTTGTCATATA
The DNA here is from genome assembly GCA_017933935.1 of Sesamia nonagrioides. Taxonomy (NCBI): domain Eukaryota; kingdom Metazoa; phylum Arthropoda; class Insecta; order Lepidoptera; family Noctuidae; genus Sesamia; species Sesamia nonagrioides. Next base: position 281,505 of record JADWQK010001852.1, read on the forward strand.
ATAAACCACCTTTAGGTCTACCACATAAAGACCAGTGTTGAAAATCACGCCGAGCCCGCCCGTGTGCATCCTTTACGTATTTATTCCAGCCAGTTATGTAACCTTTTTTGCGCTGTACAAAGCCGGGCTAAACTTAAAAAAAAATCCCCCAAAAAAAATAAATATTATTTCAAAAAAGAGAGGTAACTTAATGCATGTGCGGTAGGCAACCCGATAGCCCCGCCCCCCTTCACCCGCGCATACATGCGCGGGTGAAGGGGGGCGGGGCCATGCGGCACGTGGTCGCATCGCTATTCGCTCCGTCACAAATGGTGTTGTCAGTTTTTTAAAAATTACCAAATTTCGGGGAAATTGGAATTAATACCCGGGAAAAAAAGATTATTTCAAAATTCATTATTATTGTTACTGTGATGATTATGTAAAATTTTATATTATATTTGGTCAAGTGTTTACCTAACCTTTATTATCCTTTTGGGTCGGACAGGGTTTTCTTTACATATTGTATAGATAAACATCCAAGACCCAGGCCAATCAGGAAAAGATCGTTTTCCATCATAACCTGGTCGGGGATCGAACCCGGGGCCTCCACACCGCAAGCAGGCGTGTTGACAGCTGCGTCACGGAGGACGGAGGGACTTGCCTGACCTGGAATCGAACCCGCACACTCATACTTGAGAGGCTGGTGTTTTAACCACTAGGCTATCACGACTCACGATTTTCACTTATTACGTTATATTTGATATTAATAATAATTAATCATTTTTTACACATCGCCGCGGCTTATGTTGTCGTAGGTTCGACTTCATCGTGAGGAAACCGATATGGCGTAAAACCAAAAAATTCGAAACCGTGACATTTGGACTGGTATTCTCTACCAGTCAACCAAAGGTGAAGAGATTAGGTGGCAGGTGCTTTAGTAGAAAAAAAAAATATTAAGAAAAAAAACTCTTAACACTATTTAAACAAATACTTAAATCAGCTAATAACTCATAATATAAACAATCCTAAAACTTGGGAGAGAGGTGTTGAGATGACTACCCTAATTGTTAGGAAAATAACTCTGCAATTTCCGCTTAAATGCAAACCGACTGTCGGCCATCCTAATAACAAGAGGAAGCGCATTCCACAGAAGATTATTCCAAACATATACAATATTCGAGGAAAAAAAATTATAATTTTATATTATTTTGACTGATGAATATTATCAGCGCCACAAGTAATTCTTTAAGGGGACGTTAGATCGCCGCATTGTAGCACCGCTGCATTGGAGGATGACTTGAAGGTTCTGGACTCGAAAGGACTGGGCAACAACATCAATGGCCAGTACCTTACACACCTTCGGTTTGCTGATGATATCGTAGTCATAGCTGAGACCGCGGAGGACTTGAGTATAATGCTCGAAGACCTCAGTAGAGCTTCCGAGCGAGTCAGTCTTAAAATAAACATGGACAATATGAAAGTCATGCCTAATGCCCGTGTTGTACCGACTCTTATAAAGATCGGAGACTCTGTTCACGAAGTTGTTGACAGTTACGTATACCTGGGGCAAACTATCCTGTTAGGAAGGACCAACTTCGAGAAAAAGGTCAATCGTCGAATCCAACTCGGCTGGGCTGCTTTCGGGAAGCTACGTAGGATCTTCTCGTGCAAAATACCGCAGTGTCTCAAAACAAAAGTCTTCGACCAGTGTGTGTTGCCAGTGATGACTTGTGGAACTGAGACGTGGTCACTAACAATGGGCCTTATAAGAAGGCTCAAGGTCACTCAAAGGGCAAAGGAGAGAGCTATGGTTTGAGTTTCACTGCGTGATCGAATCAGGAATGAGGTGATCCGCAGAAGAACGAGAGTAACTGACATAGCCCGCAGAATTGCAACACTAAAGTGGCAGTGGGCCGGGCACATTGCCCGTAAGACCGATGCCCGATGGAGCCGACGGGTTCTCGGTGGAGACGGGCGGGTGAGTTTGGATCACAAATCAGCTAAAAAATAACAATTCATCAATAATTTGAAACAAAAGGTTGTCAGGGTGACGTATTAAACAGCATTGTCAAAAACATAAAAGAATCGAAGTATTTATATGTTGTACATAGGTATTTAGTTTTTTTTTTTTTTTAATGATTATAAACTAGAGCTTGACTGCAATCCCGCCTGATGGTAAGCAGTGATGCAATCATTGATGGTAAAGCGTTTATTAAGCCTATTCACTTAAAAATCTTAGTGAGTAGGAAGGAAGACGGCAGTTGAGTGAGGTGATGCAATGTTGAACCCAACAACACGACCAACGATGCTGCACCAGAGGAAGATTGATCTGGAGACCGTTCACGGCCAAACTCCAAGCACTGTTCAACATTTGGCGCATCGTACCCGGCACACATCGTAACACAACAGCTCAGACCCGTCCTCCGTACGGCTTAATCTAATTAATACGAAATAATAATAAGTGTAGGTATATGTATATATTGTAAATATGACTTTGAACGTTCATAATATTACTAGAATTCCCCCTGTTTTCAGCAGTATATACTTGCCTAAACATTCGCCATCCCTTGCATTTTAACCCTCCTAATTTGTTTACCAAAAACCTGCCCTACCCTTGGGTGCCGCTGTCCATTTGTTTCGTTTATAAACATTTAAGCCTGACGTCCGTTCACGTCCAATGTGTTTTAGAAGATATGCGCCATTACACGCTCAATTAAGTGCTGGCCACGATGCAATCCCATGCGGGGAGGGGTGGGGGGTGTTGTGGCCACGCGGGCAAATTGCTCAAAGTGACGTGCCCTCTACTGGGAAATGACTCTAGTTCGGGAGTTTGGTCGGTTGTTTCAAATATTTTGATACTATACTAAGGATGCAGGGTTTTAAACTTTTAAATGTGTGTGAAAATTATCCGTGTGAGCGTTACACCTCTCACCTGCTGGCACAAAGTAGTCATAAAATGTTATGAACTTAAATAAAACAAGCAAATACACATGAAATAATACACGTCGCATGAGATGATGATCATAACAAGCTTCCTCGGCAAATAGAGAAAACGATATTTTTTTTAAGAAAAACGGTAGTGACTTCTTAGTCTGTTATAGACTAACTCAGGCAACCGGCGGACCGGCCGGACATTATACAATCATCATCTCAGCGTTAATCCCAGTCGCATCCGAAGCTTTTTTCAGCTTTGGAGTCTGGGGTCTGCTTTACCGGTCTAACTGCTGATTTTGGCTAAACTTCGATATTTTCCGTGAAGCGACTGCCATCTGACCTCCACAACCCGAAGGCGATATCGAAACATTGCAGCTAGACCAATTGTTGGACTTTTGAGGGCTCCAACAACCCGTAACGACTGCCATTAGATGTTCGTATGGTAACCGGGACCAACGGCTTAACGTGCTTTCCGAGGCACAACCAGACCAGTGCAAATATTCATATACATGCATACAAATATTTGCTCTGTGCGGGGATTGAACGCTACGCCACGCAGGCTGTCAAACTACAAACTACACAAAAAGTATCCCAGCAAAATCGTCTCCACACCTTTTAAATCCTTCGTGCTATTTGTTGCACAAATATTTGCACTGTGCGGGGATCGAACACGCGCCTCCTTGCGCAGCGGCTGCGTTCGCTACCGCTACGCCACGGAGGCTGTCCATTATACAGGCCGGACATTATACAGTATATGAAACATACATACTATATATAAATTTTTGCCCGACAGGTTAGTGATCAGTTTTGAGTGAGACTTTTTTTGTGTTTTGATGCAGAATAAAGAGTTATTAGGTACAATTGAAATGTCTATTTAGATTAATACAAAATTTGTGTATAACACCTTAGGTATAACAAAGTACATATTTAATATTTTCGGTATCATGTATGTATTACCAACGTGTGTGTATGATCTGCGAGGTGATTGCGTAATGAAGGTAACGTAATAGAATAGAATAGAATAGACTACTCCTTATTACGAATATGTACACCATATAAATAAAAACATATTAAGATTTTACAAGGGGTAACACAATGGGCGGTTTTATCACTTAGATCGATTATCGAAATTTTACAGACAACCTTTAGATGGAATACCAAGAGGATGGAGAGACATGTAAGTTTTTAGTTTGAGAACAAAAAAAAGTATTTATTAGATTTACACTTGGTTAAAATTACAAGACATAGCATGCAGTTAAAACAGCAGAACAGCTTTTCATGTAAGTTTGAATTAACAGCGGGTCCCAAACTAGGCGCAGCCTGTATCTTGGTGTCCCCAAAATAAGGAATTCGGCGCCAATATTCAGCGAACCCAGCTCCCGTACCACAATAAATCGCAAGTAAGAGCATCTACCAGTCAGGTGGGTAGTAGTTCCAGTCGACACCGTGTAGATCACTACGTTAATTTAATTATGTTATTCACTGTGTATTGGACATATTGGAGAGGATCTGACTGTATTTCATTATAATAATGCACTGAGGCACACGAAGGCTCAGAGTCACACAAAGGGCAATGGAAAGAGCTATGCTTGGAATTTCTCTGCGTGATCGAATCAGAAATGAGGAGATCCGCAGAAGAACCAAAGTCACCGACATAGCTCTGCGAGTCGCTAAACTTAAGTGGCAGTGGGCAGGGCACATTGCTCGTAAAACCGATGGCCGATGGGGCACTAAGTTTCTGGAGTGGCGGCCACGTAGGTACTGGAAGACGCAGCGTAGGGAGGCCCCCAACAAGGTGGACCGATGACCTGGTGAAGGTCGCGGGAAGCCGATGGTTGCGGGCAGCACAAAACCGGTCGGCGTGAAAAGCCTTGGGGGAGGCCTTTGTCCAGCAGTGGACATCTATAGGCTGAAGAAGAATGCACTGAGAGTGTTGTTACTGTCAGGGACGTCGTGTCATCGTTGTGCGTCAGAGATTTTTGCGCATAAGAATATTAATGGGTTTACTGCCATTATTAGGAATAGATGCGCATCCCTGATGACGCGTGTACCACAGTAGGTACCTATTCTCAGTGTGTTCACGGATCGGTGGGATTCCCCGATGTTGTGGAGGTGGATGGAGCTCCGCGCTAAGTATTAATTTTATCTATGTACCCATCTCTGTCTAATATTTGTGACTGAAACTTACTAACATTAAAAGTTAAGTAAAATTGTTACTAAACTTAACACTCTTTTTAGTTTATTAATGGTATTTATAACACATTTGCCGGCAAAAGGGTATCTTATTGTACTAATTACCCGACTACGGCAAAGCAAAAGGAGGGTTATGATTTTCACAGGCTATGTATGTATGTATGTATGTATGTATGTATGTATGTATGTTCATCTGTTCCCTCGTAACTTCTAAACTACTTATCAGAATTCGACAAATGACATATCATTAGAAGCGTCTTAATTGTCCGCTGGTTATAGGCTATATAGGGTTTCACAAAATCTAATATGGCGCCCTCTATCGGACAAAACATACAGAGTAAAAAAATAAAGTTAAGATAAATATGCCGTGTTTGGTATCATTTTAAAGCGTTTTACTTGTACATTTTGAATATATATATATTACTAGCATTTGCTTGTGACTTTACCTGTATTCATGGGCTGATTGCATATAATTTACATCTTTTCTTTCATAGCTTCTTTACTACTTATCAGAATAAGACCACTGCAGTACCATAAGAAGGGCCTTAATATTCTGTTGGTTATGAGCTATAAAGCTTGTCACCAAATTTAGTATTGCGCCCTCTAGCGGACAAAAAGTTATATGTAAATATAAAATTAAAATAAATATACCGTGTTTGGCATCAATTGAAAGAGCTTCACGAGTACTTTATGTTGGTACATAATTACAGGAATGCTTTTTAGTTCATCAATTTAGCTTTTGTTAATATTATGCGCCACAAATACACTTTAACACCAAAATAGTACAAATAACAAAAAGTAAAGAAACTAAAACCCAACTACGACATAAAACGACGCTGAAAAAGTATAAAACAAGATTTTCAGAATACTGCACTAAACAAAGTTGCTAGTTTTCAAGTTTGGAAAGGCGTAGTCACACGTTACATATACCTACCGTAGCACTTTGACAACGTGTGACTGCGGTTTTCCAAACATGAAAACTAGCAACTTTGTTTAATGCAGTATTCTGAAAATCTTGTTTTATACTTTTTCAGCGTCGTTTTTTGTCGTAGTTGGGTTTTAGTTTCTTTACTTTTTTAAAATTAATATAAATCGTATTGTAGTTACACCTTACGAACTTGTGCGTTATTGTTTAAGAGTAGCCAGTCTGTCGGTATTCTATAGGATGCATTTTGAAGAGTGTGCGAGTTCAATCATCGGACGACTCGTCGTATGGCAAGTTTCCCCTTACGTTGTTGACACCACTATGATCCAGACGAAGCGTTTCGCGTCATCTTTTATACCGCGTACATCGAGGGACTGCAACAATATGCCAGCGGCGGTGTTTCCTTCTGACTACAATTTAAGTGTTTTCAACGGTAGAGTAAATCGTCTCTTAATAAACTAGTGCGCTAAATTACTATTAACGATTGCAACGCTGTTTATTATCAGGCGGGATCGCGATCAATCACAAATTTGTCACGTTAAAAAAGAAAAAAAAGCAATAGGTAAGCATGAAATTCAGGAAGTCCGAATTAAGAGTAAACACTCCGTGTCTCTCACGTAAGCAGTAATTCTCAAGGTCAACCAGAACCATTTGTTAACCTTTTCCAATTTCTAAACAAACACGGGAACACTGCACGACAAAGTGAAACTTGTAATAAAATTCAAATATTTGGAGGGTTAGGATTTTCGCAATACAGCGCATTTTTCGCAAAACTGAGTCAATTCCACGGGCTATGTGATCCCCGGGGTCAGGTGGCCACGCGACCTTTCCGAATACATTAGAGTCAGCAACAAATAGCACGAAGGATTTAAAGGTATGGAGACGATTTTGCTGGGATACTTTTTGTGTAGTTTGTAGTTTGACAGCCTGCGTGGCGTAGCGTTCAATCCCCGCACAGAGCAAATATTTGTATGCATGAATATGAATATTTGCACTGGTCTGGTCGTGCCTCGGAAAGCACGTTAAGCCGTTGGCCCCGGTTGCCATACGAACATCAAGTGGCAGTCGTTACGGGTTGTTGGAGCCCTCAAAAATCTAACAATTGGTTTAACTGCAATACTTAGATATCACCTTCGGGTTGTGGAAGTCAGACGGCGGTCGCTTTACGGAAAATATCGAAGTTTAGCCAAAACCAGCAGTTAGACCGGACCCCAGACACCAAAGCTGAAAAGCTACGGATTCGACTGGGATTAACGCTGATGATGATGATGATGATGACTTTTTGTGTAGTTTCTTTATTTCTGTTCCCGGGATAACGGGAGCGGATAGAGACAGTGGTGGCCTAGTGGAAACAGCCGCGACTTACGAGTTCATAGATTCGAATCCAGAATGCATTTATCATCATTTTACCCGAAAGACGCTGCTGGACATAGGCTTCCCTCAAGGATCTCCACGACGACCGCTCTTGCGCCTTCCGCCTATTGTTTTATCACCACTGCTCAAAGACGGTGAAGGGAAACATCATGAGAATCAAAAAATTCTCATTTCTTCCATTTATACTTTAAATTTCAAGGCATGAGAAACGATTCTGTGTCCAACAACAGGGCACGAATCCGGAATTCGGGCTTCAAATTTAAGATGGAATAACCAAATTAAAATATTTATTAGAAACAATCTATGGATTGTAATGTCTGAAATAAATATTTTTTTATATATTTATATGGTGCTACAGTAAATTTTGTTCAGTATATCCAAACATAACAAAGTATACAAATGTACCTATTCACAATCAGCAATGTCAATTAATCTACGGCAAGTATACACCCTTACGTTGTTAACACCACTACAATCCAGACGAAGCGTTTCGCCTCGTCTTTTATACCACGTACACATCGAAGTACTAAAATAATTTGCCAGCAGCGGCCTTTCCGTCTGGCTGCAATTTAAGTGTCTTCAATGCTAGAGTGAATAGGCTCTTAATAAACTGACGCGCTTTACCATCAACGATTGCATCACTGCTTACCATCAGACGGGATTGCGGTCAAGCTCTAGTTTATTATATTTAAATGAAAACTTTTTACAAATAAAGTTTTTATCTCATGCTTTTCTGTGAATTTTCGAATTTCAACTAAGAAGTCGAAATTTGAAAATTACATATTTTTTTCACCTCATAACAATAGTGGTAGCCATAACCCATGTTAGAATAATATCTCAAAAACTACTGAACCGATTTTGATGAAACTTATAGTATTCCCTAAGTTGAACAATACATAGTACAACAAAAAAGAATTACTTAAATAGGACTTATAGTTCCGGATATAAACGCGCACAAACATAAAAACATACATACACTTGGGCTTACATACATACGGGTCGAATTTATAACCTCCTTTTTTGAAGCCGGATAAAAATGTAACTCATAAATTACAGATTATATTCAATTGTCTTATAGATAGTCTGTAATATTATAATTCTTTTTAAACATATCTACTACCGGGATCCTAGATCGTGTACTTTCATGTAACCTTCAAAGGCCTAAGATATCTTAATAATGATGATTTAAAGAATTTTTGACACTGTTTTGTAGTACCTAGATATTTCTGGCCTTGCCCGTGGGCTATTGTTGAATACACAACCATTAATAATATACAAATATGTTAACAAAAACGTAGTTTGGCTCGATTCTAAAGTTCGAGAATGTATTCTTAGTATTAATTTATTTTTGAAAAACGCGATTACGGAGCGGTATCGGCCGTGACTTACTAGTTCTGCCGTCTTAACGAAAAGTGCAATAACTAGGTTAAATATGATTTCGAGAAAAACGCGTTTAAAGATTTTTTTTTGTTTTGTTTGTATCTCCATCTCTATACATGGTATCGACTTGAATCTTTCACTACATTATATCTTACAACGTAGAGAATATTACGTGATACTTAATGTTTGTTCCCGCATTTATTTCCTGTATAAAAAACAACAAATACTCGAATGTTAAGTATTATTTCTATTTCGAAAGTATGTTTACTAGTCATATCCGCAATAAGTAACCTATTTATTGCACTAATGGTTAGGAAACTAACATGATGCACTTTTAAGTAGCAATGAATATTTTTTTATGAACTGTTCCTAACCAAAAGTGCATTAAGTTTCTTATTTATTGCGGTTTTCATTAGTAAGAGACAAGTTTAAAACGACAAAGTTGTTATTTCTTACTCTTAGAGAAACAGAGGTGTTACGTTTTATGTCAAATATGAATAAATAGAACTCTTACAAAACCTTATTTTACTTCCTCTCGCCGATCTACCATGAAATTGTCAAGCCAAGTCTACTTATTATATCTGTGTTCAGATGTGTTTAAATACAACTGAAATCACATGATTTCAGTTATAATTTTATAAATAAGAAGAATATTCGTATTAAATCGTTTTAATTTCATACCATATAGAAATGAAATGAAATCGTATATTATGCAAGTAGGATCACTGATCACTTCACACGTCATATGTGTCATATGTGTTTGTATAGTACAATTATTAGGTAAAATAGGAGTTACTACTTTGCTAACTTACGGTTACTGCACTTGAAAATACACATATATAAAAAAATATAGGTATTCATTTATTAAAATATTTGAAGAGTAGTTAAAGTACCTAAACAATTGTAAATATTAAAAATAATTTTAAAAAGCAGTCCACATTTTATTCTAAGGCGTTATTTTTTAACCACTTTTTATATTATTTATCAATGTCCGAATAAGTCTGATGGGACTGGGAAACTTGGGACGTTTCTGGTAAGTTTAACCAAAAGCCTCTCCTGGTTTCAGGCATCAAAGTTATTCCTCTTGATAAATTCTTGCTTGAAATTTTTACTGGTCGAAAATCTAGTTCTTTCCAATCAGATACTTGGGAACCTTTGTGCTTTATTTTAAATCTCTTTCGGCTCTGACTGCCATGATGTATTTTAGATAGACTTAGGGTTTCATGTTTCCGATTCCATGCTCGGATTCCCTGTGTTGCTCGAAATTACTATGCTTCTTTTTGAATTGACCGTTTTTACGAAATCTACAAAGTCACCAAAATCATAAACTTTATTTTTCCTTTTATGTCATTTCCTGAAATTTCCTGATGATGAAAGTTATCAGCCGACATGAACATATGGCCTGGTTCAAAATATTTTACGGTAATTGATTCGGCAGAAATCAGCTGATTAATTGCCATGTTTACCAGAAAATACATTAACGCCCAGTTTTTGTTTTGAGCTCATAAAACGATATGCTTCATGTCGCGTCTATGAACAACAAACGACCTGAATGCAGAAAGGATATCTTCTTGGATTCTACCAGAGACAGTTTCATTGTCTTACACACATTTGCGGGTTGCATCCTTTGAACAATCAGAGGGTCTGCGTTTTATTACAAGGGACCATTTAATTGCGCCACCTTTTTGACATTGTCACTTTCATAGCCAGATGTGTACAAACATTCCTATCACTATGAACGACCACCAACGCTTTGTTTTTTCTTACAATAATTCTATCTTACGCTTTCTAAATTCCTGTTCACAGTGTTATATTCACTAACAGGGGTTGACACCGTTAAAAATTTATTTATTATACTAACTCTGACTGTACTATACTTTATATTCTGAGTTATTTATATAACATCTATACTATATATACAATTTATAACTTTTCCTCCCGCACAGTATTCGTACACTTAATACATTAATTTTAGTATTCTCCCATAATTAGTAATGAGATCCCTTAACATAACCGCAATAATTCAAGCTTATTGCACTTATAACTTGTAAATGAAAACCATAGTAACGAAATATATGGTAATTATAAATGCAATAACTCAAACTTATTGCACTTATAACTAGTAAATGAATATTAAAAATGACGAACTACGCTAACTATAAATGCACTATCTACACTTATTGCAGATATGTTTAGTAAAACTACTTTATAGTGGAAGTAAGTTATTCCTATCTATAGTTATTTCGGTCTTGATTTGTAAATCATAAAGTACTGACTTAGATATTGCAGTTTAGCTTAGTATAAAACCGGCTACGTCATAGATACGTAAAAAGTGTCTTAAAAGAATATATAGATCTTATTCTGCAGATTCCAAATATGTACTTAACTCAATTTGGGGCAAAACTCGAGTTATTGCACTTTTCGTAAGGACGGCAGAGTTGTAGGCCGTAGGTTCGAACCCTATCAGGCGCTTTACTTTGTGTTAATTATTTTGTCACTACTGTGATGTGCATTAGAGGCAAAACTTCGAAGACCAAACGGCCCACTCCCTCTCACCAAGAGGAGGTCTGCATCCCAGAAGCAGGAACATTATAGGCTATGATTATGATTGAAATTCCCAAACCGCATAATTTTGCGGAATTCAGCTGTTAATTGACCCGTCAAATCGTGTGATTTAATACCATTGGATTATTTTTTGTGGGGCTATGTTAAAGATTTCCAATGATGATGATTGATGTTATTTATGCCAATGAATCGATTTCAGCCTTAAAATTTAAAATCCGTGATGACATAAATGAAACAGACCCTCCATTTTGCCAAAAAGTGATTAAAATTTTTGAGGAAGCAATCAACATCTGTCAGCGTGGTCGCCAGATATCATTTTTCATTCATAATTGGCAAACTTTTCTTTTTGTAATACAAAAAATAATTATTCATTTTCTACTAAATTCTTTGTTTTAGAAAACAAATTTCCTGTAGAAAACCCTTTACATAAAGACTGCACGATAAAGTGAAACTTGTAAGTTTTAAACAGTAACTTCTAAAGCCACGGATACACTAGGGGACAAATGTTCCACGACAAGTATCGTCAATATGTCAAGCGAAGCTGGCTGACAAATATGACGACAATGCGCAACTTATGTCCGCAGCGACGTCAGATGAAGTCGTGCAACTTTGCGAAACTTCGCCTGACATATCTGACAACATCGCGCGACTTATGTAGTTGGCGTACTTATGTAGTAAATGTAGTTGGCGACCCGTGTCGCGCGATGTTACCAGACATGTCGAGCCATTGATATAATATTAAACAGATATGATATATGCTAAGAAACTAACCGAAAAAAATGTGTCCGAACGCAGCAGAGGCACACATGCATATTTTTTATACTGCGTACATTTAACTACAATGGTACAGTGAGAATGAGATGGGCGCAACTAAAGCATAAAAAAGAAAAAGATGGCTAGTGATTGTCGTTTGCGCTTAAATGGAAAAAAAGACGTTTGCCAACCAATCACTGACACTTTGCACACACTGACACTGACTGATTGCCAAAGAATAACAAGAATGCAGATAGAAAATATAACAGAGTAGTAGGTAATTTGGTAGGTGGTAGAAGGTGCTCAATTTGGTGAATATATATTTCTTTTTACATTTTTACACTTCAATCAAGTATTACAAAACTTTAATGTTTGTCATTGAAGTTTTGTAATACTTGATTAAAGTGTAGCTATTTAATATTTTGTGACTGTGATTAAAGGAAACCTAATGCAATAAAATAAACAATTACAAACCATAATAATTAGTGAAATTAATTCCGTTTAATCTATATTTACTATATTTCAAATCCTATTTTAATTTTTCAAATGTAAATCATTATGCAAACATTCTGTATATATTTTTATATACTAGGCTAATTGTTGTGAGCGTAGGTAATATTTATTTATATTATTGTATACTGCATGTTCATTTAATATCGACTCACACTGTCCCATTTAATAATTTCATGTCATTTGACTCTATTACTTAGCAACGCAAAATAAACTCGTAATTTTATCAATGTTTTACTTAACTGTTGCAATAAGATGTTAATAAATTTTAACTAAGGACACAGGCGCGAAAATAAAGTGAAACAGAACTATAATTGTAGGTATAAAAGTCACCATAAACATTATCGCTTCTGTGCAACTAATCTATGTCATATGCGTTCCCGTCTTTGTCACACTCGCAAGAAATCCAATTAGCTCTCTCTTTCTTTACTTACAACGGCCGTCTAAGCATTAGTAGTAAGAATGTTTGACAAAATAATTGAAACTATATTATTTATCTAAATATTTTGGAATACTTATTTATGATATGTGATTCCATGACTTTTGTTGGCTTTTCTACCATAATTCGTGCATTTACGCAGTACACCAAACGCCATTTTGAATGCGAAAAAGATTTTCTTAGCCATCAAGGACACACGCGCATACGGAACGAGAGTATCGGGAGTGACTAAAGCGACTTGCAGTATTTACGTTCTTTTGTACGCTTCATTTTCAGTGCGCTAGTGACGTATCTATTTAATATTTTATCAATGTGTCGAGCGAAATCCGGCAACGTCGCGCTACCTCATCTGAGGTCACTGGCGACCCGAGTCGCGCGGTGTTGCCAGACATGTCGAGCGCCCGAAGTCCAGCAACGTCGTGCTACTTCACCCAACGTCGCTGGTGACACGTGTTGCACGACATTTGTCCCCTTGTGTGTCCGTGGCTTTAGTTTCACTTTGTCACTTGACTTTACGTATGATGTTTACAAATTAGAAAAGGTTAGCGAAATGTTTCTGGTTGACCTTGAGAGTTGCTGTTGTTGCTTTTTAGCTTTAGTTAAATACCAAAACCGATGGAGTATACCTAGCTACTTATCCTTGACAATAAATCTTTAACAAAATAAACGCCCACGTTCTACTCCACGGCTTTCTAGAACACGTAGTCCAAAACACAAAGATGTGCGCGATCCTGAGAGGTAACGCAAACGTAGAACACAATAATACCTGACGTAGTTATTATTTTTTTTATTATTATTAAATTAACTAGCGCTTGACCGCAATCCCGCCCGATGGTAAGCAGTGACGCAATCGTTGATGGTAAAGCGCACTAGTTTATTAGAAGCCCATTCACTCTAGCCTTGAAGACACTCTAATTATAGGCCGACGGAAACACCGCCGCCGGCAAGTTGTTCCAGTCCCTTGATGTACGCGGTATAAAGGAGGAAGCGTGTGCGTAGTGCGGCTGTTCACGCTGATTCTTATAAATTACGTGTATAAAATAATAATTGATGAACGAAGCAGAAAGAAAATATGGGTCAAATTAAAATAGATAGAAAGACTAGGCCAGAAGGCAAACATGATGGTGAATGAACATGATAAGATAAATAATAAAAAGTAAAAAAACTAAAACCCAACTACGACAAAAAACGACGCTGAAAAAGTGTATAACAAGATTTTCAGAATACTGAACTGAACAAAGTTGCTAATGTAGTTAGTTGCAAGTAAATGGACACAGTAGACTCTACCAAGATGCCTTTGTTGTAAATTGACAATAATGTCATACAATACTATTCTGAAGTATGCAATATTCACTATTTAGATATAAATTTACGTGTTTGGAAAACCGCAGTCACACGTTATCAAAGTGGTAGGGTAAGTATATGTAACGTGTGACTACGCCTTTCCAAACACGAAAATTTATATCTAAATAGTGAATATTGCATACTTCAGAATAGTATTGTATGACATTATTGTCAATTTACAACAAAGGCATCTTGGTAGAGTCTACTGTGTCCATTTACTTGCAACTAACCACATTAGCAACTTTGTTCAGTTCAGTATTCTGAAAATCTTGTTATACACTTTTTCAGCGTCGTTTTTTGTCGTAGTTGGGTTTTAGTTTTTTTACTTTTTATTATTTGTACTATTTTGGTGTTAAAGTGTATTTGTGGCGCATAATATTAACAAAAGTTAAACTGACGAACTAAAAACTAGGTAGTTAACATACGACATCTCTTTTGACTTATGCCTCGGCCTATAGTAATATGGAGAGATACCCTATTTTACTATTTCGTTGCACGTGGATCGTAGCGCCTATAGCAACGGTTTCCCCGTATGAAGCTCCCAGTATTTCATAGTAGCGACGCACATTTGCGTCGATGGCAGCGAGTGGGTCATGAATTAGTGGATGAGGTCGTTAGTAAGTATTAATAGATTGGATGTTTCATATATTGAGAGGACCTGGGAAGATTTCTTAATCTATGT
Source organism: Sesamia nonagrioides (assembly GCA_017933935.1). Lineage (NCBI taxonomy): Eukaryota > Metazoa > Arthropoda > Insecta > Lepidoptera > Noctuidae > Sesamia > Sesamia nonagrioides. The sequence goes on from JADWQK010001852.1 coordinate 296,583, forward strand.
AATTCTGCTAACGATCGACTGTCATGTGGATTTTTAAGTAATTTATTATGACCCAAGGCACTTATAAACAATCCCTCTATAGTTTTGACTCTACTGAGAGCGACATAGGCCTGTCCTTTAGCAAACAATGACTTTCCTAGATCGATAACTGCTTTATCTAGAGTACAACCTTGTACATTATGTACAGTACAACCCCAAGAAATAATCAGCGGGAGCATTTTACGCTGAATTTTCCCAGACCCCCTTAAGCCGTCAAATTCAGTGAGGCAAGGCTCGATACTGATAAGTCCGTTAATATCTGCTTTTATGGATGCATCGTCAAATTGTATGAGGACAGCGCTTGGCTGTTCTCCCTGTTCCAACTGATCGCGCCGAAGAGCAGGCCATTCGAAGGCCTGCACCACTCCCATCGCTCCGTTTACCAAACCCTGGTTTACATTCAAATTTCTACGAAGCATTACTCGGGATTATGTACAAGCATAAAGTACTCGTGAAGCTCTTTCAAGTGATACCAAATACGGTATATTTATTTTAATTTTATATTGACATATAACTTTTTGTCCGCTAGAGGGCGCAATACTAAATTTGGTAAGAAGCTTTATAGCTCATAACCAACAGAATATCAAGGCCCTTCTAATGGTACTGCAGTGGTCTTATTCTGATAAGTAGTAAAGAAGCTATGAACGAAAAGATGTGAATTATATGCAATCAGCCCATGAATACAGGTAAAGTCACAAGCAAATGCTAGTAATATATATATATTCAAAATGTACAAGTAAAGCGCTATCAAATGATACCAAACACGGCATATTTATCTTAACTTTATTTTTTTACTCTATATGTTTTGTCCGCTAGAGGGCGCCACATTAGATTTTGTGAAATTCCATATAGCCTATAACCAGCGGACAATTAAGACGCTTCTAATGATATGTCATTTGTCGAATTCTGATAAGTAGTTTATAAGTTACGAGGGAACAGATGAACATACATACATACATACATACATACATACATACATACATACATACATACATACATACATACATATATACATAGCCTGTCAAAATCATAAACCTCCTTTTGCTTTGCCGTAGTCGGGTAAAAACAAAATATTTTTTATAAATTATAAACTTCTTAGATCTTGACCGTAATCCCGCCTGATGGTAAGCAGTGAAGCAATCGTTGATAGTAAAGCGCTCTAGTTTATTACCCGACTACGGCAAAGCAAAAGGAGGGTTATGATTTTGACAGGCTATTGTATGTATGTATGTATGTATGTATGTATGTATGTTCATCTGTTCCCTTGTAACTACTAAACTACTTGTCAGAATTCGACAAATCATTAGAATCATCTTGATTGTCCGCTGGTTATAGGCTATATAGGGTTTCACAAAATCTAAGGTGGCGCCCTCTAGCGGACAAAACATACAGAGTAAAAAAATAAAGTTAAGATAAATACGAGTATGCCGTGTTTGGTATCATTTGAAAGCGCTTTTCTTGTATATTTTGAATATATATATATATATATATATATTACTAGCACTTGCTTGTGACTTTACCTGTATTCATGGGCTGATTGCATATAATTCACATCTTTTCGTTCACAGCTTCTTTACTACTTATCAGAATAAGACCACTGCAGTACCATTAGAAGGGTCTTGATATTGTTTTGGTTATGAGCAGCACTATGTAGAGATAAATTTTCATGTTTGGAAAGGCGTAGTCACACGTTACATATACCTACCTACCGTAGCACTTAGACGTGTGACTGCGGTTTTCCAAACATGAAAATTTATTTCTACATAGTGAATATTGCAAACTTCAGATTAGTATTGTATGACATTATTGTCAATTTACAACGAAGGCATCTTGGTAGAGTCTACTGTGTCCATTTACTTTCAACTACATTAGCAACTTTGTTCAGTTCAGTATTCTGAAAATCTTGTTTTATACTTTTTCAGCGTCATTTTTGTCGTAGTTGGGTTTTAGTTTTTTTACTTTTTATTATTAAAATTCTAATCACTCTAGCCAGACAAAGTAAGTTAGAGTAAGTTGTAGTCCGACGGAAACACAAATTGTTCCAGTCATACGATGTACGGGTATAATAGAAGAAGCGAAACGCTACGGATCGTAGTGGTGTCAACAACCTTAGCGTAGATACCTACTCGCCGTACGACAGTTTTTTTCAATGTGGAACGCAGATGGGGGAATTAAATCATGCAATTCCCTCAGACCCTCACCAAAATGTATCCTACATAACACCGACGGGCTAGCAACTCTACGCCTGTGCTTCAGGCTTTGGAGACCGTTTTGAGCTAAATCTGGTCGCCAATTAGCCTCTTCACACGCCTCTCCACTGAATCCAAAGTAGCCAGGTGACATTTCGCAGCACCAGCCCAAATATGGCTGCAGTACTCCACACACGAACGAACCTGTACTTTGTATTAGGAGCTGTTCTCGCGTGATGTACCGCCAAACCTTTGCGATAACGCCAAGTTTCCTTTCAGCCACCTTGGCGTTGGATTCAATGAACCGCCCAATGTTTAGGTTCAAGGAAATCTCAACCCCCAAAAGCTGAAGGATTTCGGTGGACTCCAAGGTTACATTCCGAAAAGTAGAAGCTAAGGTGAACGGGCTTCTTTTTTCGGTGAATAGACGCTTGTGTTTTGGCGGAATTGAATGCTACAATGGCTTTGCCCCATTCAGAGACTGCCTGTAGTGCAACATTCCTACGTACGTAATACTATTAGTCACCCCATTTTGAACCATATTATTAACACATTCTATCCATCAGATTTTTGGTGGGGTTGTGTCTAAGAAATTACAGCCGCACGGTTCGATAAATCAGGATGAGCTACGCTTGCTGCCGTTGGTCCGAAGATGGGTGACCTTACATATGAAGACCACTCCTCGGAAATAACGTTAAGCCGTTAGGGCCGATTTTCATTAATAGATTTATGACAATCGTAGCGGATCCGTCTAAAACCCGAAATCCAGACAGCGAGTCTTACCAACCGATCCGAAGTCTTAGGCCGCTGCCTCGAATCTTGCGGGCAGCGCGCAGCGGGGCGGCGCGGCGGCGGCAGCGGCGCGGGAGCTGGGCGGGCATCAAAGACCCGTTCTCGAAACTAGCGTGCAGATCGCGCGTCACTATAGCCGCGTAGTGTTGTGTTCACGAGTGTATCGACGAGATATTTGTTTTTATTCGCGAAAGAAATGTCTGAACAATGGCGGCAACATCTTTTTGATTCAAATTTATTTCTAACGCTCGATCACCGCTCGCTGCCCGCCCGCTGCCCGCAAGATTCGAGCGCGGGAAGTACACCGCTCGCTGCCCGCAACCGCCCCGCTGCCGCGCCGCTGTTTTCGAGAAACGGTCCATTTGATTTTACGCATAACATCCTGCCGCTCACTCGCCGGCGCCGCCACCGCCCCGCTGCCCGCAAGATTCGAGGCAGCGGCCTTACGATTCCCAACCCGCCTACCAAGCATGGGGATTATGGCCATGCCCCCCAATGGAATGTAAGCCTTGGAGGAGGCCTTTGTCCAGCAGTGGACCTCTATAGGCTGAGAAGAAGTCTTACCAAGCAGTATACCCAATAATTAGGTTGTGGACGTCAGATAGGCCGTTGCTCCATGTAACATATTGGTATTCAGGTATATCCGGTTGGACTGGCAGCCAACCTAATTTTTTTTTTTATCTTTGCCCCATACTAGGAATTTCTCCTGCATCGTGGGTGCGTTTACAAACATATTAACTCACATACAGAAACATCCAGACCCGGACCAACTACTTGTAGGTCATACAAATATTTGTTCCGTGCGGGAATCGAACTCGAGACACGTAGCGCAGTAGTGAATAGCTTAACCACTGCGCTAACCGTGCAATTCTTTTTTATTTGAGAGAAAGTTAAACTGATTATGATCCATAATTTCTAATGTCTTCCCCCACTCTTGTATCGATCAACATTCATACCTACTCAAAACTCTCCTCACGACAGTTAATGAATATAATGCTAAAGGCAGTTTTTTCCACGATACGGGACCCGTACAACATTACCCATTGTCCTTTCTATAAACCAACAATTAAACCCTATCATCATCATCATCAACCTTATTGTCGTCCCAATGCTGGGCACAGACCTCCTCTCATAAATAAATAAATATATATGGACAAAATCCCACAGATTGAGCTAGCCCCAAAGTAAGTTCGAGCCTTGTGTTATGGGATACTAACTCAACGATACTATATTTATAATAGATACGTATATACAACGTGTAACATAAAGGGTATATACATAACAAAGGCATGGCATCTTTACATGATATCAAACGATAGTGGAAGGATTTTTTAATTCTATCTCTTTATGTTAGGAAGTTAAGAGGAAAAACACCGCCTGTGATAGGCTACTATCATACTAGTTGCACAGAGATATTGAAGACATTTATCGGATTTTGGCAAGTAACGTGACGGGTAACGAGTAGTTATTAACGTATGTAGTGCCACGTTTGTTATGATTTTATTTTAAGAAACACACGAAACCGAAAATTTGGTACCAATTTTTTGAGTATTTTATTTTGAGTTGAAACCCTTCCGATATCGTTTGATATCATCTAAAGATGCCATGCCCTTGGTATGTATATACCCTTTTTGTTACACGTTGTAGATAAACATCCAAGAACCAGGCCAATCAGGAAAAGATCGTTTTCCATCATAACCTGGCCGGGGATCGAACCCGGGGCCTCCACGTCGCAGGCAGGCATGTTGACCACTGCGCCACGGAGGTCGTCGTTCTCATACAGAGAAGGATTGAGCTTAATCACCACGCTTCCTCAATGCGGGTTGACTATTTCAGACTTACAAGTCCAGGTTTCCTCAAGATGTTTTCCTTCACCTTGTAATCAGTTGTTAGCGTCCAAGATATAGTTAGAAAGTACATAAAACCGTATAATTACTGGCAATTGTAAAATTTGTCCCCAACAACAGCTTAATTACACTCTGACACCTCTTACTGTGCTGACGACATAATTACCAACTACGGGTGGCATTGACTACGATGGGTGTTCTGTTGCTGCTCCATACGTACTGATGCAAAAGAATACGATAAGGATTTCCCCTGTTGTCAATTCAATCAAATATTTATTACGATTGCGATATTTTTCTTTAATTTTTTGGTTTCTGTTTTCTTTTTATTATTATTCTTTATTTTTGTTAGAATATGACAATGTAATTCCACCTCATTTAGTTTAAGCTGGAAACACAATTTACTTTTAATTAGGTTTTGCAATATTGTCATGATGTGAAAAATGTTTCTTTTGTCTTTAAAATAAAACCACATTTTCGCTGATATAATATACTGCATTCTTATTTTATTACAACAGGTTATAGGCCCAGGCACCATATACGCGAAATAATAGGATAAGTAATACAGGAAGTTACAGTGTGATAATAATATTCACGTGCGACGTGGAGGAGATAGTCACAGGATACTTGTAGAACGTGTGTCGCAAGGCAGGACAGCGAAATGGAAGTAAACCTAAATACAAATAACGGCTTGAAGCTGGAAGGACCTAACAACTGGAACATCTGGAAGTTCCAAACTACAGTTTTGCTACGAGGTCAAGGCTGGTTGGATGTTGTCGAAGGTAAAGCTTTAAAACCCGAAGATCCTACTGAACAAACCGCATGGGAAAGTAAAGATGCAAAGGCGCAAACACTATTAGTCACAAAGATGACTGAAAAGGTAATTTTGCACATTATTTCATGTTCAACTTCAGCTGATATGTGGAGAAAGCTTCAAAGTGTTTATGAGCAAAAAACAGAAACAAATATCCATATAATTCAGCAGCGCTTTTTCCAGTATAAGTTTGAAACAGGCACTGAAATGTCTATATTCCTATCAAAAATACAGGAATTACAAAACCAACTAAAACAATTGGGAGAGGAAGTTTCAGACAAATTTGTGATTACCAAAGTGTGTCAGCTGTCAAACAGCTACGCGCGCGGATATGCTGTCGAAAATCACAGTGATTAAGTGTGAAAACAAACGCGAGTTCAACCCGAAACCGTAACTAAAGTGTTCCTTTACGTGCAATAACAGTGTACAAGTGTTTGTGAGCTGAAACAATATGTGATTCAGACTAAAACTTGTGAATTAAATACATAACAATACATTTTTCGCCATAAAAATTTCAACCCACCCTCAAATAAAAAAAAAAAAAGCATAATAGAAAAAAAAACAAGTTAAAACTACACCCATTCGGCAAACCCCCGGCGCCTATCAGTGTCCGGGCTGGAAGGTGTGCAATTTGCTACCGAAGACTCCACGCGGGTGGGTACCCAGGCCCCCGTGACAGTAAATGCTACTGGTCAAAACAAAAGATATGTGCAGCAAGCCTTTCACCCAAGTCTTCTCCAAAGGCCAAGAAGTGCCTCAGTTGGAAGCCAAACACATGCTACCAACAGGGAACAACAAAATCCCCAACAATCAACATCCGGTATAGAGATTCTACCAAGCACCAGTATAAATACTGAGGTACATATCATAGAAGATTCTCCTACTGGAGCAACAACCCCAACAAATAACCATGAAAAAGATTGGGTACAAGCCACGAATAAAAAACGGCAGCGAACAAGCCCGGAACCGCCTAAGTCACAAAAGTTGAGCAAACTCGATACATATTGGCTTTCCCAACCCACACCAATCTCAACTTCCAACAGCTTTGCCGTGCTGGAAAGTGATCAGTTGCAGGAAACAAGCAAGCCTCCATCTCTATTAAGACCTAAAACTGATAAGCCACCCCCAATTTTCGTTGATAGAGTTAGTAACATTCAGCCGCTTATAAACCTCTTGGAAATACATGCAAACAATAACTATGATCTAAAAGTACTTCGTAACGAACAAGTAAAAATACAAACTAAATCGTCTGAAGCTTACACCGCTGTGGTCAAAGAATTAGAAAAAAAGAAAACTGAATTTTATACATATAAACAAAAACAAGACAGGAGTTTTAAAGTAGTCCTAAAAAACATACACCCTTCCACCAGCATAGAAGATATAAAAGATGCTCTAAATGAGCTTGGTCATGATTGCACTAACATCTGGAACATCAAACAGCGCATCACTAAAAAAGCATTGCCAATGTTTATAGTGGAGTTAAAACAAAAAGAAAATAATAAAACTATTTTTGACATAAAATGTCTTCTCCACTGTAAGGTAGTACTCGAACCACCAAGACCTAAGCGGGAAATCCCCCAATGTGGAAACTGTCTTCAATATGGACATACAAAAACTTACTGTAGGAGAAGCCCAAAATGTATTAAGTGTGCTGGTGATCATTTGTCAGTGGACTGTCTACGAAAAACTAGATCTGAAAGCGTAAAGTGCGTGCTGTGTGAAGGCAATCACCCAGCAAATTATAAAGGCTGCAAAGTTTACAGAGAACTTCAGAAAATCAAATTCCCTCCAGCACCCGCTAAAGTTCAGAAATCCAAACAACCACATGATAGGACAAAACAATTATATGGTCCATCAAAAACTGGAACAACATATGCCGAAATAGTGCAAAACAAAACATCACTGCAAGCGAATGATCCTGACAATACAACGAACAGTGACCAAAACTGCGACATAAAAGAATTAATGATATCAATGAGACAGATGATGGAACAATTGACAACAATCACTAAACTAATCCTGAATCTTACGACCAAACTAACTGAACACTGGACTCCATAAAAATGGTGCTCTGGAACGCCAATGGGCTGTCACAACATACCCTTGAGGTTAAGAAATATATGAAATTAAACAACATTGATATCATGTTAATCTCGGAAACACACTTTACAAGTAAAAGCTATTTTGACATACCAGGATACAAATTATATCACACCATGCACCCTGACGGAAAAGGCTATGGAGGAAGTGCAGTTCTGATTAAGACCAACATAAGACACCACTTAGCTCACAGCTATTGTACTGAAAAAATCCAGGCTTCAAATATTGTGATTGAGGACTGGTTGGGACCAGTCACGGTGTCAGCAATATATAGCCCTCCAAAGCACGTCATAAAGCAAGAGGAATACGAAAAATACCTTAAAACATTAGGACAGCGGTTTGTGTCTGGCGGTGACTTTAATGCCAAACATACATTCTGGGGTTCTCGGACCATAAATGCAAAAGGCCGACAGTTATTCTTAGCGATAAACAATCTCCGACTGGGCGTTATCTCAACAGGAGAACCAACATACTGGCCCACTGATCGAAATAGGAGGCCAGATCTGATTGACTTTTGTGTTACCAAAGGTATTAGCAACACCGACTTCAGTTGCAACTCTAGTACTGACCTGTCCTCTGACCATTCTCCTGTAGAAGTATTATTGAGTCGAAGAATTATGAAAAAGGAAACACCTTGTCGACTACATACCCATAGAACCAACTGGGAATACTTTCGAGAATTAATAACTAAATCTCTTGATGTCAAAGTACCGCTACGGGAGGATGAAGACATTATAAGCGCAGTTGAGCATTTTAACAACACAGTCCAACAGGCTGCATGGGAAGCCACGCCTCCACCAAAGCCCATAAATCAAGATGGCCTGCAATGCTCACCATCTATAAGAAAATTACTAGATGAAAAGCGTAAAGCAAGAAAGAGATGGCAAACCACTCGGTACCCAGGGGACAAAACGACATACAATAGATTAGCCAAACAACTCAAGCAACTATTAAGCGATGATAGAAATCAAAAAATCGCAACTTACCTGCAAAATCTGGATGCTACATCATCTACAGACTATTCATTGTGGAAAGCGACAAAAGGCCTCAAACGCCCAATAACTTACCAACCACCTCTGCTCAAAGCAGATAATTCATGGGCTAGGTATGATGTCGAGAAAGCTAACGTATTCATGGAGCATCTGCAAGAAGTCTTTCAACCAAACCCCGATACTGGTTCCACAAAGTCGGAAATGGTTGTAAAACTGCTGAACCAGACGCATCAACTAGAGTTACCCATCCAGAAACTTAGCAAAGGAGAGGTCAAATCTGTAATCAATAAACTGAAAGTGGGGAAAGCGCCTGGATACGACTTAATTACATCAACCATTCTAAAGGAACTACCAGAGCGGGGCATTATATTCCTGACGCAGTTATATAACGCTATTCTTCGAAGGGAATATGTACCTCCACAATGGAAAGTAGCTAAAATTATAATGATCCTGAAACCAGGCAAGAGTCCAGAAAATGCCAAATCATATCGGCCAATTAGCCTACTCCCAATTACATCCAAAGTAATGGAAACATTGATCCTTGGAAGGTTAAATCCAATTATTAAGGAAAACAACCTCATACCCGACCACCAATTTGGATTCAGGGAAAAACATGGTACAATCGAGCAAATTCATAGACTCGTTGATGGTATATCAAAATCATTCGAACAAAAAGAATATTGTACAGCTTCCTTCCTTGATATATCACAGGCCTTTGATAGGGTCTGGCATGATGGACTTTTGTATAAAATCAAAAAGACACTGCCCGCCAACTTTTACAGCCTAATAAGATCCTACCTGCTTGGCAGACACTTTTTCGTTAGTCACGGTGAAGCAAATACGGAACTTAAAGAAATTCAAGCGGGAGTGCCGCAGGGTAGTGTAATGGGACCTGCTCTGTATCTTCTTTATACCGCAGACTTGCCAATATCTGACAATGTTGTTATGGGCACGTTTGCTGATGACACAGCTATCATGGCATCAGATGACTCACCAATTCAAGCTTCTCGCAAATTACAGAGCAGCCTGGATAAGATCACGGCATGGCTAAAGGACTGGCGCATCAAAGCCAATGAAACAAAATCACTTCAGGTAACATTTACTACCCGGCGACAGACTTGTCCCCCAGTCACACTGAATGCTGTCCAGCTTCCACAATCTGACGAAGCGAAATATCTTGGAATGTATCTGGATCGACGCCTAACTTGGAGAAAACACATTTTTACCAAACGCCTAGCAATGGGACTACAAGTGCGCAAGATGTATTGGTTGATGAATAGAAACAGCCAGCTCTCAATGGAAAATAAACTTTTGTTATACAAGAGTATAATAAAGCCAATATGGACATACGGAATACAACTATGGGGCACGGCTGCCAACTCCAATTTGGAAATCCTACAAAGGTTTCAATCAAAAATGCTAAGGATGATAGTAGACGCACCATGGTATGTCACTAACGAAAGACTTCACCGAGAGCTTGGCATCAAAAGTGTAAAAGAGGAAATAAAGGAGAGAGTCACAACATATAAAGACAGACTGCAGCAGCACCCTAACATATTGGCACACCACCTTATGGACGATTTACTTCCAAGTGCAAGGAGACTAAAGAAGAGAGTTCCTCAAGACTTAATTGTTTAAAACACCATTTTGGAGGGCTTGTCACTGGACCTGTACCTCACATACCATACATCATTTCTGAAGTATTGTTGAATGTCTCCCAGACAGATTGCAATAATAAACAAAGAGAAAAAAAAAAAAAAAAAAACCAAAGTGTTGATGTCGTTGCCCGACCAGTATAAACATTTTGTGTCGGCATGGGAGTCAGCGCCAGACAGTAAACAAACAATGGACAATTTAGTTGCAAGATTACTAGTAGAAGAAGAAAGGGTGAAAGAAAATAGTCAACAACCTTCAACTTCTGGTTCATCTGCATTTATTGCGAAGGATAAAAAGAATATAAAGTGTTTTAAATGCAATAAAATGGGACACTTTATTAGCGAAGGTAAAAGCAAGAACAACTGTAAAAGTGAAGGGCAGAATATTACGTGTTTCTATTGTGGCAAGAGTGGACATAACAAATCACAATGTTGGTTTAAGAAGAACAAAGAAAGAGTACATGAGGAAAGTAATGCATTTGTAGTGTCAAATTCATTAGAAGAGTATAGTCAATCTCAGTGGCTAGTGGAATCAGGCGCTAGTGAACATATGTGCCGTGATCGTGCTCTCTTCACTTCATTTACCAAGGCTAAACAAGAGTCTGTTATTATTGGTAATGGTGCGGCGATTAGTGTCTTAGGCTATGGAAAGATGGCGGTAGAGGTATATGACGGGAATGACTGGGTTCAAACAACAATAGACAGAGTTCTATTCGTTCCTGAATTAAAAACAAACCTATTCTCTGTCAGTTGTGCGTCAGATAAAGGATACGTCATGTTGATAAATGACAACTCGTGTAAATTTTATAAAAATAATAAAGTTGGCGCAATTGCAAAACGAGTTGGAAGTTCATATTACTTGGACGTACGCTATAAAAATAAGTTAGCTAATGTGGCTACGAAGGTAAAATCTACGGGAGAAAGTAAAGATAGAGAAAAATCACCAGATGAGGTGTGGTTCCGAAAAGACTTTGATATCCATCAATTGAAATCCTTTGGGACTCCAGTGTGTGCAAATATTCCCAAAGAGAACAGAAACAAGTGGGATAGCAAAGGAGAAAAAGGAGTAATGGCAGGATATGGAGAAACTGTTAAAGGATATAGAAAATATTTCTTACATCGGAATGATGTAAAATTAAAACGAGATATAGTTTTCCTAGAAAGGGAGCATAACTATGGTGAACTCGAAGTAAAATTAAACAATAGAGAAGAAAATGATGGCAGAACTAATTTAGAAACTACATCGCTGGATCTCAGTGATAAAACTATGGTGACAGTTAGTATGCCAGAAGAGTCTGGAATCGAATATAAAGCAAGTGAAGAAAGTGACAGCTCATTAGAGTCAATCATTGATGTATGTCGAAGAGAACCCAGCAAGAGGGTAAGGAAACCACCTGTTTATTATCAGTGTCAAAATGTGTATACAAAACAAAGTGAACCAACCACTTATAGGGAGGCTATGTCAAGGAGTGACAAGAGTAAATGGAAGAAGGCAATCAATAGAGAAATGCAAACACTAGGAGATAGGACATACCATACCAGAAAACGAAAAAGTTGTAAGTAGTAAATAGTTATTTAAAATAAAAAGAGGTGACCAGGGTTTCCCGCAGTATAAAGCTGGATTGGTGGCGAGAGGGTTCGTACAAATGTGCACCTGTTGCAAAGTCATCAACTCTTAGAATTTTTGTAATTATTGCTACTAAACTTAACTTGCGAATAATGCAAATGGTTGTAATTGGGATATATTTTATAGTATGGAAGTATTAACAAAATGTTTATATTAGTTTTCTAGAAGCCTAGAAGCTAGAGCCTACTCTAATAATAATAACGTTTTAAAAATGGAATGAATCACTTTATGGCTTAAAAATTCGCCAAAATGTTGGAACATTAAATTTAATGCTACTATGCTTAAAGAAGGCTTTGTTATATCAAATTGTATTTAATGCTATTATGCTTAAAGAAGGTTTTGTTAGATCAAGTTGTGATGTCTCTATACAAAGTGCACTGCTAGGGACCAAAGCTATTTATTATTATAATATGTTGATGATGTTTAGATCATTGGAATAAATGTTAATTAGTAAAGCAAGTAAAAAATGTATTAAATCAGGAAATTAGGATGAAAGATTTAGGATTGATCTGATTACTGAAGCATAACTATAACACAAAATTTAAGCACAGGAGTCACTGAACTGAACCAAAGAAGGTATTTGGAAAATGTGCTTAAAAAAAATTTGGAATGGAAAATTGTAAGCCAATGTCCACATCAATAGATCAAAATATTAATTTATGCTTTACTGTTTCTTTATTAAGTAGGTGTAAAAGTGTGCAAGCAATATGTTAGTAACTGCTTTGAAAAGAGTATTGCGTTATGTTAAACACACTTTAGACTATAAGTTAGTTTAAAAATGTTCAGATGATCTCTTGAAGGGATATTGTGATGCAGATTGGGGAGGTGACCTCAATGATAGGAGATCAACTACAGGCTACTTGTTCAAATTCTCTGATTAATTTCCTGGAGGTCAAAGAACCAGGTGTCTGTAAGTTTATCCTCTACAGAATCTGAATATATTGCAATTAGTATGGCAGCTAGCGAAGCCTGCTGGCTTGTTAATCTGTTGAAATATTTTAAAATAAATAATGTTTGTCCGGTATGTATTTACTGTGATAATCAGTCAGCCATATCTGCTGCTAGCACTGACACTGTCAAGCGATTAAAGCATGTTGACATTCGTTATCATTTTATGAAAGAATTAATTAAGAATAAAAGGATATGTTTAAATTATGTCAAAACGAGTGATCAATCTGCTGATATGCTTACTATGACCTTAAATAGAGAATTGATGAATCGTTTCGAAGGAATATGTAGTGTTGATAATGTAGAAAAGACTTAATTTTTGTCAGCTTATTTTGGTGCAATTACATTGAGTGGGGGTGTTAGAATATGACACAATTTACTTAAAACACAATGTTCACTTATGTAAACACAATTTACTTTTAATTAGGTTTTGCAATATTGTCATGATGTGAAAAATGTTTCTTTTGTCTTTAAAATAAAACCACATTTTCGCTGATATAATATACTGCATTCTTATTTTCTTACAACAATTTTATTTGACATGATTATTTTTTTTTTATTTTTTTTTTTTTACATTTAACTAACTGCTTTAATACATCAATTACGTGGCTAATATTTGCTAATAATTAAAAAGTAAAATAAAAAAATATAATTATGTACAAGAAATTAAAAGAGGAATGGAAAAACTAGAGGGCATCAAAAAATTCATCCGCATCGCTGTCAACAGGAAACGTGCCCAAAAGGCTGGCAGCATTGCCACGTTGTATGGCGATGCTGAGTCTTTGGCCAAAAAATAGTCCAGCCCTCTGGTCACGTGAAGAGTCGATCAAACGTTTGGCGATAATGATGATACCTATTATATGATTAATAAGTACTGGTTTGTGTACTGGTGGTAAACATAAGTATTGTACTGTACTGGTGGTAAACATAAGTATTGTACTGTACTGGTGGTAAACATAAGTATTGTACTGTACTGGTGGTAAACATAAGTATTGGTTTGATTACTTATTTTTGATTAACCCATACTAATATTATAAATGCGAAAGTAACTCTGTCTGTCTGTCTGTCTGTCTGTTACGCTTTCCCGCTTAAACCTCTCAACCGATTTTGATGAAATTTGGCACAGACAATCTTTAGACCCTGAGAAAGAACATAGGCTACCTTTTATCCTGGAAATATTTGATGTTCCCGAGGGAAATCTAAAAAGCGCGATGTAACCGAACACCGCGCGGGCGAAGCCGCGGGTGGAAAGCTAGTTAATCATAATTAGCGATATTTATATTCATCTCTTGTCTTTTTATCAGTCATCACACTTGAGCATTACGTGATAGTTTTTATACTTTTTTTTATAAAACAGTGGCTGGTTTGGATCAGAAATGACATCTTATTTCACATCGTATGTAGTCCTCCAGACTGAGTTTCGGGCTTGGCCGCCCAGAGACCAGCCTTCGTCACGACAGATATTATAGGAGCGTATAAGTCAGTGCGTAGGCGCAGGTTCTCTTTCCTCGTGGGAAGGCAATCCGAGATGATTGGAAGTAGACCGAACAGACAGCTCAGAGATAGAATCGGCTGGTCGTGCTTCTTTTTAGTGTTCAAAAGTGCTATTTATCTTATTTCTATTTCTTGCTTTGACTTTGGATCCCTAAACGCGATTTTACCACCGCCAACTTCCTTTTGTAGTATTAATAAGAAATTCCCGTTAAAAATACATAATAATACTGCCCGACCCGGGATTCTTGGTGATGATTTTAAAAGAGTGTCCATGGAGTTTCTTGCACGTTCTCCTCCATAGAGATCTACACTTTGGAACGTGCAATTTAGCTTCACTTTTCTTGGACTGACCGACATTGACTATTCAAAAGTACCAAGTGATGGTTAATTTGAAATAAACAATGTTGATTTGATTTGATTGATTGATGATGAAGATGCTAAGATGGGCAGCGGGCGTAACTCGACTCGATAAAGTGCGAAACGAGCACATCAGAGGAAGTTACAAGGTTGCGCCTATAGCAGAAAAACTCGCCGAAAGCCGCCTACGATGGTTCGGTCATGTCATGAGACGCCCCGAAGATCAAGTCGTGAAACGGGCCCTAGCACTGCCAGATAAGAAAAAAGGTAGAGGACGCCCACTAACCACCTGGTGGTCCACAGTGGCCAAGGACTTAGAGCGTGCCCAACTGAACATCTCGACAACCCAGGACAGATCATCCTGGCGCAAAAGAACGAGGAGAGCCGACCCCAAATAATGGGAAGTGGCTAGGACAAAGAAGATTTGATTTGATTTGATTGATTCAACACGAGGGTCCCACGCTCAATGCCACAGCTGTTTTTAGTAACACAAGATAAATATTAGTTTTTAATAATAATAATAATAATGAAATAGCATTAAGAAAAGGACAGAAGGAACAAATTAGTCCGCTACTAACGTGAATTGGCGTATTTTTATAATCGCGTCTAAATTGTCTGTGAAGTATGTGAATTTGACAGGATTAAACTAAGAAGTCATCTTCTCTCCTCTTCTTAATAAAATAGAATGAAAAGAATGCACTTAACTTAAAATTAGTTTAGTTTAGTTGAACAAGAGAATCGGCGCCATTGACGAAATAAATAAAAACTTTTGTTAACAGAGTATTTGTATGGAGCCGCGAAGAAATACATTCCAACTCCACCAAGGTGTTAATATGTATGCGGTGATTAGAACTTTGAAGACTTAATTGTGTAGTCTAAAACACTTTGTCTTGAAGAATACTCCAGTAGAAGCAGTAACATTGAGCTAACTAGCTCGCTTCAGTTTCTTATTAAAAAGTTATATTTAATTAATCTACTTATGCTAGAAAAGCGTTGCTAAAAATTGTAATTTCATTTAAGGTTAATTTAGATATTACACTTTCAGATATTATTTTAAATTACTTCAAAACTGTTTAAGGTATTATTCACATTTTATCCATTATTGTACAATTTGTTTCCCTATTTTAATATATTTTTTAATTTTAGTTAAGCTATATCTTTTTACTTTTGCGACGAGTAATGTGCAACTTAAACAAAATGATGAATAATTAATGACAGTGACGCCCATTACAAGATCAGTGATTTTTTTTTTCTGTTTCATTAAAAAAAACTCTACTTATACTATACTATTGGTTTAAGTTCTGCATCGTTCTCACGCGGTTGATTTCAACATGAATGATGTAATCAAATATTTGTAACAATAGCTTGAAAATTTAAAAGAGTGTCCATGGAGTTTCTTGCCCGTTCTTCTCCATAGGTACCTACTCTTTGGAATGGGCGACTAGCTTCATCTTATTGACTGACCGACCTTGTGACAATTCAAAAGTGCCTGTAACTGGTTTATTTGAAATAAATGCTTTGATTTTGATTTTAAATATTGCCAAATTAGTCCGCGTTTGTTAAATGTGAAATGATGTATTTTATTCGCCATGTTTTAATCTTGCTTTAGATACCTAAATTTGACAGGACTAAAGTAAACTAATATTGAACTTCTATCCTTTTCTTAATTAAATATACTTAAATAAGAAGATGCACGCCACTTAAATTTTGTTTAGTTGGTGTAAAAAAATCGGGGCGAGTTCGTATCTAAGTGCGAAAGCACTAGAAAGTAGTGAAGGGCGAGCGTTTTGGGGGAACTATCTTTTGTGATTTTTAAGTTCGTAAAGTTCTGATTCTCAGCCTAATTTGAAGAAATGACTTTTAATTTTTAAGTTCAATATCATTATTTAGTTGTTGCACAACCTCCGTGGCGTATCCGTAGACAACGCGGCCGCTGCCCAAGGAGGCGCGGGTTCGATCAAATATTTGTATGCATGAATATGAATATTTGCACTGGCCTGTCGTCCCTCGGAAAGCGCGTTAAGCCGATGGTCCTGGTTGCCATACGAACATCTAATGGCAGTCGTTACGGGTTGTTGGAGCCCTCAAAAGTCCAACTATTGATCTAACTGCAATGCTTCGATATCACCTTCGGGTTGTTGAGGTCAGACGGCAGTTGCTTCACGGAAAATATCGAAGTTTAACCAAAATCAGCAATTAGACTGGTAAAGTGGACCTCAGACTCCAAAGCTGAAAAGGCTTCGGATGCGACTGGGATTCACGCTGAGATGATGATGATGAATGATCTATAATGAGTTGTTGTTGATAAGTTGACACCATATTGTTTATATTTAAGCACCTATAACATGTGGAGCCAAGTTCAAAAGTTCGGTCTGGAGCACTGTGACCTGCCGACAGTGTTGTGGAATGTCTCCGTGCTTCTGAAAGTAGTTACTCTCAATATATACGGCAAGGATAAGAAAGGTACTACTATTATTTTATTACAACGACATCAAAAATAATACTTATTCTAATATTTCAACATTTATTTGCAATAATATGTATTTACTAGCTGACCCGGCAAACGTTGTTTTGCTATGTATATTTTTTTAGAAAACATTTTTTTAGTTCAATAAAAATAATTAGGGTGGATTACCCTTAACATTTAGGGGGATAAAAAATAGATGTTGTCCGATTCTCCGAGCTACCCAATATGCACACAAAATTTCATGAGAATCGGGAAAGCTGTTTCGGAGGAGTTTAACCACAAACACCGCGACACGAGAATTTTATATATTAGATTTTCTTTTATTAATATTTGTTTTCTTTTATACCGCGTACGTCGAGGGACTGGAACAGAGACTGGTGTTTCCGTCCACTGCTATTTAAGTGTCTTCAATGCTAGAGTGAATAGCCTCTTAATAAACTAGCGCGTTTTACCATCAACGATTGCATCACTACTTACCATCAGGCGGGATTGCACTTCGAAGAAATAGAATTAGATGTGACGTGACGCTGGGCCGCGTGTCTGACGCGCCAATTTGACTCAGATAGACAGTTATATCACCGTGAATACCTACACGAAATTTCATATCTTCAGCTAGATTTACTGATATAGAGTACGGAGCAAGTATCTGACAGCCTTCGTGGCATAGCCGTAACGAACGGGGTCGCTGCGGCAAGAAGGCGCGGGTTCGATCCCCGCACAGTGCCAATATTTCTAAGCATGAATATGAATATTTGCAGTGGTCTGGTCGTGTCTCGGAAAGCACGTTAAGCCGTTGGTCCCGGTTGCCATACGCACTTTTAGTGGCAGTCGTTACGGGTTGTTGGAGCCCTCAAAAGTCCAACAGTTGGTCTAACTGCAATGTTAGTTTACCCTAAACCAGCAGTTAGGCTGGTAAAGCGGACCCCGCACTCCAAAGCTGAAAAAGCCTCGGATACGACTGGAATTAACGCTGAGATGATGATGATGAGTACAGAACAAGCATGCTACAGTGGAATGAAATGAAATGAAATGAAATGAAATCGTTTATTAAGCAAGTAGGATCACTGATCACCTTTACACGTCATGTTTATTGTTTTATTTTATTTTTTTAACTAGATGAAGCCGGCATTTCCTAACTGACTACCTCTGAGAAGAAATAGCCGAAACAAACTCAGGGATCATCGTCTTTTTTCAAGTCCAGACAATAAAAATGAAAATGTTTACAGTAATTTATCTTATAATTACGCATATTGCTTAATAACAATGCTTAACAGAGCGAGCAGCTCAGTCCCAAGCTTTTTTGTCTTCTAAATAATCTGTGATTTTATAATACCCCTTTTTGCAAAGTTTGGCCTTTATATGGTTCTTAAATCGTTTAATGGGTAAGTTTCGAATGTCCATGGGAAGCTTGTTGTAAAAGTGTATACATTGACCCATGAACGAGTTGCCTACTCTGTGGAGACGAGTGTGATGTACAGCAAGATTGTGTTTGTTCCTGGTATTTATATTATGAATATCGCTTATTTTCTTAAAATTCGAGATATTTTTATGAACATACATAAGATTTTCAAATATATATTGTAAAGCTACAGTCAGAATGTTCACCTCTCTGAACTTTTCCCTAAGAGAATCTCTAGGACCAAGGTTATAAATGGCTCGAACAGCCCTCTTCTGTAAAACAAAGATGGTATTGATGTCCGCACAAGTTCCCCAGAGAAGAATCCCATAAGTCATAAGACTATGAAAATAACTAAAATAAACAATTCTGGCTGTATCCACATCAGTCATCTGTCTAATTTTCTTAACAGCAAAGGCGGCAGAACTGAGTCTACCCGACAGCTTCTCAATGTGAGGACCCCATTGCAACTTGGCGTCAATGGTTAATCCAAGAAAAACTGTCGACTCGACAGGGATCAACTCTACTCCATTCAGTTGAACATTGGTACTTAGCTGCCTGACATTTGGCGTAGAAAATTTAATGACTTTAGTTTTTTTTTTCATTTAAAAGGAGGTTATTTACATTAAACCAATGGACAACTTTAGAGAGTGCATTGTTAACTTCGTCAAAATTTGTTAGCTGACGCTTGACTTTAAAAATAAGAGAAGTGTCATCCGCGAACAATACTATGTTGTGATTATCCCTCACGTGATGAGGTAAGTCATTAATATAAATTAAAAACAAGAATGGACCTAGAATTGAGCCCTGCGGAACGCCCATGGTGACCACAGATCCCGCAGATCTCTTGCCATTAACATCAACCCTCTGAATTCGATTATTCAGATAAGAAGTCAGAAGGTCGAGAGCTCTGTCCCTCAAACCATAATGGTACAATTTCCTGACAAGAGTATCATGATGTACGCAATCAAAGGCCTTGGACAAATCACAAAAAATACCAAGAGCATCTTGCGATTCCTCCCAGGCGCCAAATATGTTCTTTAGCAACGCCACGCCCGCATCTGTAGTTGAACGACCCTTTGTAAAACCAAATTGTTTCACGTGCAATAAATTGTGTAAGTTAAAGTGCCTCAACAACTGTTTCAAAATTAATTTTTCAAAAATTTTGCTCAAAGTTGGTAATATTGATATTGGCCGAAAATTCGTGGGATCAGTTGTACTACCAGATTTGAACAGTGGAATTACTTTGCTTAGTTTCATCAAATCAGGAAATACACCAGATGTGACACAAGAATTAAAAACAATTGCTAAGAAAGATGCGATAACATCTATTATTGAAGCTACAGTGTATACTGACAAACCCCAATGATCGGCAGATTTTTTTACATCAAGATCCTTAAAAGATTCTATAATGTCTTTAGCAGTCACAAATGTAAATTCAAAGTGATTGTCACATTCTGGAACACATTCTTTTAGTATGGCATAAGCAGAAGTGGAGGAAGAAGACAAAGTTTTTGTTCTCATTATTGGAATATTAGTAAAAAAATTCTCAAACTCAGTTGCCACCTCCAAGTCCGCCTTTATATCTTCATCGTTAATTTTAAGATGGAAATCGCGATTTTGTACTTTGGTTCTTCCAGTTTCAGAGTTTATAATTCCCCAAGTTGTTTTGATTTTATTGCCAGAAGATTTTATTTTATTTTTAATGTGTATGGCTTTTGCTGAGGAACAGGCAGTGCGCTGATTATGTTACTCGAAGGACCGATGGGCGGAGAAACAAAATAAGCTCGGAGTGAAGACTGAGTATCGTCAAGCGTAGTTTAGAACAGCCATTTAGATAAATGATCTTAAAAAGATTATCTCATAGCGGAAGACTCCTAAACATGGGCGGACCCGGCTTCAGGCCTAGGAGAAGGCAAGTCAGGCCTAATTGGGGGGCAAGTCAAATTTTTAGAGTGGGCTAATCTTTGTGCGCTATAGTAGCACGCGATTTTTTGGCAATTACACATTATTTAAAAGTTAGAGATAAGTCGTTTATACTTTGACTAGCCTTCCGACCGCGGCTTCGCCCGCGTGGAGATGGGTTATATCGCGCTTTTTAGATTTCCCTCAGGAATATCAAATTTTTCCGGGATATAAAGCAGCCTATGGCCTTTCTCAGGGTCTAAAGATTGTCTGTGCCAAATTTCATCAAAATCGGTTGAGCGGTTTAAGCGGGAAAGCGTAACAGACAGACAGATAGAGTTACTTTCGCATTTATAATATTAGTATGGATTAGTAATAAGGGGAGTTCATACATTATATGCGAGATTTCCAGAAGGGGGGGGGTACTGCCTCCCTCTGCTCCCAGAGGGTACGCCCATGCTCCTAAAATAATATTTTTTTGTTTAGTTTATAGAACAATATTTACTAAACTAAAAAGTTATTATTCCTTCTGATTTCCAGGAATTCCGTTAATTTTCTACATCATAATGACGGCGACCATGTCGTGCTTCCTATACGTGTACCTGGTCTCCATGCTGTGGTTCGTATGCGTGAGGAGTCAAGAGACGGGCGACTCGGTGGCCGCCATGGTGGTTCTTTCCCTGGGCTTCTCCAGCGAGATCGGAACCCTGAAACTGTTGTATATGTTATTGTATAAGTGAGTCATATTTCCAACCATATGTCTTCTTTAAATCTTAATTTTTAATCTATGCTATTTAATATACAGGGTGTACCTGACATCGTAACGCAAACTTCGCGAAAAGGCTACACCGCATGCCACTAACAAAATTATGATAGTCATTTATGTCGATAATGAGCGGTTACAGGAATAACGGTCTTTAAAAAAAAAGTGTCGGCTCGGCCTTTGAAAGCGTGCCGCCGTGCGTGTTTGTAGGTATGACGTTGACCCCTGATGCGAACTCTATTAAATCAGCTGATAGGATAGATTTTCTAGTATTGTTCACATTGCGCTTTTTTGTGTAATTAACGACTTAATTAATTTTTACTTTAAAATCTTATTGGATTGGATTATAAACGGTCTAAAGTGAAAAAAAACTGGATATATTCTTTTTAAATCGAGAAAAAGCCGACGCCAAATTCCACTACCGGGGTGTTAATAATCATGTCCTGAATAAATGGTACTCGTTTGTGCGTCGATGTCAGATACACCCTTTCTATAGCTGAAGAGTTTGTTTGAACGCGCTAATCTGAGGAACTAGTGGTCCGAGATGAAAAATTCTTTTTGCGTTGGATACCTCATTAATCCAGCAAGGCTTTAGGCTTAGGATAACATCACGCTGCGACCAATAGTAGCGGAGCATATAAAAAAAAGCCTATCGAAACCTACGTGGGGCGCAGCTAGTTAGTTTTAAATAGTCATACTTTTTAAATAAATTATAACCGGCCAGTTTCTTATACATAAAACTTTTTTATCGCAATACATTCTGACTGACCAGGTACATTTACACTAGGACACATGTCACAAAATTTAATAAAAACAATTCTAATAAAATTTAAACAAAAAAATAAAAACTAAAACAAATAATACTACAATTTAAAACAATACTATGCACCAATAGGCTTCATTGTGACCGTTAACAACATTTATTGCTGTATTTAGGTTGTTCAGCAAACATATTTCCGAACATATAGAGTAATGAAACTTACAAATGACTAACTTAAAAATGATTCCAACTGATTGCAACAGTGCGATACGCTACTAGGATGCTGGATAGCACAGTGTTTTTAAAAGAACTCTTGCAAACTCGATACATCAAACCTCATATGAAAAAGGTTTATGGTGACCATCGCTCTGACAAGAGGTGTCCTGGCTATCATAACTTAAGTATGTGTGGGGGAACGTCAGGAGGCGGGGCCGAAGTTCCGGATAGTTGAGGTGTCTTCTCATCCGCATGAGCATCCATCGTGGGCGGTATTTCGAGAAAACCTTAAACAACAACTATAGTGTGATGTTCGATTCTTATTATTTTAACTGTACAGACAGATCAATTTAATATTAAGGGATTACAATGATAATCTCAGATTAAAACATATAAGAGCCACTGGGTTTTAGTATGACCAACACATTCGATCGACGCTTGAGCAAAGAATGTCCGCGCTAACAGTCGCTCGCTATGGCAAACGCAACTCCAGTCGGTGTTACCCGTTCTTATAAAAAATCATAATTTATCCGAATACCGATCGATTAATCGACTTCAAAGTATAGTAGAGTAATTTTCGGACAATTGATACTGATACAAAACAGATCACAATATTAAAATTATATGCGCCGTTATATGTATGTAATAACACTAACATTATTTCCAGTGATGAAATCCGGAGTCTAACGGAAGCTTTTCTTGATTTCGACTCCCGTATGATCCCGACCAGCCGGCAGGCTACCAACCTGCTGAGGTACATGAGAGAAGTCAAGAAACGCGCCATATTCTACTGGCTAGTGCTCATGGTTATTGGATGCGTCTACGTGCTTCTCCCCATCTTTAGACCTGGCAGACATTTGCCTGAGGATTTGTTTGTTATTTATGGTAATTGACTTAATGTTGTGTTTTTAATAATTATGTTCTTTTTTTTTGTTTTGGACCGTAAATTATCAAATGACCTTTCCCGCTCTGGGCGGAGCGGATGAGCGTGTCAGACTTTTACTGACTAAAACCCACACGTGTTCCTTCACTTGCCTGTGCGCCAGGGTTTCTTTTTAAATCAACCCGCAACCCTGAACCAATCATTCTCTCGGTGGTAGGCCATAACATCGGCTGCCGGCAGAAGTTACCACCCACCAGACAAAGTCTTGCCGCCAAGCGATTCGTCGTGGTCCGGCATGATGTCTGGTGATGCCGTACAGAGGACGGGTGTGAGCAGATGTGTTGCGATGCGTGGCGGGTACGATGCGCCAAATGTTGTTGTGTCGGGAGTTTGGTCGTGGAGAATCTCCAGATCAATCTCCCTCTAGCGCAGCATCGTTTGGTCGTGTTGGTCTTGGGTTTAACATTGCATCACCTCGCTCAACTGCCGTCATCCTTCCTATTCCTAAGTTTTTTAAGTGAATAGGCTTAATAAACTAGTGCGCTTTACCATCAACGATTGCATCACTGCTTACCATCAGGCGCGATTACAGTCAAGCACTAGTTTATAATTTAAAAAAAAAAATCTTATTCCTTGATTGCATACATTCATTACAACATAATCGACTGGTATAAACAAACTATCCTATTATTATTACAAGTATAAATTGGAAAGTGTGCGCGTATGGATGGCTGTTTGTTACCGCACCCAGCTCCTGGGCTAGGGGTAGATGGTAAATTTTAGGGTCGAATTAATATGTTTCATGTAGACGTGCTTGTGTAGTTCGTAAGACAAAGTAGCCGGGGATGATTCGACCCTAAAATTTAGCACACGAGTCAGGGACTTCACATTTTACAATTGGTAGAAAAAAAAGTGTGAGACTCCTGTGCTAGGTGATATACCTGTGTAACATAAGTCAGTGGCCTCTCCTAATGGGAGATTTTACAGAATTGCAAATGCAAACAGATTAACAAAAAATAAATGTATTTAGGTAACAAGAGTAAAATCAACTAAACTAAAAGCGGTTAAAACAAGCCTGTATTGAGTATTTGGGAGTGCGTGTTTATGTGTATGTTTGTATGTGTGTGTGTGGGGGGGGGGCGTGTGTGGGGGTGTGTGTGTGTGTATGCGTGCGTGTGTGTGTGAGGGTGTGTCTGTGAGTGTGCGCGCGTGTGGTGTGGTCTTGTTTGTGTGGGTATATGTGTGTGTAGCAGTTATTTACCAGAAAGGTTTATTATAATCTTATGAAATTAAAATGATAACATTAGGTATTTGTAGTGCAAATACACGTAAACGATCCGTTATAAATCCCCCCCCGTTTATACTTTGATTAGTAATTAGCGGAGTTCATACATGTTCTGTGAGATTTCCTGGGGGGCAACGCAGGAGTACGCCCATGTTTGTTACTCTTTTACGCAAAAACTACTGAAAGGATTTGGATGAAATTTGGCACACAGGTGATTTATAACTGGACTCTTACTCTTTATCTCAATATTGCCACGGGATGGAGACTTATGCGCGAGAAACCACAGGGCACAGCTAATATATCTATATCTTATCACTCGCAAACGCACGCTCATACACTCACACACACACCCTCCCACACACCCACACACACCCACACCTACACACACACACACACACCCCCACACCCCCACACACCCACACACACACACACCTTCGCACACCCCTATACACACTACACCAGTGCTCTCAAAAATATTACTTTCTTTTTTTTTATATCAAATCAAATCAAATCATTTATTTCAAATAAACCAGTTACAGGCACTTTTGAATTGTCAGAAGGTCGGTCAGTCAATAAGATGAAGCTAGTCGCCCATTCCAAAGAGTAGGTACCTATGGAGAAGAACGGGCAAGAAACTCCATGGACACTCTTTTAAATTTTTAAGCTATTGTTACAAATATTTGATTACATCATTCATGTTGAAATCAATCGCGTGAGAACGATGCAGAAATATATTGTACGCTGAGAGCGTCCATTATGGAAAACATACAAAAATCAATTCAGAAATTAAAATACGCCGTGGCAGCTAAGAGATGACCAGTCCCCTCCGACGGCGTCCGTTCACGAACATGACGTATGGATCAGCATCATTCAGCTCAACCATATCGAAGGGAACCCAATGACCCAAAACACACGCCACCATCAGCGAGACATTTGAGTGAGCATGACATACTCTCAACAGCCAGAGCACAATTAAGTCAATAAAAAGACTAACCCAACAAATAAATGCCTTACAGCACATTCGTACATTGTGCTCACACGTTTGCCATGCAATTATACAATACTAAGAAATTGAATCTACACAATGCTAAGATAGTTTTGTCCAAGGTTCAGCAGCTCCAACAGTGTTCCCGAATCTGTGGAAAGTTTAACTCCTGTGCAGCTGCAGCTGTACAAGTGCCGAACACCTCTGTCAGCGATACAATTCCGTAACGTACAATATGCTTGGCTACATAGTGTGTAATACAGGTTTTGACTAAATAACATAAACAATTACATATTAAAACTACAAGAGGAAAAATCAAAGAACAATCATTGTATAGAAATCGGACGCAGCTCAAGCCCAAGCCTTTTTGTCCTCAATATATCATCATATATCATTTCCTAAATAGTTTATTTGTTCGTTTACCTATGCCATATAACGAACCAATTGTATAAGTTGTAAATAGCATGAATGTACCTAAATGCAACAAAGAAACATCCATCAAAGGGTCGGGCCCAGCATCTTTAACACAAGTTGTCTTGACAACTTAGCAAGGGTGCTGGTGTCGCCATACTATTGTTTACATCCATTTAACTGTATGTACTACATGTATCAAAGTACTGTAAAAATTGATGCAAATAAATTATTATTATTATTATTATATAGCACATAGGTATACATAGTTTGTGGTTCATATTACTGCTGTTTCTGCTATTTCTTCTTCTGAGAAGTCGTTTCTTTTTCGCATCTTTTGTAAATTTCGTAAATTGCTCCACCCAAATTGTATTCTTCAAAATATAAAGTAATTTTGTTTAAATATATATATCTCTGCCCATAGGATTGGAACCGATGTACGAGTCACCGAACTTCGAAATCGCATTTATTATGATGGCTTCCAGCACATTCATAATATGCTACACGACGGCCAACGTGACTAATTATCTGATAGTCGTTGTTGGGTATGGAGAGTCGCAGATGTTGAGTTTAAGTGATGAAGTAACTCACATATGGACAGATGCTGAAGAATATTATAAATCTATAGCTGGACACACAAATCACGAAAATTGTGAGAGAAAAAATCGAATAATGAACGACCACGTCTGCAAAACCCTTAAAGACATTATACTACGCCATGGAAACATCAAAACACTTTTGGACCAAGTGGAGAGCGTATGTCGAGGACCTATAGCTGTAGGATTTATTTGGCTCGTGATCAGTTTGATAGCAGAACTACTTGGAGGATTAGAAAACACAATAGTGCAGGTACCATTCTCCTTCATTCAACTTGGGATGGACTGTTTTATAAGTCAGAGGCTCATGGACGCAGGATTAGTGTTTGAGCGGGCTGTCTATGACTGCAAATGGGAGAACTTTGACAAAAATAACAGGAAAATGGTGTTGGTGATGCTGCAGGTGTCCCAGAAGGCCACGGCTATATCGGCTGGTGGAGTCGCTCAGATGAGTTACGTCACCTTGATGGCGGCTACGAAGGCTACCTATTCTGCTTACACTACTCTTAGGTCTGCTGTGTAAAAAGGTAGAAACATTATGGAACAATAATAATGTTTGTTGTCACCAAAAGCATTATTGAAGATGAAATATTATACGCTATATACAGCCAACAGCACATCAAGCTACTACTACTCTTAGATTTCTTTATAAGATTTTCCAACTTTATATCTGAAGCATTAAGGCAGGCAAGCTTGATTAGGAATAATTGACAGCTTTGCATTGTTAGTCTGCAAACCTTCTTTAAAATAAAATAAATAATCTGTAGATAACAGTTATGGATATTACCATTCTCTATGTTTATACATATATCGCCATCTAATCTTGCTATAGACCCCTTTCTTACATCCTTTGAAACAAACTTGCAATCAATCCGCGAGTTTCCCACAGTTGCTATTCAATTTAATAAACCCCTTAACGACAATCAAAAAACCGAACAGTCTAGTTTTACCTAAAAAGGGCCTTCTGCCTACTTATCATTTTCCTACACGCAAATCTTACTAAGTACTTAGATCATATTATTACTAGTATAGTCGTCAACGTTATCTCTTATAAATAGGTATGTATTCATTGCCATGATTTTCCACACAAAGAGAAATTTCATTTGTTTAGCTTTCCGCCCGCGGCTTCGCCCGCGTGGAATTTGGTTATATCGCGCTATTTAGATTTCTCTCGGGAATATCAATTTTTTCCGGGATAAAAATACCTACGGACTTCTTACTTTATGTTTGCAAAATATAAAGCAATCGGTTCAGGAATTACGGCGTGAAAGCGGATCAAACAAACAAACTAACAAACTCACTTTCTTATTTATAATATTAGTAAGAATTCTTAGGACAAATCGTAAAGCTTTTGTGATCAAAACATATGTATAACTGTATGCGCTGCTGAATGTGGTTCGCACACACCTTAGTTATTTATTAAGTTCAATAATAGTCGAGGATAGCCAAATATGATGATTTATTGAATATTTAACTAACTCGTAACTAATATAGGTATGAATGTGTAAATGAGTACAGTCTTTGAAGGCTGATCGTGTACTGTCGCCTTACGCTATAATTTGTGCAAGGCGACGGAATAGTGCTGATCTATGTAGGTAATGTGCGCGTGTCATGTACGATGGCTGACTCGTACAATAACAATCATATGTATGTATGTACTTTTAATTGTTTGTTGCACCGGGTGACGTCTTTACGTCGGCGCCGGTTGTCGCTGAAAACCAGCGCTGGGCTCTGCATAGATAGAGTCGCAGCATAATGCTGAACGACAGCCGTTTTGCGTGGATGTGACGCATGTTTCCCTCAATTATGTCTTATTTTTTTGTGTTTTTGTAAACTGTTGCGTCATGTTCAACGTTTTTTTTTCTAGAAAGAAAAAAAGATTCTTTTTTTGACCGTCAGAGTATATTATAGTGTTAATGAGTTCCTTAATGAAAAGGAATATGTTTTGACATTAATAATTAATTGGATTCATTTCGAGTGATTTATACAACATTATTTTCCGTTTATGCGAAATCTGAAACGTGTCCATTTTGGAGTAAATAATCTATGTACAAAATTTAAAAATGATACCATGAAAAGCCACAAACTTATGAGCTTGTTATCCTACTTGGCTGTCCTAACAAAAATATGGGCCACGCTCCGCTTTGCGTTGACCTCTGGCGTCAGCTGCTGCGCGGTAGCGCAGTAGGTACTATGATCTACCATGCGCGCTCGGTAACCACACTGCAACAATTTCTAAATGTCATCATCATCATCTCAGCGTTAATCCCAGTCGCGTCTGAAGCCTTTTCAGCTTTGGAGTCTGGGGTCCGCTTTACCAGTCCAACGGCTGAAATGGCTGAACTTCGACATTTTCCGTGAAGCGACTGCCGTCTGACCTCCACAACCCGAAGGCGACTTCGAAGCATTGCAGTTAGACCAATTGTTGGACTTTTGAGGGCTCCAACAACCCGTAACGACTACCACTAGATGTTTGTATGGCAACCGGGACCAACGGCTTAACGTGCTTTCCGAGGCACGACCAGACCAGTGCAAGTATTCATATTCATGCATACAAATACTTGCACTGTGCGGGGATCGAACCCGCGCCACCTTGCGCAGCGGCCGCGTCTGCTACCGCTACGCCACGGAGGCTGTGCAGCAACAATTTCTAAATGTATTTGATGTATATGAAATTAAAGGATTTAAGTTATTTGTATGAAAGATTATGCGGTAATAAGCGGTTTATGATTTACGATGTATTAAAAAAAACTACTTACTAGATCTCGTTCAAAACAATTTTCTTTTGTATTTTTTATAGTAATGTTTTTTTTTTTTAGATTTTTCATTTTCTTATTTTAAAAGTAAGAGGGGGTGACCAAGTTTTTTGCACTTTGGAAGTGTCTGTCAGGCAAACTATTCGGAAAATAAAAGTGTTTTAGAAACCTCGATATCATTTTTGAAAACCTATCCATATATACCCCACACGTATGTGTTTGATGAAAAAAAAACTATTGGAGTTTTGGTTCTAAGTATGGGGAGCTCTCAATATTTATTATTATTTTTTTTTTATTTTTGCAACAAAATCTTAATGCGGTTCACAGAATACATCTACCTACCAAGTTTCAACAGTGTATAGCTCTTATAGTTTCGGAGAAAAATGGCTGTGAAATACGGACGGACAGACGGATAGACAGACAGACATGACGAATCTATAAGGGTTCCGTTTTTGCCATTTGGCAACGGAACCCTAAAAACGATGATCGAAAATTGTAAGAATCAAAACAAACTTTGAAAATGATACGAAAAATCTACAAAATAATTTCAAAACTACGTTTGGAAATTCACTTTATAGGAAAGCATGTTTTTTATCTTAATTTGAATATTTAATTATCCTGAACGTAATATTCTTTAAAATGAAAAAAAAAATTGTTTCAGGTAATCCAAAATTACCACCGAAAATCCAACATATACAACCCGTCTAGTTTGTATAAATTAGTAACCCAATTTTCCGAGCGATGGCGCTGTAATTTGGGCTACTTCGCGCTGTTAAGATTTTTCCTAAGTTGATGGGGCCAGGATAGGTATGAGCTATAGAAAATCGGGAAGCTATAACTCACCT
This sequence comes from Sesamia nonagrioides, assembly GCA_017933935.1. NCBI lineage: Eukaryota > Metazoa > Arthropoda > Insecta > Lepidoptera > Noctuidae > Sesamia > Sesamia nonagrioides. The sequence goes on from JADWQK010001852.1 coordinate 326,702, forward strand.
TTATTAGTAGGCTCGTTTATAGGATTCCGTACATAGTGTTACGGGCTAGGGGTACTTAAACGCCGGTTAAGGGTTACGAAGTTTATTAGCAACGAAGGTACAGTCGATCGTAGGCAATGACAAGTAGAACGTAGCTGATGTTGTACCGAAGTCTTCCCTTATGTCCACGAAGTCCGTGTTGTAAACACACAATAACAGTACAGATGTTACTCCACGTAGTACTCACAGTTCTCGTTACAGTTGTCGCAGTAGGTATTCTCAAAGATCGCTTCTTAACTGTCGCTGTTTTCGTATCGCTAGTCGAGTGTAGACTGACTCTGCGTCGGTATCACGGTGCTATATATAGTCCAGCTGATCGAACATTCCAGATTCCTCTAGACGTAATAATAATAGCACATAACTTCGAGGTCACTCGGGAGTACCTACGGTAATTCCCGGAAACGGGTTTCTAGAAATTTCGATGTCGACACTTTGTTGACAAAACTGTTGAGACCTGTACCATTCGATAGGCCGTCCTAAGTTTAGTAATGCGTTTTATTATTGTACCTAGAAAATGTCTAGATCTGGAGGAATAGGACTTAAAAGTGACACACTGCATGTCACGCGATATTGAACCTTATGCCATCGACATAAGGTCCATTCGTAACAATAGTATGTGAACTTAATGTAACAAATAGCCTATTTTATTATCTCTTCTTTAACTCTTAAGTGGAGTCACTTATTGTGATAGACAGGAAACAACGGTACCCTACACTGAGCGTGGCTCACGCTCTTGGCCGGTTTTTGAATTAATCATTCTATGAAATCGTACTTACTGGATAAATGCTTGTTTATTTCCCCTTAGGTTCTCAGTTACATACATCATGTCATTTTCAGTGAAGTCCTCAGGTACACAGTAGGTAGTTTAATTTTTAACCGTAATTATTCAACAAAGACAAACACTTCATTTTGAACAATTTGTAACGTTTCAAAAGCATTTTCAGCCGAAAATATCCCTTTGTTTTGTCCCTGGCGACAACGTCAAACGATCCCTGCAAAATGATTGAGCTAAATGGAGCTGATTCATGTGTCAATTTCGTGAACAACCGCCGTCAGTAAAGAGTAATCTTCTCTTAGACGCTACACTTATTATAATTTATATAAAAATTGTATTTATTAATATGTTTTGTTTTACGTATTTATTACGAACAGTTTAAAGTCCGCCTTTTTACAGCTTTCTCACATGAAGTAATTTGTGGGTTTAGGGCTCGAGGTAGGAACATTCAAGATAGGGGCTGCGAATATCTAAAATATATGCAATTTTTTTATTTTTATAAATTTTTAGGAACTTTTATATAATCATTGTACATGCCAGTCCCATCAGACCCAATCCATACTATAATATTATAAATGCGAAAGTATCTTTGTCTGTCTGTCTGTCCGTCATCCACGCCAAAACTACTGAACCGATTGTAATGAAATTTGGTACACCGATAGTCTAGAGCCTGAGAAAGGACATAGGCTATAAAACATCCCGCTATGAGCAATAGGAGCAGAGCAGGAACAAAAAATGTTGCGAAAACGGGAGAAAACGCGGACGTACATATTGCTCATATTAATTTAACAGGCGCTTATTTTATATCAACTGAGCTCTTTCGGTTCGAAGCTTACGCGGGTGAAACCGCAAGGCACAGCTAGTAATTAATAATATTAACAATAAACTACAATAGAAAACCTACTATGTCAAACTTTATACTGCAAAACGTCATAATTACAAACTTAATTAATTTATAAGCAGCTCCTGAGGCAGGTGTCAACAAAATATGATAGTACATACAAACATCGTTTCCATTTAACTTTGGTTCTTTTTTTTACATATTATAAACCAGCGCTTGACCGCAATCCTGCCTGATGGTAAGCAGTGACGCAATCGTTGATGGTAAAGCGCACTAGTTTATTAAGAGCCTATTCACTCTAGCCTTGGAGACACTCAAATTGTAGTCCGACGGAAACACCGCCGCTGGCAAATTGTTCCAGTCCCTCGATGTACGCGGTATAAAGGAGGTGGCGAAACGCTTCGTCCGGATCGTAGTGGTGTTAACAACGTAAGGGTGGAAACCAGCCGTACGACGGGTCGTCCGCTGGTGGAACGGAGATGAGGGAATTAAATCATGCAATTTCCTCGCACACTCCCCGAAATGCATCCTATAGAACACCGAAAGGCTGGCTACTCTACGCCTGTGCTCTAGGCTTTGGAGACCAACTCGGTTCTCTAACTAGATACTCTCTTGCCGACAGAAATCTAAAACATTCCGTCAGTAATATATGCAATTGAAGCTGAGCAGTTGTGTTGCGATGTGTGCCGGGTACGATGCGCCAAATATTGTTGTGTAGGAAGTTTTTTGTGGAGAGTCTCCAGATCAATATCCCTCTGGCGCAGCATCGTTGGTCGTGTTGTTGGGTTTAACATTGCATCACCTCGCTCAACCGCCGTCTTCCTTCCACTCAGTTTTTTTGAGTGAATAGGCTCTTAATAAACTAGCGCGCTTACCATCAACGATTGCATCTCTGCTTACCATCAGGCGGGAATGCGGTCAAGCAGTAGTTTATAATTATAAAAAACAAGTTGCCTGTCGCATATGTATAATGGCTGAATTTTCATTTTAACCTTAAAATAGTATCAAGCGTTCTCGAAAACAATGAAAATTATGCCTATGAAGTAAAAAAAATTATAAATTACAGCCACCATCTTGACATTTTGACATCACTACCCCAAAGACATACTGTCATGGTGGCCTAGTGGTTAAAACACCAGCCTCTCAAATATGAGTGCGCGGGTTCGATTCCAGGTCAGGCAAGTACCAATGTAACTTTTCCAAAGTTATATGTACTTTCTAAGTATATCTTGGACACCAATGACTGAAGGTGAAGGAAAACATCTTGAGGAAACCTGGACTTTATAAGTCTGAAATCGCTAACGAACATTGAGCAAGCGTGGTGATTACGCTCAATCCTTCTCTGTATGAGAGGAGATCTGTGCCCAGCAGTGGGACGATAAAAGGTTGATGATGACGATGATCCCCCCCGCCCCCATGAATGACATCTTTCTTAAAAACAACAACAACAACTCAACACCAACACTCTCGTTTTCAAACATCTCTTTTCGTTATATCACGATTTTTCTCAGTTTGCTTCTACAGCAAGCTCGGTTCCAATAATTAATTAACAGTACAATCCACAGACGTAACAAAACATTTACTTAACAGAAGCGCCTCCATTGAGACGATTAATAATTAATCAAATTAGTGAACTTTTAAATACATTAAACGTAACTTCTTAATTCTCATTTAATTAGAACGCTTCTATTAGTTCTGAAGGTTGTTCTGTCTGTGCTGCTTTAATCGTGTTCACTCAATTTTAATTAGAGAGAACTCGTCAAAACTTTTAAATGCTTAGTAAAACTAATGATTAGGTATTTTTTTTTCTTTTATGAAAACGCATAACTCCAACTATTAACTACCTACTTAACTTACATCATAGACAAGCAGCCAGACCACGGACAACTACCTGTAGGCCATACAAATAATTTTCCCGGTCGGGACTCGCACCCACGACACGTAGCACAGCTTTCCATCACTCTGAGGCCGCTGCCTCGAATCTTGCGAGCAGCGGGGCGCCGGCGGCAGCGGCGCGGGAACCGAGCAGGCATCGAAGATCTGTTCTCGAAACTAGCGGGCAGATCGCGCGTCACTATAGCCGCGTAGTGTTGTGTTTACGACTGTGTCGACGATTATTTGTTTTTATTCGCGAAGGAAATGTCTGAACAATAGCGGCAACATCTTTTTGATTCAAATTTATTCCTAACGCTCGATCACCGCTCGCTGCCCGCCCGCTGCCCGCAAGGTTCGAGCGCGAGAAGTACACCGCTCGCTGCCCGCCACCGCCCCGCCGCGCTGCCGCGCCGCTGTTTTCGATAACCGGTCCGTTTGATTTTACGCATAAGATCCTGCCCTTCACTCGCCGCCGCCGCCGCCCCGCTGCCCGCAAGATTCGAGGCAGCGGCCTGACACTGCGTCAACTAACTGTGTTGATGATCACCCATCCAGGGATAAAACCACGGCTTGTATAGCTTAATCCGATTATTGAAATTATTCATGTCAATAAATGCTAATAATAAATCGGTATTTTAATTTTACTTCCGTCCCCATTTTAATTTAATTATAGGTCTTTACAATCTTTTTTAGATATCCTTCTAATATATGTATGTACGGGAGATATCATGGGCGTAGCCATACTGGGGCAAGCTGGGGCACTTGCCCCACCCTGACTCTGATCTATAAGGTGCATAATTAACTAAAAAAAATTTTTTGTTATACTAAAATCCATGAGCAATGGGCATCAACATCAATGGCGAGTACATTACACACCTTTGGTTTGCTGATGATATCGTAGTCATGGCTGAGACCGCAGAGGACCTGAGTACAATGCTCGAAGATCTCAGTAGAGCCTCCGAGCGAGTCGGTCTTAAAATGAACACAGACAAGACGAAAGTCATGTCTAATGCCCATATCGTGCCGACTTCTATAAAGATTGGAGGCCCTGTGACCCTCCCGATAAGGTGGGCCGACGAAGACATCTTTGATGGAGGCCAATGTCCAGCAGTAGACGTCTTTCGGCTGAAGTGATGATGATATTAACAACTATCATAATATCCGTAAGAAAGTTAATGAAAAAAAGTACGGTCAAAACAAAAGAATTGAGAATCGGCTCAATAGCGTTAGCTCGTGCCAAACATACCATATATGCTCTGTGTAACGCGCTGGTCGCAAATAGTATATTTCATTACAAGTGCGGAAAGCCTGTCATTACATCGAGTTCCAACAAATGTCGACCCGAGCCGAGGCGCAGCCGAAGGTGAGGGTTGACAGTCGGAACAAGTTGCAATGACGGTTCCGCACGTGTACTGAACAACTATTTTTAATACAGTTGCGAAAAAATTAAGCAATTTATTAAAATAATAAAAACACAATAAACTCAACTATCTAATAATTTATTTCTTAGAGAAGTTATAATTCAAAATCAAATCAAATCAAATCAAAAATGTTTATTTGCTAAAATACGGTACAAAGGGTGTTACAATGCATTTTTTCCAGCGTATCCTGCCATATATGGCGTGCAAATTTATTAGTAAAATTACGTTATCTAAATTCCATCAATTTGTCTTCTAAATAGTCCTTAATCCTATAATAATTTTTTGACAACAAAAATTTAAATAGCATTTTCTTAAATAATGTCAAAGGTAATTCTTGTAAACTATTTGGTAATTTATTATAAATGATTATGCACATACAATATACATGTTTCTTAAATAATTTTAATTTTATTTGTGGTAAACGAAGTTTGTTTTTATGTCGTGTTCGGCTATTTGGCCTGACTTCCAGAGTTTCAAATAAATTGTAATTTCTTTTTACAAAAGTGCATGTTTCAAAAATGTATAGACATGGTAAAGGCAGGATGTTTAATCTTTGAAACAATGGCTTACAGCTGTCTAAAAAATGAGCTCCACAGATTGCTCGGATGCATTTTTTTTGGGATTTAAATGCTCTATCAACCTCCACTGAGTTCCCCCAAATTATTAGACCGTATCGAAGTACAGACGATACATAGCCATGATACGCAAGCATTGCCGTATCATGATTAGTTGTTTGTCGAATCCTTTTTAGTACATAGACAAAACGATCAATTTTTACAACAACTTTGTCAATATGTGGTTTCCAGTTGCAATTTTTGTCAACTGTTATACCCAAAAATACACAATTATCCACAGTAGTTAAGTGAGAGTCTTTGTATTGGATAGACATCCAATACAAAGACTCTCACTTAACTACTGTGGATAATTGTGTATTTTTAAATAATCTAGACAGATTATTTATTGTATTCGATTTGTATGTTTGAAATTGTATTATATTTGTTTTAGTCATATTAATTTTTAAGTTATTTTTTATTAGATAATTTACTGCATTGTTCAGCGCTAGGACGGTATCCTTTTCCAAGTTTGTATTATTTTCACTCTTGATTATTAAAGTAGTGTCATCGGCGAATAATATGCAATCTTTGCCTACTGCTTCGGGCAGGTCGTTAATGTATATCAGAAAGAGAAGCGGGGATAAAATCCCTCCCTGTGGTGTGCCATAATTATTTTGTTTGTATCCCGACCGAAACATTTTTTGCTCCTGTTTACAGGTTTTGGTTATTTCCACGTATTGTCCTCTTTCAGCAAGATAGCTTTTGAACCAGTCGTTGGCTTTCCCTCGGATTCCATAATGTGCAAGTTTCGTGAGTAGTGTTCTATGACAGACATAGTCAAAAGCTTTTGTCATGTCTAGAAATACACAGCTTATTTTTGATTTTTGATTTAGGCCTTCGGTTATATTTTTCAATAGCGAGAAACATGCTAAAGCCGTGGAGCTACCCCTCCTAAAACCGAATTGTTCTTTTTTGAGAATCTCATATTTTGTCAAAAAGTTCTCCACTTTAATACACATAACTTTTTCAAGTATTTTCGATAAAATGGGGGTTAGAGTTATTGGGCGGTAATTGTTCATGTTCGTTTTGTCACCTTTCTTATATATAGGTTTTACAACCGATGTTTTTAAACGATTTGGGAATACTCCTTCTGTTAGGGAAAGGTTTATAATGAAAGCTAGAGGTGATATTAGACTCTTCGCACATATTTTTAGCACTTTAGTACTTAAGTCGTCATACCCAGTCGAGTTAGTGTTTCTTAAATTATGGATTATTTTGTAAACATCGGATTCATCCACTGGTGTAAGAAAAATGCTATTTGGATTTTGAGGAATTGTTATTTTAGTATCCTGGATATTTTTATGAGTAGTTTTTGTGAAATTGGTTAGGGATACAAAATATTCATTAAACAAATCACAAATTTCGTTTGGGTTGTCATACATTTTACCATTAATATTAATAATGTCAATTTCAGAATTATATGTCATATTATTTGTCTCTGTCTTAATCATGTTCCATGCTGCCTTACATGTATTTTTGGCTTTATTGATGTAGCGCATGCTATTAATCTGCTGTGCATTATATATACATCTTTTCAGTATTCGCGCGTAGTCGTCATATTTTTTTTTATTTTGTTTTTTATTATGTTTCTGAATGTTATATTTAAGGTACAATGTCCGTTTTTTTGTGCAGCATCTTTTTATGCCTTTGGTTAGACCCCTATTTTTTATTGTTTTTAAAGTATTTTTGACTTTCACTATAGGGAAGCATAAATTGTAAAACAAGGTAATTGTATCGTGTAGTTTATCGAATGCGTCATTTGTATTTTGGGCTTCGTATATTTCAGAAAACGATAGGTTTGTCATGCAGTTTTTAAATTTAAGTATATTTTCGTCACTGAGTTCTCGTATACTTTTAAACCAGAAGTTGTGCATGTCTTTAACTTGATAATCAGTAACTAAGTTAACTGTTAGCAATTCACATATACATTGAAATTGGTACAGTTTTTTATACTAACTGGGGAAGTTTTAGGTTGCATATTTACTGTTTGAGACAAACTATTATTAATTTCGTATGATTGTTCATGTATATGTGTCAAAGGTGTTATACAATGGCGTTTGCTAGTTGATGGAATTGGATCTAATGACTTATCATTATCAACGAAGGTAAATGGACGAACTTTCTCTTCACTATTGTCATGTGAAGGTGACGGACTGGACTTTAAATTAATGGATTGTGTAATTTTTTTCCCAGTTTCTAGTTTGTTGTGTAATGAATCAGCAATATAGCCTTCTGCAACTTTGTCTGACTTCCAACCTCCTAGTCGCTTTAAGGACGTCAAATTGACTCCTGAATCTGCCAATAATGTAGCGGTCCTCCTGAAGCTGTGCCCAGTATAATACTCTGCATCCGGCAGACCAAGAAACGTAGCTATTTCTTTTGGCATATTACCAAATTTGTTTATCCCGATTGCTTGAGATGTACACTTTCCTTTTTGATAATTTTGGAAAAAACGGTCGGATTTTCCTTTTTGGGACCGCTGATTCATATATTTTTGCACTATTCTAAGAAAATCTCCTTCAACAACAAAGCTTCTCGGTATCTTATTTTTTGTATTAGGAATCTTGATTAGTAGCATTTTTTCATGGGCTTCAATATCTTTTAAAGTAATATTGGATAACTCCTCTCTGCGGCAAGCACCAACAATGCCAAAAATCAGCGCAACCTACAAAAAAAAAGGGATTTGATTAATATTTTTTTAAATAATTTAATGACTGTATTTTGCGATTTCGTAAACTGAATACAAAAGAAAAATATAAGTAGGTACTTATTAATTAATTACCTTTGTGGCTAAATAACGATCATCGGGAGCTTCGTTTAAAAACCTTTCCACTTCATTCGATGTTAATATTTTCGACTTTTTAGTTGTAAAACCGTCTGATTGTCGTTTTAAGAAAGCATTTAGTTTTGGGTATTGACTTATATCCACGTTGTTTCTTATTTTCAGCATACTTTTTATCATCGAAAACCTCGACCATAATGTAGAAGGTTTTAATTTTGCTGACAGTTCGGAGAAATATGCCAACATAACATTTTCTGAAAAACTATTTGCCTTTTTCTCTTCTCTCCACGCAATAAATTCGTTGTATATAGATATGTAGCGACTTTTTGACTTTTCCGGTAAAATGTTCTCCGAAGCATTTTGTGCAATTATACTGAGTTCCGGTGGTGTTAATTCAAATAAAATATCGTCGAAATTACTCATTTTGTGCAACAAACAACTAAACTCGCAAAGAAAATTTTTGAAAAATGGCGCAAACCGTAAAAGAATATAAGCAGAGATTTTTTTTTCTTCACCCATTCGATTAGGCAAAGGGAACTATGCCCATACAGCCAAGTCTTCAGTAGAATTTTTTTATTGATATGAAATGAAAATGAAATGAGATGAAATTAAATAAAACCTAACCTAACTCATTGAATTAAATCATTAAATCTGATATTGAAACAAATTAGTAGCTTCTTTTTAGAATTATTTGCATGAATCATAAAAACTTCTATGATTTTTTTAAAGTAAAAACTTCATGGTTGGTTTTTTTTTATTTTTAATAGACAATATTTTGACAGTTGGGAAAGAGAACGCACTAGTTCGGAAAAGGTAAAGAAAAAGCACGAATGTGTAATAGCCCACTTTCCGAACGCTATACGTCCCTGTAATACACCACTTTTTGAGCAATTGTATTAAAAAATATATATTATGTACATACATTGCATAATGGATTCTTTAAAGAAAATTGTATTATTATTTTATTTATTTATTTCTCTCTTCACAAACATTGGTTTAACAAATTTTTTACTTATATTCTACCATTGGAAGAGACTGGCGCCTGGTGCTTGTTGCATCTGTGGATTGTACTGCTAATTAATTATTGGAACCGAGCTTGCTGTAGACGCAAACTGAGAGAAATCGTGATATAACGAAAAAAGATAATTGAAAACGAGAGTGTTGAGTTGTTGTTATTGTTTTTAAGAAAGATGTCATTCAGAGGGGCGGGGGGTGGGGGAACAGTGAGGTCAAAATGAGTCCAAAATGTCAAGATGATGGCTATAATTTTTAAACTTTTTTCTTCATAGGCATAATTTTCATTGTTTTCTAGAACGCTTGATACTATTTTAAAATGATCACGGTCCATTTGACGCTTTCGCAAGAAAGCAACAGTGCAACAAGGAAGGTGGCTTATCAGCTATACCGCGCTGCCATCAATTCCGAATTTATTGTGCCTATCTGTTTTCCTCATCATCATTCTCCTGCCCTTATCCCAATTTATTTGGGGTCGGCGCAACATGTCTTTTTCTTCCATACATCCCTATCAGAAGCCATCTCGGCAGTCACCCCCTTCTTAGCCATATCATCCTTCACACATTCCATCCATCGTTTCTTTGGTCTTCCCCTACTCTTAAAGCCATCAACATTCATAATTAAAATTCTCCTCACGACATTCTCCTCATTTCTCCGTAACACATGCCCGTACCATGACAACCGCTTTCCACACAACTTTTCAGCTACCGGTGCCACTTTCAGACTTCCTCTTATGTACTCATTTCTTATTCTATCCATTCGTGTAACACCACACATCCCTCTTAGCATTCTCATCTCGGCTGCATGCAATTGCCTTTCATTCATCCCTTTCGTAGCCCAACATTCGGATCCATACAAGACAGCAGGTCGGATCATGGTTTTATATATTTTCCCCTTAAGTTTAAGGGGAATGCGGGAGTCGCAGATTGTTCCTGTGACCTGCCGCCATTTCATCCACCCAGTGTTAATTCTGTGCTTTACCGTCCGATCTGTTTCGCCATTGACCTATCTGTTTTCCTCATTGCGAAATATTCTGCACTGCTTCAACCAATTGTAAATGTCTTACAATTCAAAAGCATTGACTTGCTTCAGTGTGCGAGCAGTTTAAAGAATCGTCGGCACTTTAAAAAAACACAGAGGAAATGTCGACAAACACAGCGGCAATTTCATAGCTAAAGCTTAAGAGATCGCTGATGCTCTAGAGATTGCTGTGGTTTGAGATTGATGAGACAGACACACCGTTCAAATCCTCCAGCAGAACGTCCTGCCCAGTTTTGGAAACGTTCACTGATTATTCCCTACCTAGACTCGCTGATTGTGTCATTAGAAGATAGGTTGACTGCTGCCCACCTTTTTTTTCTGTTGGGATGGGAAATTATCAAATGACTTCTCCCGCTCTGGGCGAAGCGGAAGGGCGTGTCAGACTTTTACTGACTAAAACCCACCCGTATTTCTTCACTTGCCTGTGCGGCAAGTGCTGCCCCACCCTGAGCCCAAGACTGGCTACATGCCCATGGGTACACTCAGAAAGTTTTGCAAAAATATATGTCTTTATTTATTCTTATTTAACCACTTATGTAGAAACATATACAATAAACAGACAAGAAAAAACAGAACAGATAAGGTACAGAGGAGATGCTTACCTGAAATAAGAAATCTCTTCAAGCATACCTGCAGGTCTTTCATTGGAGGAAAGCATGAAGAAAGCATCAGTGACAAAACAAAAAAATATTTTACAATATTACAGAACATATCAATATCTACAAAAAAAAAAAAACTTCGCGATACCATAAGTCCAACTAGGTAGTGTAATTTTTTTTTTTAAATTTTAAACCAGCGCTTGACCGCAATCCTGCCTGATGGTAAGCAGTGACGCAATCGTTGATGGTAAAGCGCACTAGTTTATTAAGAGCCTATACACTCTAGCCTTGAAGACACTCAAATTGTAGTCCGACGGAAACCAATCCCTCGGTGTACGCGGTATAAAGGAGGAGGCGAAACGCTTCGTCCGGATCGTAGTGGTGTTAACAACGTAAGGGTGGAAACCAGCCGTACGACGGGTCGTCCGCCGGTGGAACGGAGATGGGGGAATTAAAATCATGCAATTCCCTCGCACACTCCCCGAAATGCATCCTATAGAACACCGAAAGGCTGGCTACTCTACGCCTGTGCTCTAGGCTTTGGAGACCAACTCGAGTTAGATCAGGGTCACCAATCAGCCTCTTTGCACGTCTCTCCACTGAATCCAAAGTGGCCAGGTGACACTTGGCAGCACCAGCCCAAATGTGGCTGCAGTACTCCACACACGAACGGACCTGTGCTTTGTATAACATTAGAAGCTGCCCAGGTGTGAAGTACTGCCGGACCTTTGCGATAACGCCAAGTTTCCTGGCAGCCACCTTGGCCTTGGACTCAATGAACCGCCCAAAGTTAAGGTTCGAGGAAATCTCAACTCCCAAAAGCTGAAGGCGGTCGGAACACTCCAAGGACACATTCCGAAAAGTAGGGGCCAAGGTGAACGGGCTCCTTTTGGCGGTGAAAAGACACGCCTGTGTTTTGGCGGCATTGAATGCTACAAGATTGGCATTGCCCCATTCGGAGACTGCCTGCAGTGCAACACTCGTTCGCTCAACCATGGCCTCTCTTTCGAACCGGATTGATTCCCTACTAGCCCGAGCATCCGGTAGGTATCTATCTACAACTGTGCTGTCATCTGCATACTCATAGATACCGGGCATCAGCAGATCGTTAATATGCAGCAGGAACAGAGTTGCAGAGAGAACAGACCCCTGAGGAACACCGGCATTAGTTGACATGGGCTCAGAAGAGCATCCGTCGACAACAACTCGGAGGGACCGTTCAGTCAGGAAGCCATTTACCCAGCCAGTCAGGTTAGGGGAAATGCCGTACGCTGGAAGCTTACTCAAAAGGCCAGCGTGCCATACCCGGTCGAAGGCCTTCAAGACATCAAGGGAGACAGCAATCGCTTCCCCATTCTTCTCGAGGGCCTCGCCCCACAAGTGAGTGGCATACACTAGTAGGTCCCCAGTTGACCGATTGCGGCGAAACCCGTACTGTCGGTCACTGAGGAGATCGTTACCTTCCAGGTATGCCAAGAAGCGCGAGTTCAATACACGCTCCATAATTTTGCAAAGTATGGAGGTGATCGAAATCGGCCGATAGTTGGCAGGATCGGCACGACTACCCTTCTTGGGCACGGGCTGCACGTTAGCAAGCTTCCAGGACTTGGGCACTATACCAGTCCTAAATGAGAGGCGATACAAGCGCGTCAATACAGGAGACAACTCGGGCGCACATGCTTTAAGAACAATCGCTGGTATACCATCCAGACCACTAGCCTTATTCACGTCCAGACGACACAGTACTCTCAGAACCTCCTTGTTTCTAATGCGAACCTCAGGCATTGAAGCTCCGCAATGAGGTAAATTAGGTGGAGTAGCACTGCCAGTATCAAGACGCGAATTATGGGCAAAGAGAGAAGCAAAGAGACCTGCTTTCTCTCTCGCCGTATGAGCCAGTGTTCCATCAGGCCTAACCAGCGGAGGCAGTGAGGGCCGAAAGAAGTTCGCCTCAACCGATTTGGCAAGGGACCAAAAAGATCTGCTACCGGATGGCTGCGCAGATAACTTGTGGCCAATATGGCTAATGCGGTCGAAGCGGATTGCGGAGTGCGAATTTCATTTTAATTGCTTATTTGTCCTAAACCCCTTTATCGATATAGTAGATGGGAGAATGATTACTAAACAAATTCACCCGTGAAACTGCGGGACTAGTAACCCTAAAAGCAACACAACAATACGTCAACAAACAAAACAATACAATTCTAATCTATTGTTACAAATAGACCTTATGTCGATGGCATAAGGTTCAATATCGCGTGACATGCAGTGAGTCACTTTTAAGCCCTATTTCTTCAGATCTAGACATTTTCTAGGTACAATAATAAAACGCGTTACTAGACTTAGGATGGCCTATCGAATGGTACAGGTCTCAACAGTTTTGTCAACAAAGTGTCGACATAGAAATTTCTAGAAACCCGTTTCCGGGAATTATCGTAGGTACTTACTTGGCCGGTGACCTCGAAGTTATGCAGTATTATTATTACGCCTAGAGGATTCTGGAATGTTCGATCAGCTGGCCTATATATAGCGCCGTGAGGCCGGCGCAGAGTCAGTCTACACTCGACTAGCGATACGAAAACAGCGACAGTTAAGAAGCGATCTTAAAGAAGACCTACTGCGACAATTACAACGAGAACTTGGAGTACTTCGTGAAGTAACATCTGTAGCGTTATTGTGTGTTTACAACACGGACTTCGTGGACATAAGGGAAGACTTCGGTGCAACGTCAGCGACATTCTACTTGTCATTGCCTACAATCGACTGTACCTTCGTTGCCAATAAACTTCGTAACCCTTAACCGGCGTTTAAGTACCCCTAGCCCGTAACACTATCAATGACCCAGTTCAAGCAATGATATCAAATGTCGAGAGATTTAATATCCCGTAATTATAATGCCGGGTCCTTCGTTATCCCAATCTGAGGGTCTTAGAAGCCCTTTCAATGCAAACCATTTTAAAGTCTCTGATTTCCATACAGTTTGTTTAGTTTTGGCTAATTATTGCTGAAAACTTGATAGCTTGACGGCCTGGAATAATATTATTTAAGGCTTTCCCCTACGCCGCGGGTTATTCGGAAGAGATGCTATGGTCCCTGGTACACAGGCAAGTGAAGAAACACGGGTGGGTTTAGTTAGTAAAAGTCTGACATGACCTTCAGCTCTGCCTGGAGAGGGAGAGGTCATTTGATGATTTCCGATATGCAAAAAAGGGTTTTCCCACAAGCGCGATACTATTCAGAAACTGCGCTAAATTTAAGTTCAGTCCGTCTTTTTATTTCTAAACTAGCTTTCCACCCGCGGCTTCGCCCGCGTGAAATTCGGTTATATCGCGCGTTTTAGTTTTTTCCGTGGGAATGAGTAGTTCTTCCGCGGTAAAACATTATTTAGATTTTGGGCACTATCTAATTAGTGCCCAAAATCTAATTATTGCGCCTCCCGCATCCAGCGGTTTCCCGCGACCTGCACCAGATTGTTGGACTACCTTGTCCACCCACTCTGCGTCTTTCGGTGCGTGGGCGCCACTCGAGCACCCGTCGGCCCCATCGCGCATCGGTCCTACGGGCAATGCCCGGTCCACTACCAATTCTTATCAAGCGATGCTCAAGATTATTCAATACCAAAATATCTTTGCCATGCTGTGTTACAAATTCAGATTAATATATGTACATTTGAATGTACCTACGGAACAGCAACTGATAATCTCTCGTGGTCAGTAATTATGACGTCAACATAAATTACACGAATGTTCGTGAATTTTCCGAAGGCAAGTAATTATAGGGTGAATTAAAGGTGTTGTATTCCAAATGTTTCAAAAATATTGTTACGGGCTAGGGGTACTAAAATGCCGGTTAAGGGTTACGAAGTTTATTGGCAACGAAGGTACAGTCGATCGTAGGCAATGACAAGTAGAACGTAGCTGATGTCTCACCGAAGTCTTCACTTACGTCCACGATGTCCGTGTCGTAAACACACAATAACACTACAGATGTTACTTCACGTAGTACTCGGAGTTCTCGTTATAGTTGTCACAATAGGTCTTCTCAAAGATCGCTTCTTTACTGTCGCTTGTTGTTGTATCGCTAGTTGAATGCAGACTGACTCTGTGCCGGCGTCACGGCGCTATATATAGGTCAGCTGATCGAACATTCCAGATTCGTCTAGACGTAATAATAATACCGCATAACTTCGAGGTCATTTAGTAAGTACCTACGGTAATTCCCGGAAACGGGTTTCTGGATATTTCGATGTCGACACTTTGTTGTCAAAATTGTTGAGACCTATACCATTCGATAAGCCATCCTAAGTCTAGCCATGCGTTTTTATATTGCACTTTTAAAATGTCTAGATCTGGAAGTATAGGGCTTAAAAGTTACGCACTGCATGTCACGCGATATTGAATCTTATGCCATCGACATAAGGTCCATTCGTAACAATATGTTATTTCATGTCGAACAAACATTATTTCCATTCAACTTTATCATCAACTTTATTTCCATTGTTACTAAATTGATTTTAAAGGGTTTAGCATTCTTGGAAAATTGGTAAAAATGTTATTATTATGTAGCAGTTAAAGATAAACTTCGATTCGTCGTGTTCCAGCATGATGTGGATGTTTATCTATATATAAATATATCTATTATAAATATAGTATCGTTGAGTTAGTATCCCATAACATAAGTCTCGAACTTACTTTGGGGCTAGCTCAATCTGGGTGATTTTTCCGTATATATTTATTTATTATGTCTGGTGAATCCGTACGGAGTACGATGGTGGATGGAGGATGCGCCAAATGTTGTTGTGTCGGGAGTTCGGTTGTGGAGGGTCTCAAGATCAATCTCCGGTCTCCCTCTAGCGCAGTATCGTTGGTCATGTTAATTGTTTACGTTTTTGGCAATTAACTTGCAATTTAGGCGTACGTACTATGACGTAGTTAATTATTTTTTTATCTTTATAGATTGAAGATAAAGGTATACTGCATGAGGAAGAACGGGCTTAGAATAGTGCCAATCCATATCCTCCCGTGGGTGTCGTAAGAGGCGACTAAGGGAACTCTCACCAGGGAAGCGGGCAGCAGCGCTTCTCTTGTGGAATAACAAATTAGTTCGATATCCAACCCTGCAAAGCGTGGGGATTAAGGCAAACGCCCCAATGCAATGAAAGCCTTGGGGGAGGCCTTTGTCCAGCAGTGGACCTATAGGCTGAAGAAGAAGCATGCTTGAAGGAATGAAGTGGCTTGTAGCTAAGTTATGATTTACCAGCCACACGGATCTACCGCACATAAGCAGCGCTTGCCGCGGTCGATCCGTGGATTAATTGCCATTTTTACATAGTGAAAGCCCCCCGTGTCTCGGAAAGAATGTTCGTACGTTTCTAACTTTAGTCAGTTATTTCCCAGTTGTACTAATATCAATAAAATCTCTGGCGTGTATGCAGAAACCTAAATACCAAACAAAATGATAAAGTTGTTTTACAGAAAATCAACACTGTATCTTGCTCAATTGTTTTCTGGTGCCCTAGCTCTTCTTCTCTTATTGAATGACATACAATTTTTTAATTTTAAACTCGTGCTTCGCAATCCCGCCTGATGGTGAGGAGTGATGCAATCATTGATGGTAAAGTGAGCTAGTTTATTAAGAGCCTATTCACTCAAAAAAAACTGAATGAATAGGAAGGAAGATGGCAGTTACGCGAGGTGATGCAATGTTCAACCCAAAAACACCACCAACGGCGCTGCGCTAGAAAATTGTAATTTTATTTCTTTCAAATTGACCTAATTTCAAGTTAAATAATTAATATCAACTTTATTCCAATGACGTTTAACTAGAATTTAGAGTGAATTTTACTATTGAACCCATACTAATATTATAAATGCGAAAGTAACTCTGTCTGTCTGTCTGTTACGCTTTCCCGCTTAAACCTCTGAACCGATTTTGATGAAATTTGGCACAGACAATCTTTAGACCCTGAGAAAGAACATAGGCTACCTTTTATCCCGAAAAAAATTGATGTTCCCGAGGGAAATCTAAAAAGCACGATATAACCGAACTCCACGCGGGCGAAGCCGCGGGCGGAAAGCTAGTAAGTTATATAAATGTTTGGAGTTAGGAGAGAGGGTAAGCTGAACTTAATTACGTAGGAATTAAAATCATGTTTTCATAAACTTCTATATGTTTACATTTTAAATAAGTCGCAAATGCAGATTACATTAACTCAAGCTTGTTCCCATGTGGGGTAGGCAGGAGCTACAGGACGCCGCATAAATCTCCGCTCTTCTTTTATATAATATAAATAACCTCACTTCTAAAATTTGACTAAATATGTTACATTAATTTTCTTTTAAATTCTTCTTCTTTAGCCTAAAGAGGTTCACTGCTGGACAAAGGTCCAGCAGTGAACCTCTTTAGGCGTTATTTAACGACCTCATTACCTCATTAGCAGTGTAACTCATTGGCCTTTGCCTACCCCAAGGCTTTTCACAATGACCGGTCTTGTGGTGCCCGCATCCACCAGCTTCCCGCGACCTTCATCAAGTCATCGGTTCACGTGACCGCCACTCCAGAATTCGTTTTTTTTATATGATGAATAAAAAAATGTCAGACCTTTTTCTATTCACGTTCCCCAAGCAGTCATCTCTGCCATGGGCGTACCCAGGGAGGGAGGAGGGCAGGAGGGGGTAGCCCCCCTGAAAATCTCGCAGAACATGTATGAAGTCCTCAAATTACTAATCAAAGTATAAACGGGGACTTATACAGGATCATTTGCGTATAATTACCCTACATACTAAAGTAATGTTTCATATAGTTTGTCATAAAATAGCCGGGGATGATTCAACCCTAAAAATCTGACTTGCCGAACTAGGCCAGAAGCTGGGTACACCCATGCGCTCTGCCATCTCAGAAGTAGTCAGTGACTTGTCACAGCCGACCATAATCGGTCGGCTGCATTGCAGATTAAAGAAAAAGTTGAAATGGGTGACATGTTTTAGATTACAACCCACTACCTCTCACCAAGAGTAGGTCCGTATTCCAGAAGTTTGGGGCTGATTATGACAGTTTATTTTTTTGACAAGTACCTTCTGCATCTATCTTACCTATAAACCTCGTATCGAGTAAATACTGTAGTTTGGTATTCCAATTAAATCCACATCTGTTTGTAGGCATCGATGCTACGATGCATACAATTGTTTGTCTAATCGATTCTAAAGTTATTAGGCTATGGTTCGTGTAGCTTTACTGTATTCGTGATTATATTTGATTGATTGAAGCTTTGTATACTGCAGCAACTGATGATTAACGTTATAACCTAGTGCTTGACCGTGATCCGCCTGATGGTAAGCAGTGGTGTAATCATTGATGGTAAGGTGCACTAGTTTATTAAGAGCCTATTTATTCTAGCCTTGAAGACACTAAAATTGTAATCAGACGGGAAGACCGCCGCAGGCAAACCAAAAAAAAAATCAAAGCATTTATTTCAAATAAACCAGTTACAGGCACTTTTAAATTGTCAGAAGGTCGGTCAGTCAATAACATGAAGCTAGTCGCCCATTCCAAAGAGTAGGTACCTATGGAGAAGGACGGGCAAGAAACTCCATGGACACTCTTTTAAATTTTCAATCTATTGTTACAAATATTTGATTACATCATTCATGTTGAAATCAACCGTGTGAGAACGATGCAGAAATATATTGTACGCTGAGAGCGTCCATTATGGAAAATACACGAAAATCAATTCAGAAATTAAAATACGCCGTGGCAGCTAAGAGATGACCAGTCCCCTCTGACGGCGTCCGTACACGAACATGACATATGGATCAGCATCATTCAGCTCAACCATATTGAAGGGAACCTAATGACCCAACACACACGCCACCACCAGCGAGACATTTGAGTGAGCATGTCATACTCTCATCAGCCAGAGGCCCAGAGCACAATCAAGTCAATAAAAATGGCTAACCCAACAAAAAGATGCCTTACAGCACAGTCGTACATTGTGCTCACATAAAAGATGAGGTAAAATGCTTCGTCATCGGGACGTAGCGGTATCAACAACAATAATGGAACGATGATGGCGGAATTATGTCATATAATTCTCGTGTACACTCTCGTGTACGCCTGTGTTTCAGGCTTTGGAGATCGTTCTTATCCAAATCAGGGTCGCCAATTAGCCTCTTCACACGCCTCTCACTGAGTCTAAAGTAGCCAGGTGGTATTTTGCTGCACCAGCCAAAATATGGCTACAGTACTCCGCACACGAACGGACCTGCTGCGCTATATTAGAAGCTGTGCCGGCCTAAAGTACCGCCTTTGCAATAACACCAACACCTCGTTTTCTTGCGACCATTTTAGCTTTGGCTTCAATGAACCGCCCAAATTTTAGGTTTGATGAAATCTCAACTCCCAAAAGCTGAAGGCGGTCGGTGCAGTCAAAGGATGCATTCCGTAAAGTAGGAGCCAAGGTAAACGGGCTCCGTGGCGGTGAACGGACACGTCTGTGTTTTGGCGTCGTTGAATGTCAAAAGATTGGCATCGCCGCATTTGGAAACTGCCTGAAGTGTGACATTCGTACGCTCTTTGCGACATTTGGAGACTGCCTGAATTGTGACATTCGTAAAAAATCAACAAAAAAAAAAATACAAATCCAAAAAATTCAAATTCGTAAATTTATCTTTATCTTTATCGTACGCTCTATGCGACATTTGGAGACTGCCTGAAGTGTGATATTCGTACGCTCTATGCGACATTTGGAGACTGCCTGAAGTGTGACATTCGTACGCTCTATGCGACATTTGGAAACTCCTTTTAAATATCGCATAATGCTGAGATAGAAGCCTATATATCTTGTTTTTATACCTAATTGTGTCTACTTAGTTTAGTTTTAAGATTTTGCTGTATGATGAGTCTCAGTAAATATTTTTCTTTCTTTCTATATAAGAATTAAGAGTCAATAGTATTCTAAGTTATTATAGTAATAGATTCAGTGGATTTCTAGCTTCGCATTCCACTTGAGGCTATACAACACACAGGAGTCAAAGCCAATAGATAAATAACTAAAATTCTCTATCCTGTTAAAGTATCTGACTAAATAACTAATTTTCATACTAGATTACAACTTCATTCGTGGAGGGTCTCCAGATCAATCTCCCTCTGGCGCAGCATCGTTGGTAGTGTTGTTGGGTTTAACATTGCATCACCTCGCTCAACTGCCGTCTTCCTTCCTATTTACTCAGTTTTTTTGAGGGAATAGGCTCTTAATAATCTAGCGCGCTTTACCATCAACGATTGCATCACTGCTTACCATCAGGCGGTCAAGCACTAGTTAATAACAAGGGTGTGTCATTGGTAAAAAGAAAATAAATCTAGTTAGTCCGTCATTTAGATTGTAGAAAAATATTGGATACGTATATTTTATAAAATCAAATCAATAAAAATTAACAAATTATAAAACACATCAAAGATCAGGAGTGGGATTAGTGACGTCACTTCTTGCTAAAAAGTATAGCGAGGAGTGACGTCACACGAGTTTTCAAAGCACTGTATCGTCTCAATTTTTGGTTTATATGAAAAAATAAAAAATACGTGTCTAGTTTTTTTTGGTAATCTGACTGACGGACTAATTCTTTTTTTGTGAAGTACCCTATTATAAAAAATACATTATAATCAATAAGAAAACGAGCAGTAATTCACATTCATTAAATTTCATTTCAATTTCATATGGAAACATCCACAGGTCATTCGTGTCTTTGCATACTAACCTAAGCATAAGTCCAAACCATATTGCGCCAGTTATTGTATTGTATTTTGAACTCTGAGCGAGCAATAATGAGATTGACAACTTATTTAGACTTGAGTTTGGCGTCAATTTTCTTATTTAAACCTATTTTTTTTATATACAAAGTTCGGATTCAAAAACATAACATTCCGTCTGAGTAAGTAAGAAGAAGAGAAGTAAGTTGCTTTATTAAAAAATTATGTATTCTTGAGGTAGAAAACAAAACTTCATAAAAAGCTGAAAAATATACAATATGTTAAGAAAACCCTGTCCGACTCGTAAGGATAATAAATGTTAGGTAAACACATGACCAAATAACATATGAAATTTTACATAATCAACATAGTAACAATACTAGTGAATTTTGAAATAATCTCTTTTTCCGCGAATTAATTCCAACTTCCCCAAAATTTGGTAATTTTTAAATGATGACAACATTATGACGGTATAATTCTGAGCGAATAGCAATGCGACCGCGTGCCGCGTGCCCTGCCCTTCTTCGCCCGCGCCTGTATGGCCTACCGCACATGTTTTAAGTTACCTCTTTTTGCGAAATAATATTCATTTTTTTAAGATTAGCTCGGTTTTGTAGGCATTAGTAGAATCAGTTATCGATACCTAACAATACCTTCACGGGTCGGACAGGGTTTTCTTTACATATTGTCTATGTAAGGGAAAGGTTATGGTTAGAAGTATCGAAGCGGTTACCATATAAACCAAAACACCAGGATTTCATTTATTTCAAACAATGTAATATTTGTCCAATCAGTAAAACTATGCTATCTAAATCTAAGTAGGTAGTTAGTATATCCAAAGCAAAATGCGCTTCGGGAATAATCGGCTGTTTTCGGAAATACCAAAACAAGAATATAATCGAAGGCCCTCATCATCAACCTAATTTGTTTTCCCATGTTGTTTTATCTACCGTGCTCCCTAAACTTGTTTATTAGCATGCTTATATGCTGCACTAGCATATGATGAACTAGCTGTAGTTCATCGTAGTCCTAAGAGCAGCATAGGCAGAGTAGATACCCCTGAAGACTGACATCAGGGCAGTGAAGCCTAGTGTCCTGATTCCTCCAGCAGACAACGACAATGTCTTTTGGGAACTCTGCAGCATTACCAGGACAAGTTTCATGTTGGCTATGTCGAAATTTTCCCATTTGCAGTCGTACACTGAATCCTCGAATATCATGCTTGCATCCATTACTCGCTGGCCAGCGAAACAGTCCATGGCCACCTGTAATTTGGAAAAGGGGGATTAAAATATCCTCCATAACAAAGTGTAGATTCGGCACACCTAGGTTACTAGCCCAGGTGTTCCTTTTCCATGCTCCTGTGCATTTTTCCAGTTTTTCTGGGATCGGACCTGTTTGTGCATTTGCACCAGAAACAGCGGTTCCGGGTTGGCTCACGTGATAAGGTTGTGGGGTCCTTTGCGAAAAATTACCATCATGTGGCTGGTGTTTGAAATTTTATACCACTACCACTTAGCAGGAAATGTTGAACTCGCCTCCTAAGCATAATATTGCCTTTAACCTGACTTTATATGTAGTGCTCAAAGGCGTCTTGCCCTAACATCTGTTATGAAGGCGTGTTTAAGCGAAAAAGTCACATCCCTCTTGACTTATAAGAAATTGGTATTTAATGATGTAGGATCTTCAATCATATCATAGTTGATTTTTGTATATCTCGATTCACCTACGGATACGCTATGAGTTTAGATTATGTAGTACCTGCATCAACGAAAAGGGCATCTGCAGAAAGGTATTCTCCAGCTTCCCAAGCAGCTCCGCCAACAATCCAACAAGCAACAATATGAATCCCAATGCAGTAGCATGTCGAAACACAAACTCCACTTGATTCAGCAGATTGATCACAGTTGCGTGTCGACCGATGATCTCTTTTAGGCGTCTCCCCACAAACTGGTTCATGATTAATTTTGCTTCTCCTTCGTGAACGTTTAACTTCTCAGAATCTGTTAGTTCTAGCTTGGTTTTTGTATGTGTGATGGCATCAGGCCAGAGGTGCAGCATTTCCTCACTCAAAGCCAGCATCTGGGCTTCAGCGTATCCAGTGATAACTATAAGGAAGGTGGTCACGGTGGCTGGGACGTAGCAAATGAACATAACTCCGGCGATCATCATGAAGTATGCTATCTCGTAGTTTGGTGTTTCGAACATAGGTTCTAGACCTGCAAAGATGCGGCTCTTTAGCTTAAAAACTGATAACGCTTGTAAGGGCTTTATAAAGAACCTTCATTAAATTGTGAAACAATGAATGATAATAAGTTAAAAGGAAACATAACATAATCAGCCTATAATGTTTCCTCCTGGCCTCCTCTCGATGAGGAGTGAGCTGTAACCTATCACGCGTTCCCAGTACGGGTTGGTAGATGTCTTCGAAGTTTTGCCTCTAGGATATGTCAATTTCCTCACTCTGTTTCCCTTCACCGTTTGAGAGCAGTGGTAGTTAAGTGATAATAAATAATTTACACAAAGTAAAGCGCCAGACAGGGTTGGAACCTACGAACTACAACTTATACAACGTGTAACGTAAAGGGTATATACATACCAAGGGCATGGCATCTTCACATGATATCAAACGATATTGGAAGGGTTTTTTAATCCTATCTCTTTATGTTAGGAAGTTAAGAGAAAAAGCACCGCCTGTGATAGGCTACTACTATATGCGAACAGAATTATTGAAGACATTTATAGTGATTTTGGCGAGTAACATGACGTGTAATGAGTAGTTATTGACGTATGTAGTGTGGTGCCTCGTTTGTTATGATTTGAATTTAAGAAACAGACGAGACTGAAAATTTGGTATAAATTTTTTGAGTATTTTATTTTGAGTTAAAACCGTTCCGATATCGTTTGATATCATATAAAGATGCCATGCCCTTGGTATGTATATACCCTTTATATTACACCTTATAATTTGCTGCTGAAATCACTAGGCCACTGCTGCACTCAAGAAAGAAAGAAGGAAAGGAATGACTGATATATTTTAAAAAATATTACTGTTGAAACATGCTTGTGATTCATGATTGTGATTACAGCATGTCTCTATAGTGCTAATTTTTTGTTTTAATATTCTCAGTGAATGTGATGTAGTGTATTTCACCATTTACCAAAAATTACAAAATAGTTCTCAGGAAGATTCCTTCCATGCATGGCGACTGGTTTCATGACATACAGAATTCCATTGCCGAAGACCACGCCCCAGTATAGTATGGCGCGAATCTTCACACTCCTCAAACGTGTCATCAGGTTTTTGTGGAACCGCGTCCCTTTGATCGTGTTCGCATCACACTCCAGAAAGCTCTCCCCTATGTGTTTGGTTTTATCCCTGCAAATATAGCGTAGGGTTAAGGCCCAATTGAACTTCTGCTTTTGGAAATGAGTTGCAGTAGCCAATGCGGAAAGTTTTTAGGTCACGTAATAAGACCACCATAACACTAGCTTCTTAGGGTTGAAGGCGGTCGACCAACATCGCCCATTTCATAATACAGGGAGAAAAGTGGTATTTTGACCCCCCATTTTGTTTTAGAGGTATAAATATCTTTTAACACCCTTTGGAAACATTCACGAGCTCTCAGGGGGCTCTAAAATTAATAAGTAAGGTTTAAAAAAGTATCATGAATGAATGTCTGTTACAATAATATTAGTTAAGAGAAAAAATATGTTTATTTAAATGATATAGAAATGGCGGACCTTGGTTTCTTGGTGGCAATTTGGCACCCAGGGGTGTCCATATTAAAAGTATGAAACCAGAAATAATTTATCTCTGTAAATAAAGTTTTCTAAAGATTACTTTAACGACAAAAATCACAAATTTCCCTGAGATTTTGTTCAGATTATCCAACCAATTTAACAGCAGAGGCCACGATACCACCTTCTCCTACACTTTTCAAAACACAATCGATTGGTGATCGATAAACGCAATAGCCGCTATGGACCACACTGGATCGATATCAATGACAGACGTCATCGATCGACACGTAGTTGCTATATAGGTTGCTATATATAAAAAACTCACATATAAAAACACATATAAAACAGCTTGAAGGGTCCGATCTCGCTGGAGATCCCAAGAGACATCACCACCATGGCGCCTACCAGCTCGCCGTGCAACTTGCGGTTTCGATAGAAAACGAACCAGGCCATGGAGAAGAGATACACGTAGTAGTAGCAAGCGCCGGCAATAGCGGTCGTGATGTAGGAGTAGATTGTGATGCCTGTGGAATAGAATAGAGGCAATATGATTCACGAGCGTAGTGAGATTGTGGGCGTTGAAACTGCAAGAATCAAAAACCTTTTGAAATACAAGGAATAAAATATCCATTAAGTATGTTGTTTACGATGCACAATGGCGGACTTAATGCCTTAGGCATTTTCTACTAGTCTACCTTGAGGTAATGCAGAGACAAAACATGGTAGGTGCAAATAAATTAAAGTTAAAAGAGAGAAAAAAATTATTATAATAAATACATATATACAAAATATATACAGTAAAGAGAGATAAAAAATTATAGATAGAGAAAAAGAATTATATGTGAGATGAATCTGCCAATTTCTTATGTAGATATTCCCGAGCTTAACTTTAAATATGTACCGACTTGTCAACGTCCTGATATTCTAAGGAAGATCATTCCAAAGGAAAACCGCCTGGACAAGAAATGAAGACTCAAGAAAACCAGTACGGTGAGAAGGACATCGTAGAAAACAATTATTGGAAGAACGAAGATTCTTATTATGCGCAGAGAATAAATATTGAAAATGAGAAGTAAGATAAGAAGGAGAACAGGGTTTGTGTAGGAGTGAAAACAAGGTCGTCAAGGCTCTTAGAGCTGCCTGATGGGTAGCCATTTCAAGTTGGACCGGTGAGTAGATACATGATCGTACTTACGAAGATTAAATACGAATCGAATGCAGTTGCCTTTTATTGGGGTTTGGGGGGAAACTTTGTTGGCGTCATATCCAGCGCTACCGGATTCAGCTTAATAACAATATTTCATACAACCTTATTTTTTGTATATGCGAAACCCAAAACACGTGTCCAGTATTTTATGTAAAGAACTTATGTACAAAATTTCCTTCGCGTGTTCCATTAACCTCTACAAATTATAGACAAAATTCATTTACAGTGAGAGCAAGTAGAACCTTTAATGAGATGTGTAAACAGCATGATTTCGATCCCTTTTTAACGAGTGTCTCCTCAGCCAAAAAGTGCATGAGCCGTAGCTTTTTTGGTTGAGGCTTTTATGTATGTTAGGTTTTTTTTTATATATCATTGTTATCTTTGTGTGTTACTTAAGCTGGAATGTTATACCTATTGATTGTTTTTTAATTTCTGTTTCCTTTTTTTTTTGTAGTGTTTGTTTTATTTATAATTTTTATAAAAAGTTGTTGTGTTGTCCACACTATCTCTGTATAATCTGTTTTTATAAGTGATGACTTATAATTGGCCGTCAGTCTGACATACATTTTTTTATTCCGTTTATTTTAGCTGTAAGTTGTCCATAGTCTATAAATAAATAAACATAGTCAATGCGCCGCTCGCACCTGCAGCTGCGCGGCACGGAGTAGAGCCTAGGACACTATGATCCGCTGTAAACTGTGTTGTGCGCTTGGTAACCACAATACATCATTTTGTTAAATTTATTTGGGAAAAAATATAACATGGGATAAAAATTATTTCAATCGATCCAGTAGCTTTTCTGAAAAACTGTATTTAGGTTTCGTATAAAGATATCCCTTAGTAAGACTTCTTCTGCTTCAGCCTATAGAGGTCCACTGCTGGACAAAGGCCTCTTCCATGGCACGCCCACAAGCTCGAACTTGAGCAGTTCCCCGCCAGCCACTACCAGCCACCTTTTTGAAGTCGTTGTTCCATCTCGCCCAAGGGCGTCCTATGCTATGTTTGCCGAGACGCGGTCTCCACTCGAGGACTCGTTTACCCCAACGGTTGTCGGCCCTGCAGCATATGTGACCAAGTGGGCCTAAATCTCGCACTTAATAGAGTTAAGGAATTCAAATACCTCGGCCATGTGATTACCGAGGATTTGAAGGATGACAAAGACATGGAAAGGGAAAGGAGGACGCTGACGGTCCGCTGCAACATGCTGGCTCGCAGATTCGCGCGGTGCAACGTGGAAGTAAAAATAACGCTTTTCAAAGCATACTGTCGAAGCTTATACACGTGCAGTCTGTGGGTCAACTACACGCTGCGGGCCTTCAACGCGCTCCGAGTACAATACAACAATGCCTTTAGGGTGATGCTGGGGCTCCCACGGTACTGCAGCGCATCGGCCATGTTTGCACACGCCCGTACGGAAGGGTTTGGGGCGACAGTGAGGCGCCGCGTGGCCTCGCTCATGCGCAGGGTGAGGGGGAACACCAACACCATCCTGTCGGTCATTGCTGACAATCCAGACTGCCCCATTCAGCGGCATTGGGTACGAACGCATGTGCTTGTTCCAGGTGCCCCTGAAGGTGGCAGATTCATGAATTAGGTTTTTAATATTCTTTGTTTTTTTTTTTGTGTATTTTATATTTTGATTATTTGTTTTATTATGTGCAGATACTAACATGGTTGTTTTAAGTCACAATGTTACTAACAAAATATGGGGAAACCTGAAATAAACAATTTTTTTTTTTTTAATATAAGACTCAAAATTATTATGGGGCGCATATATTAGAGCTTTCTCAGTGGTAGGTCATAACATCGGCTGCCGGCAGAAGTTACCACCCACCAGACAAAGTCTTGCCGCCAGGCGATTCAGCGTGTTCCGGCATGATGTCTGGTGAAGCCGTGCGGAGGACGGGTCTGAGCAGTTGTGTTACGATGTGTGGCAGGTACGATGCGCCAAATGTTGTTGTGTCGGGAGTTTGGTCGTGGAGAGTCTCCAGATCAATCTCCCTCTAGCGCAGCTTCGTTTGGTCGTGTGGGTCTTGGGTGTTGCATCACCTCGCCCAAACGCCGTCATCCTTCCTATTCCTTAGTTTTTTAAGTGAATAGGCTTAAGGCGGCTCCAGAGGAAAAACACACCGCAAGCCGTTTTTATGTAGTTTTCCGGAGCTATCTACTCTTTATCCAAAAGAAATATCAACTTATTAAAAATACGTAAATTTTCTCCATAATCTTGGCTCCAAAATTGTAGATTTTTTTTTTTATTTTACTAAGTATAATGTTTAAATAATTCCTTCACAACGAAACCACGGACAAGAGAAATAATTATCATAAACGTGCATCTCCTCGGAAAGTAAGCATTATTTAGATTGCGTTCTTACACTAATGGATAGGTAATTTCATGACGAACATTATTGTAGAAATATTTTTTTTAAAACGACCAAAATCAAAATTTTGTTCAACAATCTGAGCGCATTCGCCATCATTTCTGTTGCCCGGGCTATTGAGATTCAGTATGCCACAAGCTCTCGAAGGGGGAACCCGTGTCGTTCGTCATCGCGCGCTCCGCTAGCATAAGTGGGCGGCGCGTGAGCGAGAAAGCATCTGCTTGCTCGCTCACGCACCGCATGTCGCATAGAGTATAATACTATCTTAGAATATCTCTGTTATTGATGTTTATTTCGGTGTTCGTTTTTTTAACCGATTTCAAAAAGGAGGAGGTTGCTCAATTCGACCGTATATGTTTTTTTTATGTTTGTTCGCGCATAACTTCGTCATTTATAAACCGATTTTGATAATTCTTTTTCTGTTGGAAGGAAGACGTTCCCAAGGTAGTCCCTTGATAAGGATATCAAGGTTTGATGGTGGAAGTCCAGAGAAAACAAGCGGAACTTTCAAAACTTGGGGGCGACTAGTGCATTTCTTAGCATTTTCATTAAATATTTTAAAGCACTACAATTTAAGGCGGTTCCGGGGGAAAAACACACCGCAGGCCGTTTTTATGTAGTTTTTCGGAGCTATCTACTCTTTATCCAAAAGAAATATCAACTTATTAAAAATACATAAATTTTCTCCATAATCTTGGCTCCAAAATTGTAGATTTCTTTTTTTTTTACTAAGTATAATGTTTAAATAATTCCTTCACAACGAAACCACTGACAAGAGAAATAATTATCATAAACGTGCACCTCCTCGGAAAGTAAGCATTATTTAGATTTCTTTCTTACACTAATGGATAGGTAATTTAATGACGAACATTATTGTAGAAATATTTTTTTAAAACGACCAAAATCAAAATTTTATTCAACAATCTGAGCGTATTCGCCATCATTTCTGTTGCCCGGGCTATTGAGATTCAGTATGCCACAAGCTCTCGAAGGGGGAACCCGTGTCGTTCGTCATCGCGCGCTCCGATAGCTTAAGCAGGCGGCGCGTGAGCGAGAAAGCATCTGCTTGCTCGCTCACGCACCGCATGTCGCATAGAGTATAATACTATCTTAGAGTGTCTCTAAGATAGTATTGATGTTTATTTTGGTGTTCGTTTTTTTACCCGATTTCAAAAAGGAGGAGGTTGCTCAATTATATGTTTTTTATGTTCAATTTTTAACCGACTTCAAAAAGGAGGAGGTTACTCAATTCGACCGTATATGTTATTTTTTTATGTTTGTTCGCGCATAACTTCGTCATTTATAAACCGATTTTGATCATTCTTTTTACCCGACTACGGCAAAGCAAAAGGAGGGTTATGATTTTGACAGGCTATGTATGTATGTATGTATGTATGTATGTATGTATGTATGTATGTATGTATGTATGTATGTATGTATGTATGTATGTATGTATGTATGTTCATCTGTTCCCTCGTAACTTCTAAACTACTTATTCGAATTCGATAAATGACATATCATGAGAAGCGTCTAAATTGTCTGCTGGTTATAGGCTATATGGAGTTTCACAAAATCTAACGTGGCGCCCTCTAGCGGACAAAATATACAGAGTAAAAAAAAAAAGTTAAGATAAATATGCCGTGTTTGGTATCATTTGAAAGGGCTTAACTTGTACATTTTGAATATATATATATTACTAGCATTTGCTTCTGACTTTACCTGTATTCATCGGCTGATTGCATATAATTCACATCTTTTCGTTCATAGATAGCTTCTTTACTACTTATCAGAATAAGACCACTGCAGAACCATTAGAAGGGCCTTGATATTCTGTTGGTTATGAGCTATAAACTTGTCACCAAATTTAGTATTACGCCCTCTAGCGGACAAAAAGTTCTATGTTAATACAAAATTAAAATAAATATACCGTATTTGGTATCATCTAAAAGAGCTTCACGAGTACTTTATGTTTGGACATAATCCCTAGTAATGCTTCATAGAAATTTGAATGTAAACCAGGGTTTGGTAAACGGAGCGATGGGAGTGGTGAAGGCCTTCGAATGGCCTGCTCTTCGGCGCGATCAGTTGGAACAGGAGAACAGCCAAGCGCTGTTCTCATACAATTTGACGACGCATCCATAAAAGCAGATACTAACGGACTTATCAAAATCGAGCCTTGCCTCACTGAATTTGACGGCTTGAGGGGTTCTGGGCAAATTCAGCGTAAAATGCTCCCGCTGATTCTTTCTTGGGGTTGTACTGTACATAAATTACAAGGTTGTACTCTAGATAAAAAGTTACAGATCTAGGAAAGTCATTGTTTGCTAAAGGACAGGCCTATGTCGCTCTCAGTAGAGTTAAAACCATAGAGGGATTATTTATAAGTGCCTTGGATCATAATAAATTACTTAAAAATCCACATGACAGTCGATCGTTAGCAGAATTAGATAGATTAAGAAATCTTCCCAGGGTCTCTTAATATAAGTTTTTTTTTTAATAATTATAAACTAGCGCTTGACTGCAATCCCGCCTGATGGTAAGCAGTGACGCAATCCTTGATGCCTGCGCACTAGTTTATTAAGCCTATTAACTTAAAAAACTTAGGAATAGCAAGGATGACGGCAGTTGAGCCAGGTGATGCAATGTTAAATCCAAGACCAACACGACCAACCATGCTGCGCCAGAGGGAGATTGATCTGGAGACTCTCCACGACCAAACCCCCGACACAACAACATTTGGCGCATCGTACTCGCCACACAACGCAACACAAAGTGCTCAGACGCGTCCTCCGTACGGCTTCACCAGACATCATGTTGGAACACGACGAATCGCTTGGCGGCAAGACTTTGTCTGGTGGGTGGTAACTTCTGCCGGCAGCCGATGTTATGGCCTACCACCGTTAGAAAAACATCCAATCTATTTATACTAACGGCCTCATCCACTAATTCATGACCCATTCGGTGCCATCGACGCAAATGTGCGTCGCTACTACGAAAAACTGGGAGCTTCATGCGGGAAAACCGTTGCTATACGCGCTACGCTCCAAGCGCTACGAAATAGTAAATAAAATAGGACATCTCTACATATTACTATACGCCGATACATAAGTCAAAAGAGATGTCGTATGTTAACTACCTAGTTTTTAGTTCGTCAATTTAACTTTTATTAATATTATGCGCCACAAATACTCTTTAACACCAAAATAGTACAAATAATAAAAAGTTAAAAAACTAAAACCCAACTACGACAAAAAAAGACGCTGAAAAAGTATAAAACAAGATTTTCAGAATACTGAACTCAACAAAGCTGCTAATATAGTTGCAAGTAAATGGACACAGTAGACTCTACCAAGATGCCTTCGTTGTAAATTGACAATAATGTCTTACGATACTATTCTGAAGTAAGCAATATTCACTATTTAGTGATAAATTTTCATGTTTGGAAGGGCGTAGTCACACGTTACATATACCTACCGTAGCACTTTCATAACGTGTGACTGCGGTTTTCCAAACATGAAAATTTATCTCTAAATAGTGAATCTTGCATACTTCAGAATAGTATCGTAAGACATTATTGTCAATTTACAACGAAGGCATCTTGGTAGAGTCTACTGTGTCCATTTACTTGCAACTATATTAGCAGCTTTGTTCAGTTCAGTATTCTGAAAATCTTGTTTTATACTTTTTCAGCGTCTTTTTTTGTCGTAGTTGGGTTTTAGTTTTTTAACTTTTTATTATTCTGTTGGAAAGAAGACGTTCCCAAGGTGGTCCCATGATAAGGATATCAGGGTTTGATGGTGGAAGTCCAGAGAAAACAAGCGGAACTTTCAAAAATTGGGGGGCGACTAGTGCATTTCTTATCATTTTCATTAAGTATTTTAAAGCACTACAATTTAATAAAGATCTGCAGTAGATCTGATGATAGAGCCGGGAGACAGTCGAAGGAACTCCTCAACAATTGACAGCAGCTACCTTGTGGTTGGGCTCGATTAATTTGATAAGAACTTTACACCTAGATGGGTTGCGACTCTCATAAGAGCTCTAATGATGAAGACAAAGGCCAGTTCCGGGAACTCCTCAACGGTTTCCAGTAGCTACTTTGTGGTTGGACTTAATTCATTTATATTAATAAGACCTTTACTCCCATTAGGTTAAAATAATAGTCTACGGTAAATTTAATGATGAAGACCATAGGCAGTTGAGGGAATAGGTACTTACGGGTAAAAATTAAAGTAAACAAAAGTACGTCGTTTCCCAACTATATTTGCGTCAGCTTCCAGTCTGACCGGATGCAACTGAATACGTAGTACTTTTAACAACTAAAAATGTAAAATAAAAGCTTTTTTACAAAAAAACAACCGACTTCCAAAAACCACTATGTAAAGTGAAAAATAACTAATTTCGGAAGTCGGTGTCTAAAACGAATATACAAAACCAAAGACACCAACTTCCGAAATTAGTTATTTTTCTCTTTGTAGTGGTTTTTGCAGTCGGTTGTTTTTTTGTAAAAAGTTTTTATTTTTATGTTTGTTTGCGGATAACTTCGCCTAAAATTTGGTATTTCGATGAATTTTTGGGTATTTCGACATGGGTGTCGTGATAGGGGTTTTTGGGAGTGCAGATTACGAATATGACGTAATTTTTGAAATCCAAGATGGCCGACACCAATTTTATGATATTTTGACATGGGTGTCGTGAAAGGGGTTTTTGTGGGTGCTAATCACGAAAATGACGTTATTTTGGAAATCCAAGATGGCCGACACCAATTTTATGATATTTTGACAGGGGTGTCGTGAAAGGGGTTTTTGTGGGTGCTAATCACGAAAATGACGTCGTTTTGGAAATCCAAGATGGCCGACACCAATTTTATGATAATTTGACATGGGTGTCGTGATGGGGGTTTTCGGGGGTGCAGATCACGAAAATGACGTCATTTTTGAAATCCAAGATGGCCGACAGCAATTTTATGATATTTTGACATGGGTGTCGTGAAAAGGAGTTTTCGCGGGTGCTAATCACGAAAATGACGTCATTTTTGAAATCCAAGGTGGCCGAAATTCAATTTCATGATATTTTGACTTGGGTATCGTGACGGGTTTTCAGGGCGCTGATCACGAAAATGACGTCAATTATAAGCTGTGGCATAGCTTCTATTTCTTTATCAAAATCAAAAATAAAACATCAAATATAGTTTAGTCGCTAAATCGCCACCGTTTTTCGCACTCCTTCAGTGACGTCACTGGTAAAAAATAAATAAACTACAAAAAAGAAAATACATACTTATACAAATGTATACGTTAATTGGCAAAATAAAAAAAAATACTATGTCATAAATAACTAATAAAAAAATTCCTACTAACTACATATTGCGGAACTCGGCGTGCACACCTTTGCGATTTACCCCGCAGCCACGCGCAGGATTGCGTTTTTTATCTGCATTTTCATGCAGATCTGCAGCCCTGCGCGTGAGCGCAGATTCAATGTAGAGTACCATGCGTTTCTCCATACAAAATTTGGTACTAGCGAACCTCTATCTTATATATAAAATTCTCGTGTCACAGTTTTCGTTCCTATACTCCTCCGAAACGGCTTGACCGATTCTCATGAAATTTTGTGAGCGTATTGAGTAGGTCTGAGAATCGGCCAACATCTATTTTTCATCCCCCTAAATGTTAGGGGTAGTCCACCCCTATTTGTTTTTTTATTTTTACACAAAATTTTTAGTTTTTATTTTTTTACAACATACAAAAATACATACAATCCTAAATTTTCACCGTTCTACGATCAATCCTTAAAAACTGATCAATCGTCATTTAATTAGTTTTATTCCCGAGGGAAATCTAAAAAAGCGATATAACCCAATTCCACGCGGGCGAAGCCGCGGGCGGAAAGCTAGTACTAAT
This sequence comes from Sesamia nonagrioides, assembly GCA_017933935.1. Lineage (NCBI taxonomy): Eukaryota > Metazoa > Arthropoda > Insecta > Lepidoptera > Noctuidae > Sesamia > Sesamia nonagrioides. Next base: position 360,679 of record JADWQK010001852.1, read on the forward strand.
ATATAAAGCTGAAGAGTTTGTTTGTTTGAACGCGCTAATTTCAGGCACTACGGGTTCGATTTGAAAAATTCTTTTTGCGTTGAATAGCTCATTAATCCAGAAAAGCTTAAGGCTATAAAACATCACGCTGCGACTAATAGGAGCAGAGCATTACTAACTCAACGCGAACGAAGTCGCTGGCGGCCGCTGGTATAAAATAGCTTTACCGCGGCAGCCCCGAGTGCCACATGTTTTTGTTTTATTAGAAAGACGATATCTTCAAGGTAGTCTCATGTTTAGGAAACCTATATATAAGATTTACCTAGTCTTCCATCATCAGACCCTAAGGTCTGATGATGGAAGACTAGGTAAATCTAGGAGAAATTTAAAAAATCAAAGGGGCGTCTAGGGCTTTTCTAAGTTTTTTCATTAAGTGTTTTAACGCACTACAATTTAGTAAAGTTCGGAGTTGATGATGGAGCCGGGAGACAGCCGAGGGAACTCCTTAACGATTCACATCAGCTGCCTCGTGTTTGTACTTAATAAATTTGTATTGATAAGAACTTTACACCTAAATAATAATAATAATAATAAATTTTATTTTCAGACCATGGTCCATAGAAATAGCATAAAACAGAATTACAATATTTAAATTTAACAATAAAATTAAAATAAAATGTAACTACTTAAGACCCACAATACAATAAAACTCAATTTTTTTTTTCATGAAAGCTCTGATGTTGAAGACAAAGGCCAGTTAAGGGAACTCCTTAAAGGTTTACAATAGTTACCTTATGTTTGGACTTAATTCATTTATATTGATGAAAACTTTACACCCATATAAGTAGGTTAAAATGAATGTCTGCAATAGATCTGATGATAGAGCCGAGAGAAATTCGAGGGAACTCCTCAACGATTCACAGCAGCTACCTTGTGTAATCTCTTGATTAATTTGTATTGATAAGAGCTTTACACCTAGATGGATTGTTATGATCATTGGGAGTCTGATAATGAAGACGAAGGACAGTCTGTTGCGGGAACTCCTCAAAGGTTTACAATAGCTGCTTTGTGGTTGGACTTAATTCATTTATATTCATGAGAAATTTGCACCCATATGGGTAAAAATTAAAGTCTGAAGTACATCAGATGATGAAAACCATAGGCAGTCGAGGGAATTCCTCAACAATTTACAACACTCTTCTTTAACATGGTACAAACACTACCTACTCGTCATGCTTATGCAAAAATCAATTAAAATCAAGAGACTGAATTTAAGTTGTGTTATTTCATTGCGTTATTTCTAGAAATGCTCATACTTTCATTGTGGTCTTAAAGGAATTAGGTCGTTTGCTTGCAGGCCTTTTCCAAATATGCTGGCGTCAACGTCCAGTCTGATCGGATATTGTATTAGTCGGATGTTTATTATTTTTCTGCGAAAGGAAGCTTTGTGTAAATAATGTTATAGTATATGTATTTGTTATTTATTTTGATATACGATAGTTTTATTTTTTACAATTTACGTATTTGTTTTATTAAACGAGAATAATAATATAATTTCACAGTCTTGCCTGGTCCCAAAAAAAACATGATTTTTTTTTTGAAGGTGTCAGTTCTGCAGAAATTTATTTGACCCTGATTACGTTTTCCCTTAAAATAATAAATAATGATAAATTAAACTTTATTATATTATTTTTCTATCCCTTTGGCCATCTGACTTAGCTAACTTTCAATCTACAAAACTAACTTCCAACCCTGAAGTTACAGTCATAACATATTTAGTTGTAAAGGTCTAATCAATAAAAATTAAGTAAGCTCAAACACATGACAGTTGCGTCCGATGTGGATTCCCTTGATTCTCTGTCATCTCCATCATCAGGTCAGGCCCAAATCTTCACGGTTTTATAGTATCATCCGATATAAACACGGGTATCAAGTTGTCACCCGAAGCGTGCCTACAATTTTCGATAATTGGCCTAAATTTCTCAGAATTTCCATTATCGACACTGACGTGGTAACAATGGGATTACAGCAGCATATCCCTTAAAAAAAGAATGGTCAAAATAGGTTCATTAACCATAAAGTTATCAGCGAACACAATAAATCGAACTGAGAACCACCTTTTTCTGAAGTCGGTTAAAAAATAAACACTGCAGAATTTTTATTATGAAGTATCGTCAACATTTGTTTGAGTACATAATAACCAAAAGTATTTGGGCGCACCAATAAACATAAATAAAAGTGTTATGTCTGTTACTTCTGTGGTCTATGTTTCTAACTTGTATTTGTAAGTACTACGTCCGCCAGACGGCGCTAGTAAAATTTTACGAAGTATTGTAGAGGTGGGGCGCGGTGAAGAGGGAGCTAATACGCAAGGTCATTTGGTGAGGGTACGGTCTTAATAAAGGTCTGGAGTAGATCTGATGATGGAGCCGAGAGACAGTCGAAGGAACTCCTCAACAATTGACAGCAGCTACCTTGTGGTTGGGCTCGATTAATTTGTATTGATAAGAACTTTACACCTAGATGGGTTGCGACTCTCATAAGAGCTCAAATGATGAAGACAAAGGCCAGTTCCGGGAACTCCTCAACGGTTTCCAGTAGCTACTTTGTAGTTGGACTTCATTCATTTATATTAATAAGACCTTTACTCCGATTAGGTTAAAATAATAGTCTACAGTAAATTTAATGATGAAGACCATAGGCAGTTGAGGGAATAGGTACTTACGGGTAAAATTTAAAGTAAACAAAAGTACGTCATTTCCCAACTATATTTGCGTCAGCTTCCAGTCTGACCGGATGCAACTGAATACATAGTACTTTTAACAACTAAAAAATGTAAAATAAAAACTTTTTACAAAAAAACAACCGACTTCAAAAACCACTACAAAGTGAAAAATAACTAATTTCGGAACTCGGTGTCTAAAACGAATATACCAAACGAAAGACACCAACTTCCGAAATTAGTTATTTTTCACTTTGTAGTGGTTTTTGAAGTCGGTTGTTTTTTTGTAAAAAGTTTTTATTTTTATGTTTGCGGATAACTTCGCTTAAAATTTGGTATTTCGATGAATTTTTGGATATTTCGACATGGGTGTCGTGATAGGGGTTTTCGGGAGTGCAGATCACGAATATGACGTAATTTTTGAAATCCAAGATGGCCGACACCAATTTTATGATATTTTGACATGGGTGTCGTGAAAGGGGTTTTTCTGGGTGCTAATTACGAAAATGACGTCATTTTGGAAATCCAAGATGGCCGACACCAATTAATATGATATTTTGACATGGGTGTCGTGAAAGGGGTTTTTGTGGGTGCTAATAACGAAAATGACGTTATTTTGGAAATCCAAGATGGCCGACACCAATTTTATGTTATTTTGACATGGGTGCCGTGAAAGGGGTTTTTGTGGGTGCTATTCACGAAAATGACGTCATTTTGGAAATCCAAGATGGCCGACACCAATTTTATGATATTTTGACATGGGTGTCGTGAAAGGAGTTTTTGTGGGTGCTAATCACGAAAATGACGTCATTTTGGAAATCCAAGATGGCCGACACCAATTTTATGATATTTTGACATGGGTGTCGTGACGGGGGTTTTCGGGGGTGCAGATCACGAAAATGACGTCATTTTTGAAATTCAAGATGGCTGACACCAATTTTATGATATTTTGACATGGGTGTCGTGACGGGAGTTTTCGGGGGTGAAGATCACGAAAATGACGTCATTTTTGAAATCCAAGATGGCTGACACTAATTTTATGACATTTTGACATGGGTGTCGTGAAAGGGGTTTTCGCGGGTGCTAATCACTAAATTGACGTCATTTTTGAAATCCAAGATGGCCGAAATTATATTTTATGATATTTTGACTTGGGTATCGTGACGGGTTTTCGGAGCGCTGATCACGAAAATGACGTCAATTATAAGCTGTGGCATAGCTTCTATTTCTTTATCAAAGTCAAAAATAAAACATCAAATATAGTTTAGTCGCTAAATCGCCACCATTTTTCGCCCTCCTTCAATGACGTCACTGGTAAAAAATAAATAAATAAATAAACTACAAAAAAGAAAATACATACTTATACAAATGTATACGTTAATTAGCAAAATAAAAAAATACTATGTCATAAATAACTAATAAAAAATTTCCTACTAACTACATACTGCGGAACTCGGTGTGCACACCTTTGCGATTTACCCCGCAGCCACGCGCAGGATTGCGTTTTTTATCTGCATTTTCATGCACATCTGCAGCCCTGCGCTTGAGCGCAGATTCAATGTATAGTACCATGCGTTTCTCCATACAAAATTTGGTACTAGCGAACATCTATCTTATATATAAAATTCTCGTGTCACAGTTTTCGTTCCTATACTCCTCCGAAACGGCTTGACCGATTCTCATGAAATTTTGTGAGCCTATTGAGTAGGTCTGAGAATCGGCCAACATCTGTTTTTCATCCCCCTAAATGTTAGGGGTAGTCCACCCCTATTTGTTTTTTTTATTTTTACACAACATTTTTAGTTTCTATTTTTTTACAACATACAAAAATACATACAATCCTAAATTTTCACCCTTCTACGATCAATCCTTCAAAACTGATCAATCGTCATTTAATTAGTTTTATTCCCATGGGAAATCTAAAAAACGCGATATAACCCAATTCCACGCGGGCGAAGCCGCGGGCGGAAAGTTAGTACTAATATATAAAGCTGAATAGTTTGTTTGTTTGAACGCGCTAATCTCAGGCACTACGGGTCCGATTTGAAAAATTCTTTTTGCGTTGGATAGCTCATTAATCCAGAAAAGCTTAAGGCTATAAAACATCACGCTGCGACTAATAGGAGCAGAGCATTACTAACTCCACGCGAACGAAGTCGCTGGCGGCCGCTAGTATAAAATAGCTTTACCGCAGCGGCCCCGAGTGCCACATGTTTTTGTTTTATTAGAAAGACGATATCTTCAAGGTAGTCTCATGTTTAGGAAATTAGGGTCTGATGATGGAAGACTAGGTAAATCTAGAAGAAATTTAAAAAATCAAAGGGGCGTCTAGGGTTTTTCTAAGTTTTTTCATTAAGTGTTTTAACGCACTACAATTTAGTAAAGTTCGGAGTTGATGATGGAGCCGGGAGACAGCCGAGGGAACTCCTTAACGATTCACATCAGCTGCCTCGTGTTTGTGCTTAATAAATTTGTATTGATAAGAACTTTACACCTAAATGAGTTGTGATCATCATTAAAGCTCTGATGTTGAAGACAAAGGCCAGTTAAAGGAACTCCTTAAAGGTTTACAATAGTTACCTTATGTTTGGACTTATTTCTGTTCATTTATATTGATGAAAACTTTACACCCATATAAGTAGGTTAAAATGAATGTCTGCAATAGATCTGATGATAGAGCCGAGAGAAATTCGAGGAAACTCCTCAACGATTCACAGCAGCTACCTTGTGTAATATCTTGATTAATTTGTATTGATAAGAGCTTTACACCTAGATGGATTGTTATGATCATTAGGAGTCTGATAATGAAGACGAAGGACCGTCTGTTGAGGGAACTCCTCAAAGGTTTACAGTAGCTGCTTTGTGGTTGGACTTGATTAATTTATATTGATGAGAAATTTGCACCCATATGGGTAAAAATTAAAGTCTGAATTACATCAGATGATAAAACCATAGACAGTCGAGGGAATTCCTCAACAATTTACAACACTCTACTTTAACATAGTACAAACACTACCTACTCGTCATGCTTATGCAAACATCAATTAAAATCAATAGACTGAATTTAAGTTGTGTTATTTCATTGCGTTATTTCTAGAAATGCTCATACTTTCATTGTGGTCTTAAAGGAATTAAAGCAAACGAAATAGGTCGTTTGCTTGCAGGCCTTTTCCAAATATGCTGCCGTCAACGTCCAGTCTGATCGGATATTGTATTAGTCGGATGTTTATTATTTTTCTGCGAAAGGAAGCTTTGCGTAAATAATATTATAGTATATGTATTTGTTATTTATTTTGATATACGATAGTTTTATTTTTTACAATTTACGTATTTGTTTTATTAAACGAGAATAATAATATAATTTCACAGTCTTGCCTGGTCCAAAAAAAAAATCATGTTTTTTTTTCTTTAATTTTACCCATATGGGTGCAAATTTCTCATCAATATAAATGAATTAAGTCCAACCACAAAGCAGCTACTGTAAACCTTTGAGGAGTTCCCTCAACAGACTGCCCTTCGTCTTCATTATCAGACTCCTAATGATCATAACAATCCATCTAGGTGTAAAGCTCTTATCAATACAAATTAATCAAGATATTACACAAGGTAGCTGCTGTGAATCGTTGAGGAGTTCCCTCGAATTTCTCTCGGCTCTATCATCAGATCTATTGCAGACATTCATTTTAACCTACTTATATGGGTGTAAAGTTTTCATCAATATAAATGAACAGAAATAAGTCCAAACATAAGGTAACTATTGTAAACCTTTAAGGAGTTCCCTTAACTGGCCTTTATCTTCAACATCAGAGCTTTAATGATAATCACAACTCATTTAGGTGTAAAGTTCTTATCAACACAAATTTATTAAGCACAAACACGAGGCAGCTGATGTGAATCGTTAAGGAGTTCCCTCGGCTGTCTCCCGGCTCCATCATCAACTCCGAACTTTATTAAATTGTAGTGCGTTAAAACACTTAATGAAAAAACTTAGAAAAGCCCTAGACGCCCCTTTGATTTTTTAAATTTCTTCTAGATTTACCTAGTCTTCCATCATCAGACCCTAATTTCCTAAACATGAGACTACCTTGAAGATATCGTCTTTCTAATAAAACAAAAACATGTGGCACTCGGGGCTGCCGCGGTAAAGCTATTTTATACTAGCGGCCGCCAGCGACTTCGTTCGCGTTGAGTTAGTAATGCTCTGCTCCTATTAGTCGCAGCGTGATGTTTTATAGCCTTAAGCCTTTCTGGATTAATGAGCTATCCAACGCAAAAAGAATTTTTCAAATCGGACCCGTAGTGCCTGAGATTAGCGCGTTCAAACAAACAAACTATTCAGCTTTATATATTAGTACTAGCTTTCCGCCCGCGGCTTCGCCCGCGTGGAATTGGGTTATATCGCGTTTTTTAGATTTCCCATGGGAATAAAACTAATTAAATGACGATTGATCAGTTTTGAAGGATTGATCGTAGAAGGGTGAAAATTTAGGATTGTATATATTTTTATATGTTGTAAAAAAATAGAAACTAAAAATGTTGTGTAAAAATAAAAAAAACAAGTAGGGGTGGACTACCCCTAACATTTAGGGGGATGAAAAACAGATGTTGGCCGATTCTCAGACCTACTCAATACGCTCACAAAATTTCATGAGAATCGGTCAAGCCGTTTCGGAGGAGTATAGGAACGAAAACTGTGACACGAGAATTTTATATATAAGATAGATGTTCGCTAGTACCAAATTTTGTATGGAGAAACGCATGGTACTATACATTGAATCTGCGCTCACGCGCAGGGCTGCAGATGTGCATGAAAATGCAGATAAAAAACGCAATCCTGCGCGTGGCTGCGGGGTAAATCGCAAAGGTGTGCACACCGAGTTCCGCAGTATGTAGTTAGTAGGAAATTTTTTATTAGTTATTTATGACATAGTATTTTTTTTATTTTGCCAATTAACGTATACATTTGTATAAGTATGTATTTTCTTTTTTGTAGTTTATTTATTTATTTATTTTTTACCAGTGACGTCATTGAAGGAGTGCGAAAAATGGTGGCGATTTAGCGACTAAACTATATTTGATGTTTTATTTTTGACTTTGATAAAGAAATAGAAGCTATGCCACAGCTTATAATTGACGTCATTTTCGTGATCAGCGCCCCGAAAACCCGTCACGATACCCAAGTCAAAATATCATGAAATATAATTTCGGCCACCTTGGATTTCAAAAATGACGTCATTTTCGTGATTAGCACCCGCGAAAACCCCTTTCACGACACCCATGTCAAAATATCATAAAATTGGTGTCAGCCATCTTGGATTTCAAAAAATGACGTCATTTTCGTGATCTGCACCCCCGAAAACCCCCGTCACGACACCCATGTCAAAATATCATAAAATTGGTGTCAGCCATCTTGGATTTCAAAAATGACGTCATTTTCGTGATCTGCACCCCCGAAAACCCCTTCACGACACCCATGTCAAAATATCATAAAATTGGTGTCGGCCATCTTGGATTTCCAAAATGACGTCATTTTCGTGATTAGCACCCACAAAAACCCGTTTCACGACACCCATGTCAAAATATCATAAAATTGGTGTCGGCCATCTTGGATTTCCAAAATGACGTCATTTTCGTGATTAGCACCCACAAAAACCCCTTTCACGACACCCATGTCAAAATATCATAAAATTGGTGTCGGCCATCTTGGATTTCCAAAATGACGTCATTTTCGTGATTAGCACCCACAAAAACCCTTTCACGACACCCATGTCAAAATATCATAAAATTGGTGTCGGCCATCTTGGATTTCAAAAATTACGTCATATTCGTGATCTGCACTCCCAAAAACCCCTATCACGACACCCATGTCGAAATACCCAAAAATTCATCGAAATACCAAATTTTAGGCGAAGTTATCCGCAAACAAACATAAAAATAAAAACTTTTTACAAAAAAACAACCGACTTCAAAAACCACTACAAAGTGAAAAATAACTAATTTCGGAAGTTAATAATATAATTTCACAGTCTTGCCTGGTCCCAAAAAAAAACATGAATTTTTTTTTTTAAATGTGTCAGTTCTGCAGAAATTTATTTGACCCTGATTACGTTTTCCCTTAAAATAATAAATAATGATAAATTAAACTTTATTATATTATTTTTCTATCCCTTTGTCCATCTGACTTAGCTAACTTTCAATCTACAAAACTAACTTCCAACCCTGAAGTTACAGTCATAACATATTTAGTTATAAAGGTCTAATCAATACACATTAAATAAGCCCAAACACGTGACAGTTGCTTCCGATGTGGATTCCCTTGATATTCTGTCATCTCCATCATCAGGTCAGGCCCAAATCTTCACGGTTTTATAGTATCATCCGATATAAACACGAGTATCAAGTTGTCACCCGAAGCGTGCCTACAATTTTCGATAATTGGCCTAAATTTCTCAGAATTTCCATTATCGACACTGACGTGGTAACAATGGGATTACATAGGCAGCATATCCCTTCATATAAAAAAAGAATGGTCTAAATAGGTTCATTAACCATAAAGTTATCAGCGACAATAAATCGAACTGAGAACCACCTTTTTCTGAAGTCGGTTAAAAAATAAACACCGCAGAATTTTTATTATGAAGTATCGTCAACATTTGTTTGAGTACATAATAACCAAAAGTATTTGGGCGCACCAATAAACAAAAATAAAAGTGCCATGTCTGTTACTTCTGTGGTCTATGAATTTAACTTGTATTTGTAAGTACTTCGTCCGCCAGACGGCGCTAGTAATATTTTGCGAAGTATTGTAGAGGTGGGGCGCGGTGAAGAGGGAGCAAATGCTCGAGGTCATTTGGTGAGGGTACGACCTTAATAAACTAGTGCGCTTTACCATTAACGATTGCATCACTGCTTACCATCAGGCGGGCTTGCAGTCAAGCACTAGTTTATAATTATTAAAAAAAAAGGTTCTTTCGGGTAGATATGAAGTACGGCGGTATATGCAGCAAGAGAAATAAGGCTCTTGTTAGATTTAGCCACAACTGGGTTTATATACTTATTTCCACAATATTATGTTTTATGGTATTCTGCTGTTCGGCAGCTGACGCAATTTCAATTTACGTCTTAAAAAGGAGGACATTCCGCGCTATCTATAAATTGGCTCCTTGAGAGTCTCTTAGAAACAAATTCAAAGGTTTTTTTAAACTTTACCCCACGCTGGGAATGACTCCTGTATTGTGGGTGCGTTTATAAACATATAAACTTACATACACAAACAGCCAGACCCGGAACAACTACTTGTAGGTCATACAAACATTTGCTCCGTGCGGGAATCGAACCCGCAATATGCAGCGCAGCAGTCGATAGCTTAACCACTGTGCTAACCTTGCAGTTACAAACTTAAGATCTGTAGATCATTAAACACTGTTTTTTTTTTAATCATGTAAATAATTGTAAACATTTTAATGTCTGGATTTGAAAGAAGACGATGATCCCTGAGTTTGTTTCGACTTTTTCTTCTTAGAGGTAGTCAGTTAAAAAATGCCGGCTCCATCTAGTTTAAAAAAAATATGACGTGTAAAAGTGATCCCGACATAGCTGAGAGGATTAGCAAGCTGAAGTGGCAATGGGCTGGTCACATATGCCGCAGGACCGACAACCGTTGGGGTAAACGAGTCCTTGGGTGGAGACCGCGTCTCGGCAAACGTAGCGTGGGACGCCCTTGGGCGAGATGGAGCGACGACATCAAAAAGGTGGCTGGTAGTGGCTGGCAGAGAACTGCTCAGGATTAAGCTTGTTGGCGTGCCATGAAAGAGGCCTATGTCCAGCAGTGGACGAGTAAAGGCTGATGATGATGGTGATGATGATGAAAAGTGATCAGTGATCCTACTTGCTTAATAAACGATTTCATTTCATTTCTTATTTTACCAAGTACTTGGTCGCTGGCCTACGCTGTCCTTCCACACCCACTTTGATTTGAAAACACAGTATAAAACAATTATTTTTAAAAGTGTAACCACGGAGTTTCTCGTCCGCTCTCCTCCATAGGAATCTACCAATTGGAACCGTACAGCTATCTTCTGTCGATTGACATGTGCCTATGTTGGTTTATTTGAAAAAAAAATGAAATAGATCAAGCTATCATTACTACTTAGCCACGAGCCCCTTTTTATAGTTATGGTAACTGTACCCAATTAATAGGTGTTTTTTATTTTTTGTTTTGGATGGGAAATCATGGAATGGCCTCTCCCGCTCTGGGCGAAGCGGAAGGGCGTGTCAGATTTTTCTGACTAAAACCCGCCCGTCTTCCTTCACTTGCCTGTGCGCCAGGGCCGCGGTTTCTTTTTTAACCAACCCGCAACCCTGACTCAGGAGGCATCGGTCTTCGTGGACCCCGTCAGGATGTGCTGACATCTCTTTGAGGCGCGCGTGAAACATAACGCACCGTCGACCCGGACCTGGTCCTCACCGGGCGGCAAGCGGCTTATCGTTCGCCGACCGCAAGCCCGCGCAATGGGTGTTACCTTTATGATACTTGCTGTCTATATTGACAGTGAGGACCCTCAGCAGGATTGAGACGTTCTCCAACATGGTGGGCAGGTCACAGTACTCCAGGCCGAACTTGCGGACTTCATGTTCAATTTCACGTAAGGTCGGAAGCATTTTGAAAAACTCCCAAAAAATTCTGCAACCCTTTTCCTCTACAAGATTCTTTGAAATTTACTTCTTGATAACCTAGTCCACATGCTTTTGCGACTTATTTAAAATGTGTCGAAAATGATCCATCAGCCCTCTTATACTTAGTTCTTATAGATAAACGCATGGTATGATGCTAAGCACTGTAATCATGTCTTCGGGTGTCGGTGACAAGTCTTCACACCTGCTTAATGACATATTTTCCCGAATACATCAAACTTAATGATTGGTTGTTATCTTTTTTATAACTGCCTCATTTGTTTATGATAGGCTGCCCAGGTTTTTAGTGAAATGTGAAACATTGTACAATTCTTACTAATATTATAAATCAAAAAGTGAGTTGTTTCGCTTTCGCGCCGTAACTGCTGAACCGACTCAAACTCAAACTCATTTATTGCGAAAATGGGTATTAAAAACATCGATACATTAAAATAGTTTGGTATCTCCATAATCCGCCTGACGGCATGCAATTTTAATTGTTGTTTGTCTCTACTGACTACTTTGAAATTTTGCGGACGTAAAGTTAGAAGTCCGGATTAAATAATAGGGTACTTTTTATACCGGAAAATTTGATATTCCTAAGGGAAAACAAAAATATTGTTAGCTTGATACCAGTTCAGTGATAGATGGCGCTGTGTGTCGTTTAAAACAATATAATATATTGCAAACGAATATGCACATGTAAACTTAGAAGCTAAATGATACGATAATGAATCACCTAAAATAAGGAATCTAAAACGCGCGATATAACTGAATTCCACGCGGGCGAAGCCGCGGGCGGCTGCCCGCGTGGAATTCGGCTCTATCGCACTTTTTAGATTTCCCTCGGGAATGTCAAATTTATTCGGGATAAAAAAGTACCATATTATTTAATCCAGGCTACTAACTTTACGTTTGCAAAATTTCAAAGCAATCGGTTCAGTAGTTACGGCGTGAAAGCGGAACAAACAAACAAACTCACTTTCCGATTTATAATATTAGTAAAGATTCGGGTTCTGAAACAAAACTTCTAAAAATACTAAAAAAAAGACCATTCCTTTTTTTTGTATTTTTATTTGTTATTGCAGCGATTACCAAATAAACCAAAACACGTTGAAACGTTTCTCCGGGACTCGTCGAGCTTCATTGCTCGGCGTTTTTCTGGCGGTCTCCACTGTTGATTCTGGCTTTCAGGAGTTGCAGTGGGTTGGGAACAGTGTGGCGGGTAAACCAAAACACCAGGATTACATTCATTTCAAACAATGTAATTATTTCTAATCAATACAACTATACGACATGCTATATAAAGTACATAATATATCCAAAGAAAAATGAGCTTCGGGAATAATCGGCTGTTTTCAGAAACACGAAATCTAAGAGGGATACTATAACAGGAATATTATCAAAGCGCATACGTGATTTGGTATAATTGTACCTCCTATATTATTTTATCTACCGTGCTCCCTAAACTTGTTTATAACAGCTACTTCATCGTCGACCTAAGAGCAGCATAAGCAGAGTAGATACCCCTGAAGACTGACATCAGAGCAGTGAAGCTGAGGGTCCTGACTCCTCCAGCAGACAACGACAACGTCTTCTGGGAATTCTGCAGCATTACCAGGACAAGCTTTGTGTTGGCTGTGTCGAAATTCTCCCATTTGCAGTCGTAAACTGAATTCTCGAATTTCATGCTAGCATCCATTACCCGCTGGCCTGCGATACAGTCCATGGATACCTGTAATTTGGAAAAGGGGTATTAAAATATCCTCCATATCAAAGTGTCGAGCCGGTGCACCCCAACAGGGTACTTGGCTGCTTGACATACTTTCAGTAGTCATCATCATCAACCTTTTTATCGTCCCACTGCTAGGCACAGGCCTCCTCTCATACAGAGAAGGATTGAGCGTAATCACCACGCTTGCTCAATACCTGTTGGCGATTTCAAACTTAAAGTCCAGGTTTCCTCAAAATGTTTTCCGTCACCTTCAGCCATTGGTGTCCAAGATATACTTAGAAAGTACATATAACTTTAGAAAAGTTACATTGGTACTTGCCTGACCTGGAATCGAACCCGCGCACTCATACTTGAGAGGCTGGTGTTTTAACCATTAGGCCACCACGGCATCTTTCAGTAGTAATTGGTTTAATTTAAACAGTTCAACTACATCCATTACATTATTTACGCTGTTAATCAGACACATTTTTCGAATATTATGGAGCAATAGATTAGCATTGTTGCAGATGTTCCTTTATGTTTTTACAGTTTACCTGGGCTCGAACCTCCTTATGCAGTTATGCCAGGAAGAGCGGTGCCGGGAAGACACAAGTGATTCTTCGCGACAATACCATATAACCACCATGTGGCCGATTCTTCGGGCGTTCATTTTCATACAACTATCTTGCAGATGTGAAATTCGCTTTTTTTTAATGTTCTTATCCTGAGCTTACATGTATTGTTGAACAAGACCTCTCTCTCTAACACCTATTACGAATGCATTTTCAAACGAAAAAGTCACACTCATCAAGAATAGCTAAAATAATGGATTTGGTAGAATCTTCAATCATATCGTAATTCATCATCATCATCATCAGCCTCTACTCGTCCACTGCTGGACATAGGCCTCCTTCATGGCACGCCAACAAGCTCGATCCTGAGCAGTTCTCCGCCAGCCACTACCAGCCACCTTTTTGATGTCGTCGCTCCATCTCGCCCAAGGGCGTCCAGATGTCTGTCCATCATATCGTAGTTGACACGACAGGTTAAATGTTTACAATACCTGCATCAACGCGAAAGGCAGCTGCAGAAACGTATTCTTCAGCTTTCCAAGCAGCTCAGCCAACAATCCAAGAACCAACAACACAAATCCCATAGCAATAGCATGTCGAAACACAATCTCAACTTGATTCAACAGATTGATCACATTTGCGTGTCGACCTATGATCTCTTTTAGGCGTCTCTCCACAAACTGGTTCACGATTACTTTCGCTTCTGCATCGTAAATGTTGAATGCTTCATTTGTTAGTGCTATCTTAGATTTTGTGTGTTTGATAGCATCAGGCCAGAGCTGCAGCATTTCCTCACTCAAAGCCAGCATCTGGGCTTCAGCGTAGCCTGTGATAACGATGAGATAGGCGGTTACGGAGGCTGGAACGTAGCAGATGAAGAAGACCCCGGCGACCATCATAAAGTATGCTATCTCGTAGTTTGGTGTCTCGAACATAGGTTCTAATCCTGCAAACATGCGGCTCGTTAGTGTAAATCATGCATAGTGTAGGTAATCATGCTTGCAAGGGCTTTGCAAACCAACGCTCTGAATAACAACAACAAGCAACTCTAGTGCCCAGGAATTTGGAAAATTGGTATTTGAAGAACTATAGCCATCGCGCTGCTTCCAACCTCTCCCGGTAAAGTGCGAAAAGGACAGTTGCAGCTCAGGCTGATTTTACCTACAAAAACGTTGACCAAAAGATGTTTCGTATCCCGCTGTTTTCTTTTTCAAAACACAACAGATCTCAATTATTTTTATATCAAAACTAGCGGCCGTCAGCGACTTCGTTCGCGTGGAGTTAGTTATGCTCTGCTCCTATTGGTCGCAACGTGATGTTATATAGGCTAAAGCCTTCCTGGATTAATGGGCTATCCATTGCAAGATTTTTTTTTTTTGACAAAAACTTATCACGTTTGTCTAATAGTCATCTGAACATCACGGTAAAAATGGGTTATTTTTCGCGATTTTCGAAGATGGCGCTGTACTTTGGGTTACTTCTCGCTGTTAAGATTATTCAGAGTTGATGGGTTAGGGACGGGTTTGAGCTATTAAATTATCGAATTGATCAGTTGGTGTATCGTTATTATTAAATTTGTTAATTGTTCATAACTTACAAACAACACTTGCAGGATAACCGATATATTGGTCGATCCGCAGACAATGGCATGCGACATTTATTTAGCCGTAGAAACTTTTGCTTAGTTATCACTCCATGTTACAACCCCTTCCCACTACTCGTGGTGGCAAGTGTTATAAACCCTTCCCACTACTCGTGGTGGGAAGTGTTATAACCCCTCCCCACTACTCGTGGTGGGAAGTGTTATAACCCCTTCCCACTACTCGTGGTGGAAAGTGTTATAACCCCTTCCCACTACTCGTCGTGGGAAGTGTTATAAGCCCCTCCCACTACTCGTGGTGGGAAGTGTTATAACCCCTTCCCACTACTCGTGGTGGGAAGTGTTATAACCCCTTCCCACTACTCGTGGTGGGAAGTGTTATAACCCCTTCCCACTACTCGTGGTGGGAAGTGTTATAACCCCTTACCACTACTCGTGGTGGGACTCAAATGATAACATATTTACGAACTTCCGTGCTTAGTTGGAGAATGGAATCCTTAATTATCACCGTGGCGTGGTGGCTTCGTGGGCCCGTTTTTAGCATTTTGTACTAAGGTTTTTACGTACTACTTTTGCATAAGCACTTTTACGCCTGAAGCACAGGTTCCACCAACTTCAGGCAAATTATACATCAGTACTTTTTTAGATTTAAGCAAAATGTTATTAAAAAATATTTACAAAGCTGAGAAATACAAAATTTATTTATTCACTAACTGTTACCCGCGACTCCGTCCGCGTGAACTAAGCGCCTGTTAATATAATGGGAGCAACATGTACGGCCGCGGTCGCTCCCATTTTCGGAACATTTTTTGTTGCTGCTCTGCTCCTATTGATTATCGCGGGATGTTATATAGCCTATGTCCTTTCTCAGGCTCTAGACTATCTGTGTACCAAATTTCATGACAATCGGTTCAGTAGTTTTGGCTTGAAAGCTGGACAGACAGACAGACAGAGATACTTTCGCATTATTATAATATTAGTATGGATTTACTACTACGTCAAGTCAATATAAAAATAGAGCATTTATAACTCTTAAATGTGGACACTTATTGTGACGGACGGAACCCTACAAAAAGCGTGGCCCGACCAGCCGTTTTTATTTTCTGTTTTAATATTTTCAGTGAGTATGATTTACAAAATTGTGACGATATGAGCATCTCTTGAGCAGTCGCAATATACAATAACGTTTCATCTTCTCGGCCTATAGAGGTCCACTGCTGAACAAATTCCACCCCAAGGCTTTCATTCCATTGGGGGGATAATCCCCACGCTTGGCAGGCGGGTCGGAGATGGCAGTAATTTGTTATTCCACAGGAGAAGCGCTGCTGCCCGCTTCTCTAGTGAGTTCCCTTAGTCGCCTCTTACGACACCCACAGGAGGATATGGGTTGGTACTATTCTATGCCGTTACGTTTAACGTAACGTAAATAATGTTTTACAACAATAACACCGTATACCATAAATTATAAAATAGTTCTCAGGAAGATTCCTCCCACGCATTGCGACTGGTTTCATGACATACAGGACTCCATTGCCAGCGACCACCACCCAGTATAGCATGGCGCGCTTCTTCACATTCCTCAAACACGTCATCAGGTTGTTGTGGAAGCGTGTCCCTTTGATCGTGTTCGCATCACACTCCAGAAAGTCGTCCGCAATTTTTTGGGTTTTGTCCCTGAAAATATAGCGTAGGATTGAGTCCCAGTTGAACATCTGCTGCTTAAGATCACGATGGCATTAGCATCTTTTTTTTTACTATGGGAAAACATCAAATGACCTGTCTCTCTCTGGGCGGAGCACAAAGGTGTGTCAGACTTTTCTGACTAAAACCTACCCGTGTTCCTTCACTTGCCTGTGCACTAAGGCTACAGTATGTAATTCGAACAAACCGTGGCGCTGGCAGGAACTACTCAAAGATTGGACAAATAGCCGCCATTGTGCAATGCCCAGCACTGGGTTGCGACATTCGCACTCTCCGCCATAAGATCCCGCCAATGCACTGTCGGCTGTACCACGGTTTCTTGGGGCAGCGGAGTTATGCCCCGGCGTTTTGCGTCCTCTCGCCCCTCCCACATGTGGGCGAGGGCTTTGGCTAAGCTCCTTAAGGTTATTTCGGTCAATCGACATCGCCCAATTGTTTTTTTTTTTTATTATTAAATAATAAACTAGCGCTTGCCCGCAATCCCGCCTGATGGTAAGCAGTGACGCAATCGTTGATGGTAAAGCGCACTAGTTTATTAAGAGCCTATTCACTCTAGCCTTGAAGACACTCAAATTGTAGTCCGACGGAAACACCGCCGCTGGCAAATTGTTCCAGTCCCTCGATGTACGCAGTATAAAGGAGGCGAAACGCTTCGTCCGGATTGTAGTGGTGTTCAACGTAAGGGTGGAAACTCGCCGTACGAGGGGTCGTCCGATGGTGGAACGGAGATGAGGGAATAAAAACCTTGCATTTCCCTCGCACACTCCCCAAAATGCATCCTATAGAACACCGAAAGGCTGGCTACTCTACGCCTGTGCTCTAGGCTTTGGAGACCGTCTTGAGTTAAATCCAGTTATATTATTCATCGAAACAAAATCAATCGCCGATCGATAAGAGTAATTTGGCTGCCATGGAGCCAATGATGCCATTAGATCTCAACGATGGGTGTCATCAATCAACTACTCGTAATTGCTACTTTAAAAAAAAGAAAAGCTCAAAAATCTCACATATAAAAACACATATAAAACAGCTTGAAGGGTCCGATCTGGCTGGAGACCCCCAGAGACAGCACCACCATGGCGCCTACCATCTCGCCGGTGATGCGGCAGCGCCAGAAGACGAACCAGGCCATGGAGAACAGGAACACGTAGTAGAAGCAAATGGCGGTAACAGCGGTCAGGATGTAGGAGTAGATTGTTATGCCTTTGGGATAGAAAAGAGGTAATATCATTTCATCATCACATCGCATTGCATCGCTCATGAGTGTAGTGGGAGTGTGGACTTGACACTACAAGAATCAAACACCGTCGGAAATACAAGGAATATCATATACAATACATATTTATAGAATTACAGTTTTCGAAAAAGATCTTGGAAGATTCCTGTCTTATAGCTTCAGCAATCTGCCTAGTCTTCTCCAAACTATATCGGGGTCAGCTTCCATTGTAACGAAATTTAGCTGAATACTAATATTTTACACCTCTAACCTCCACTGCCCACTTATTGTATTACATTCACTTTGCAAGACTGATTGTGTAATTTGCGTGCTTCTACAAGTATATGGCATCCGAGTAACGGAGAGGTTTTGATATAAAAAATAGTCCATCTAAGAACCGTCCGCAGTAAGTGTAACTTAACCTGATCGATCAACCCGTGCAGCTGTAATTACTTAGCCACGAGCCACTTTTCAATATAGGTAACTGTACCCAATTAATAGGTAATCAAAAAATAATCTTCGAATATCTTTTTTAGAAAAGTGCAGTCTTACCTTTATGATACTTGCTGTCTATATTGACTGTGAGGACTCTCAGCAGGATGGAGACGTTCTCCAACATGGTGGGCAGGTCACAGTACTCCAGGCCAAACTTGCGGACTTCATGTTCAATTTCACGTAAGGTCGGGAGCATTTTGAAATACTCCCAAAAATCATCCAACCCAGTTCCTCAAGAACTTTTGGATAAGCTATTCATGAGCTGTTGCGACGTACCTATTTAGAATGTATCGAAAATATATCAGCCCTCATTTAATGTATATGAACTAGGCACAAGAGGACTTAGTTCTTACACATTTAAAAACTTTAAAAAAAGAACAGTACAAAGTGAAAAATAACAAATTTCCGAAATCGGGGTCTTTGGTTTTTGTGTTTTAAATTTTGCCAGCGAAATTACTTATTTTTCACTTTTATTTTTTTAGAAGTCGGTTGTGTTTATCTCCCAATCAGTTTAAGCTCACTTATCTTGTAGATAAGTTACACTATTATTAGCCTTTTACTAATCTCCTATGTTTTTCGGTTCAGCTCGGTAGATATATTATGTAGTTCGGCTCAGCCGTGTGTCATCGCGATAGCGGTTTTCCTACTGTAGCCAATAAGTAACCACCAGAAAACGCTGAACGAACGTTCTGGAGTTAAAATAATAATCGTTTTGTATTGTACTCTTTTAGTCGTATCGGGGTAACTTTTTAAACGATAATATGAAATATTTTAGTAGTTCACAATTTATAGTCGATGGAAAAGTTGCTGTGCTGACTCCCAATCAATTAATATTTCATGGGATTATAACTTTTATTTGATACAACTACATTTTATTGTAGCCTTTATCATCAAATTACTAGGTATTCATTTTAAGTAATGTAATTTATTTAGAAAGTTACGAGAACTTACGGAGTTCTTTGATGATATGTTAGAAGACATTAAAATTTATGATAAGCTAGGAGGCGTATTGAGACATATTAGAGGGACTCTAGTGGCGTATTCTCTATACAAACATATTCTGTTGATTTCTAAGCGGATAACGCTTATAGAGCAATTTATTTTGACGTGACAACGTCTTATAAATTGGTTTGCCGGGAGACACTTTAAGAAACTGCGTTACGCGCCCCGCTCACGTTCCCTATGCGCTCACAATGAGAGCGAGTGAGAGACACGCGTCCCTTCCACTCGGGCATGGTTAGCCCGCCTAAGAGCGAGAGAGACAGACATAAATAAAAAGTGAAAGGCAGGCGTCCCTTCGAGAGAGAGAGCGAGTGAGAGAGATAGGCAAATGTATTGCAAGTTATTGTATGTATATTTGTATATAAATACGTATGTATGTGTAAAGGTAAAAATAAAATTTTGTTAATATGAAATTCAGTGCGAGATTCTTTGTATAAATTAATGTTTTAAATATAATTCTTTGTATAAATAAATGTTTTAAATTGTTACTATTATTTCATCCTTCTTCCTACTATACGAATGAATATTCACATTAAAATTATTTTACCACTCAAAGTCGTTGTCACGTAATACTTTCGCCCGTATACCGACTTTACAGGCAACCAATTTTTTTCTATAATATTACGTCTTGATTATACGTGCCTTTATCGCATGATTTTATCCAAAACTTAATTAATAAAAAAATATGATATTGCAAAATCCCGAAAAATAACTCATTTTTACCGCGATGTTCATGCGACTACATATTAGACATATGTGATAAGTTTTTGACAAAATGAAAATAATACAAGTATAGGTATAGTTTTCCTCTTTGTAGGCGAAGTCAGCCTGAGCTGCAACTGTCCCTTTCGTACTTTACTGGGAGAGGTTGGAAGCGTCGCGACGGCAATAGTTTCTTCAAATGCCTATTTTTCAAATTCCTCGGTACCAGAGTCCCCTCTAAAGGCATTGGCGTGAGGGCACAGCACAGAGCATGTCCAGGAGAAGTCTTCAGTTTTATATAAGGATAGGATAAGCATCATACTACGTCTATCCGTAGCCGACTCACTAAGAAACTTTGATTTGCATTTCTAGTATTTTGGCGTGGCTAGCTGGCATAAATAAATTCACTGTTATTGTTTTTTTTTTTTCTTGTATTACTGTCATCATCATCATCATCAACAACCTTTTTATCGTCCCACTGCTGGGCACAGGTCTCCTCTCATACAGAGAAGAATTGAGCGTAATCACCACGCTTGCTCAATGCAGGTTGGCGATTTCAGACTTAAAAGTCCCGGTTCACAACAACGTAGGTAGGCAACGTTCACAACAACGCAACCAACGTAGGTAGGCAACGTTCACAACAACGTAGGTAGGCAACACAACAACGTAGGTAGGCAACGTTCACAACAACGTAGGTAGGCAATGTTCACAACAACGTAGGTAGGCAACGTTCACAACAACGTAGGTAGGCAACGCGAACGTTCACAACAACGTAGGTAGGCAACGTTCACAACAACGTAGGTAGGCAATGTTCACAACAACGTAGGTAGGCAACGTTCACAACAACGTAGGTAGGCAATGTTCACAACAACGTAGGTAGGCAACGTTCACAACAACGTAGGTAGGCAACGCGAACGTTCACAACAACGTAGGTAGGCAATGTTCACAACAACGTAGGTAGGCAACGTTCACAACAACGTAGGTAGGCAACGTTCACAACAACGTAGGTAGCAGCGTTCACAACAACGTAGGTAGGCAATGTTCACAACAACGCGGCTTACAAAATATAGAATAACCTGCCACCACCGATTAGAGCAATTAACACTATTGTTGCTTTTCGACGACGCTTGCGGCCGTACCCCACAGAGGCCACAGAAGAGCAAAGCAAGCGAGACATGGCCATACTGAATATGACCATATACTCGCTTCTCTATTATATCATTTATGCACAGAAGACAGTAAATCAAGCTACTACAATCTGTCAAATTTCTATATTAGATTTTCAACTTTATCGTTAAAGCATTAAGGCCCAAGGTTGATTGAGTATATTTGACAGTTTTAGATAGCTTGACCTGCTGTCGTTCGTACCTACCCACCCACTTAAGCATGTGTTCCTATTTCTAACGTGAAGTGTTGTACGAAAATGCAAATAATCTAATAAGTCGTCAATCTGCCAGCGGCGGTATTTCCGTCGGACTACAATTTGACTGTCTTCAAGGCTAGAGTGAATAGGCTCTTATTAAACTAGCGCACTTTACCATCAACGATTGCATCACTGCTTACCATCAGGCGGGATCGCAGGCAAGCACAAGTTTATAATTTAAAAAAAAGTCTTATTGCTAGCAATCGCTCTTGCTCTTCTTCTTCTTCTTCTTCTTCCTCAGCCTATAGATGTCCACTGCTGGACAAAGGCCTCCCCCAAGGCTTTCGGTGTAGTGTCGGGTTAGTCTGGCTCTAGGATCATTAGCCAGGCTTACAACAGGTGCGTGTGTTGGTCACCGGTCATCGGTCCACCTTGTTGGGGGTCTCCCTACGCTGCGTCTTCCAGTACGTGGCCGCCACTCCAGAACCTTGCTGCCCCATCGGCCATCGGTTCTACGAGCAATGTGCCCTGCCCACTGCCACTTAAGTTTAGCGACTCGCAGAGCTATGTCGGTGACTTTGGTGTTCGCACGAGAATTATCTGTTGGACAGAGTCTACTTGCGAAGCTGAAGACTGGGGATGGTAGGATCGTCACTTCCAAGCCCGAGCTTTTGGGTGAGATGGAGAAATTCTACGGAGAGTTATACACATCAACACACGCACCTGTTGTAAGCCTGGTTAATGATCCTAGAGCCAGACTAACCCGACACTACACCGACGATATCCCGGACGTCAGCCTGTACGAGATTGGTATGGCCCTGAAACAGCTCAAGAACGATAAGGCGGCTGGAGATGATGGAATTACGGCTGAACTTCTAAAAGCGGGTGGCAAACCGGTTCTTAAAGCGCTTCAGAAGCTATTTAATTCCGTCATTCTTAAAGGCGAAACGCCTAAGGCGTGGCACAGGAGCGTGGTGGTTTTGTTTTTCAAAAAGGTGACAATACCCTCCTGAAAAACTACAGACCGATATCCCTCCTGAGCCATGTCTACAAGCTGTTTTCTAGGGTCATCACGAATCGTCTCGCTCGCAGGTTCGACGACTTCCAACTACTACTCGACTACTTCCGACTCTTGCTCTTGTTTCAATTAGAAACCAGTGTATGTATTATGATTATAACATAATATTCTGATTGGGGTGTTTGAGGGTATACCTTAATTACATTACATGTATATCTGGAGTCATCATCATCATCATCAGCCCCTACTCGTCCACTGCTGGACATAGGCCTCCTTCATAGCACGCCAACAAGCTCGATCCTGAGCAGTTCTCCGCCAGCCACTACCAGCCACCTTTTTGATGTCGTCGCTTCATCTCGCCCAAGGGCGTTTGCCGAGACGCGGTCTCCACTCGAGGACTCGTTTACCCCAATGGTTGTCGGTCCTGCGGCATATGTGACCAGCCCATTGCCACTTCAGCTTGCTAATCCTCTCAGCTATGTCGGTGACTCTGGTCCTCTGTCGGATCACCTCATTTCTGATGCGGTCCTTCAGAGAGACGCCCAACATAGCCCGCTCCATAGCTCGCTGAGCGACTTATCTGGATATCTGGAGTGCTATGGGTATTTTAGTTTGTACTAAATATAAGAACCTATTTGGGAGTTTTGGCGGGAAAGTCAAGCTGAGTGTCAGGCTCATTTTTCATTGGACTTTTAAAATTATTTACAGTGTTGTTTACTAAATAAAAGTGCGTGATTTATGTAGTAAAAAGTGCATTCAGTAAATAATTCATAAAGAACAGTGAAATATCGCAGCAGAGTGGCCACATCATGACTTTATCTCAAACCTCCCTCGTAAGACGGTTCACACGGCCGTCTTTTTCGACATGAATAATTCATTGCGTGACATTGGCTAAATGCACAAACCGTGCGAAGCCAAGAAAGAAAGAAAGAACCTATTGTCTTTTATAGTAACACTAGCTTTCCGCCCGTGGCTTCGCCCGCGTGGAATTCGGTTATATCGCGCTTTTTAGATTTCCCTCGGGATTATCAATTTTTTCCGGGATAAAAAATAGCCTATGTTCTTTCTCAGGTCTAAAGATTCCCTGTGCCAAATTTCATCAAAATCGATTGAGAGGTTTAAGCGGGAAAGCGTAACAGACACACAGGCAGAGTTACTTTCGCATTTATAATATTATATTAGTATGAATTAAGGACTTTAAGAAACTTTAAGAAAAATAACTTAACTTCCTCAAAAACCGATCCTAAAGAATTGTCCCACTAAACAAGAAACACATATCCACCCTCAATTACCCGTTAGAAGTAAAGTATCTGTTCTTTAGTAAGTACAAATTTCAGTTTTTAGTTCCTACAAATATGTCAATACATGTCCTTACTCCTACCATACACTATGATTACAAAGTAAATAGCCGGTGGACTAAACGTAGTTAGGGGCCAGTGGAGAATATATTGATAATAGAAAATTATACTGTTTAACATAAGGAGCCAATCATTGTGCCGCGAGTTCTTCTAACAAGATACCGTGACCCTGGCGCACAGGCAAGTGAAGGAACATGGGTGAGTTTTAGGTCCGTATTACAGAACGTCACTCAAAACTCAAGCTCTACTTAAGTCTCGTTTCAAGCCATTTGATTGGTTGAAACTAGTTTTAAGTAATGCTTAAGCAGAGATCAATGCTTGAGTTTCCTTCTGTAATACGCACCTTAGTCAGTAAAAGTCTTACACGGCTCCGCTCAGAGTGGGAGAGGTCATTTGCGCCAAATGTTGTTGTTTAGGGAGTTTGGTCGTGGAGGGTCTCCATATCAATCTCCCTCTGGCGTAGCATCATTGGTCGTGATGTTGGGTTTAACATTGCATCACTTCGCTCAACTGCCGTCTTCCTTCCTATTCACTCAGTTATTTTGAGTGAATAGGCTCTTAATAATCTAGCGCGCTCTACCATCAACGATTGCATCGCTGCTTACCATCAGGCGGGACTGCGGTCAACCACTAGTTTATATTTAATTTAAAAAATTTAGATGTTATTATGGTTAGTTGGAAAACATATTGAGCAGTTATTTAATACTAGCTGTTGCCCGTGAGTCCGACCGCGTGGACTTCAGTTTACAGCGCGCGGTCGTTCCCGTAAATTAAAAAGAACTTAGTTGATATCACAGAACCGATAAAAACTCCTCTATTCCGTGGTTGATATAAAATAAGCGCCTGTTAAAATAATGGGAGCAATATGTACGTCCGCGTTAGCTCCAGTTTTCGCAACATATTTTGTTACTGTTCTTCCCCTATTGGTCATAGCGGGATGTTATATAGCCTATGTCCTTTGTCAGGCTCTAGACTATATGTGTACCAAATTTCATTACAATCGGTTCAGTAGTTTTGGCGTGAAAGCCGGACGGACAGGCAGACAGACAGAGATTGCATTTATAATATTAGAATGGATTACGACTGACAGCCTCCTTAGCGTAACGGTAGCGAACGCAGTCATTGGGCAAGAAGGCGCGGGATCGAGCCCCGCGCTGTGCATATATTTGTATGCAAGAATATGAATATTTGCACTGGTCTGATCGGGCCTCGGAAAACACGTTAAGCCGTTGTCCCGGTTGCCACACAAACATCTAATGGCAGTCGTTGTTTGAACCCTCAAAAGTCCAACAATTGGTCTAATTGCAATGCTTCGATATCGCCTTCGGGCTGTAGAGGCCAGACGGCAGTCGCTTCACGGAAAATATCGAAGTTTAGTCAAAAATCAGCAGTTAGACTGGTAAAGCGGACCCCAGATTCCAAAGCTGAAAAAAGCTTCGGATGCGACTGGGATTAACGCTGAGATGATGATAATGATGAGTATGGATAATGGCGGTTGATTAATTATTGCTATAGTAAAACATGAACAATTTGTCGGTTATTTATCATATTTTTCGGTCATCAACCGCCGCTCTCAGCTTCACTAATGTCCTGATCATTCACAAATGATAAAACTGTTAGCATTTCTAGTATACTTGTATTGTAATTCATATTTATTGCGATATTTTATATTTAAATAGTATTCTTAATTTCTGTGTTCACGTCCGGTCCTCTTGGTCCAACCACTATCCAGTAGTGTATTGACTAAGAGGACTTGACTTTGAAATTGACACGAACGTCCGTCATTTGTGGAAGTTCGTGGGAAACGATAGAATGAAAAGGGAGTGGAGAGGGCGTGAACACGGGCATTCGGATTTGGGCAGCTCATCGATGAAGTCGGAAAAATTGTAAGAGCAAAGTGAATAAATGTGACTATCCTGAAGAACTGTATTCTCATTTTCTGACCTGTTAAAACAAATACCGAGTGAGGTTAGGTTAAGTTCTTTTTTTGGTTTTGGCAGGGGGTGGGAAATCCTCATGTACGCCCAGACCCGTCAGACCGGCAGTGCCGAACTCTTACGGGCTAAAACCCACTCCTGCCTTTGCTCAGTGTCCCTCTGATCGTTCAATAATTTTTACCACCCATTTAATTATTTTCCTGCTCAATCATACTGTTACAAATGGACCTTATGTCGATGGCATAAGGTTCAATATCGCGTGACGAGTCACTTTTAAGCCCTATTTCTCCAGATCTAGACATTCTCTAGAACAATAATAAAACGCATTGCTAGACTTAGGACGGCCTATCGAATGGTACAGGTCTCAACAGTTTTGTCAACAAAGTGTCGACATCGAAATTTCTAGAAACCCGTTTCCGGGAATTACCGTAGGTACTTCCGAGTGACCTCGAAGTTATGTGCTATTATTATTACGTCTAGAGGAATCTGGAATGTTCGATCAGCTGGCCTATATATAGCGCCGTGACGCCGGCGCAGAGTCAGTCTACACTCGACTAGCGATACGAAAACAGCGACAGTTAAGAAGCGATCTTAAAGAAGACCTACTGCGACAATTACAACGAGAACTTCGAGTACTTCGTGAAGTAACATCTGTAGCGTTGTTGTGTGTTTACAACACGGACTTCGTGGACATAAGGGAAGACTTCGGTGCAACGTCAGCGACATTCTACTTGTCATTGCCTACAATCGACTGTACCTTCGTTGCCAATAAACTTCGTAACCCTTAACCGGCGTTTAAGTACCCCTAGCCCGTAACAACTGGTGTCAGAAGCGAAATGCCGATCACGCCTAGGGAAGACGAAAAAGTTCGCACGCGACGACAAGCAGCGATGGATTTGGCGCGTCAAGAGGAAGAACCGCTTAGTGTCCCTGCACCCGTAGTAGAAGCGGCCAACGTAACACCTGTAAGTGCGCCTACTACCACCACTATTTCCGGAAGCATTGGATTCGATTTATCAGCGTTACTGGCTCACTTGACGGCGCAAATAAAAGGTATAGCAGAATCTCAGACAGAAATCCAGGCAAAAATAGATAAATCCCAGGCAGAAACCCAGGCAAAAATAGATAAATCCCAGGCAGAAACCCAGGCACAAATCATTAAAAGTGTAGCAGAATCCCAGGCAAAATCCCAGAAATTAGTATTGGAACTTAATGAAAAGTGGAAAGAAACAAAAGAAGAGGTCAACGAGCTTAAAATAAAAACAGCAGAACAGGATACGCGCATAGACCAGCAAGATGCTCGTATAGACAAACATGATGCGCGTTTCGAGGCACTAGACAGCACCATCATGGAGTGTGAGAAAGAAATAAAATTCCTCCTTGATAAGGTACAGAAAGGAGGCATCAAAGGGGTGATATCTAGTGCTTTGCCGACGTTCCAAGTGCCTCATTTTGACGGAACAACGTCATGGGTGGCCTTCCGCCTTCAATTCGAAAAGGTCGCAAAAGGCAACAACTGGGACGACGATCAAGCGGTAACCGCTCTTACGCTTGCTCTGCGTGGTGATGCAGTACAAATTCTCGAAAATATTTCCGGCGATTGCAATACCCTAGCCTGTCTGCTAGAAGCGTTGGAGTCTAGATACGGGGAGAAACACCTCGAACATGTCTACAGGGCACACAGAAGAGCAGTGAGGGTTTGCAACAATGGGCAACGGAAATAGAACGTGTTGTTCGGAGGGCGTATGCATCAACACCGGGATTAATTGATGCTACTACGGTGCAAGCTTTTACTGATGGAATCCGAGATGCAGAAGTCAGGGCTGCAGTTCGTCTGGGTCACCATCAGACTCTGAAGGCAGCCTTGACACACGCTCTGGAGGTGGAAGCAGTACGCCAAGACGGCCGACAACAGCACCGCATTCGCGAGGTAACCCCAATAATTAAAACTCGGCAAGGACCAACCTGCTATGAGTGCGGCGAAAAGGGTCATATTCGGATCAATTGTCCCAGGAAGTCTAAGGGAAGAAGTACTTCTGGGACACAGGTGGAAGCCGAGGATTTAAACTAGGAACAGCCAGGGCTATGGGGCGAGTACTGGCTGGTCGACCTGAAGCCCCCATTATAACAGTATCACAAGTGGGCGATGGAAACAGTCTTATTATAGAAGGAGAACTGAATGGTAAGTCGTGCAGTTTCACGTTGGATACTGGTGCATCAAGAACTATTGCACGACCGGAGCTATTTCCTCGGACCATAGCATGGAAAAGAGGGTCTTCACAATGCCGATTACAAACCGCCACCGGCCAACCAGTACTCGTCCTTGGTGAAACGAACGTGTCCTTGAAAATGGGTGATAAGAAATTCACGCACTCTGTTTTAATAGCAAATATTACAGATGATTGCATAATAGGACTGGACTTTTTGAAGAAACAGCAGTGCGTCCTTAATGTAGCAAAAGGAGTATTGAGTTTTCCAAAACAAGAAGTATTTCTTCAAGGTGGAAAACAAGGGTCAGTGTACTGTTTAAGGAGAACGGTATTACCACCAAGATCAGAAACCTTAGTAGATATTAGATTATCACCAATAGGATGCCGTAAACGTTGCATTATAATAGAAGATTCTGGAGATCACCCAGACTGGATAACAGCAAGGACACTGATGATGATTTCCGATAAACCAAAAGTACGCATTATCAACGTTAGTAACAAGAAAATAATTCTTGAAAAGAATTGCATCGTGGGTGTGTGCGACCATGTAGCATCATTGCGAAAAATAAAGGCGCACGAAAAGGAACGTGATAAGAAGTGGCAGGAACATGTATCGACACTACTCGAAAATTGTAAGGGCAATTTAAACAAGTTCGAAAGTCACAAAGTTAAGCAACTGCTGCATAACTTCCATGACATCTTCTCTAAGACCGACAGTGACGTGGGAAGGACCGGGCTCGTCAAACACCATATAGATACGAGCGATACACAGCCGATAAGACAGAGACCACGTCGTATCCCCTTTGCAAGAGAACAGGAAGTGTCGGAAATGTTAAGAGATATAGAGAAAATTCGGATTATCGAAGCGTCTACCAGCCCTTGGTCATCTCCAGTTGTCCTAGTCAAGAAAAAGGATGGCAGTACAAGGTTTTGCGTTGACTACAGGATGTTGAACGATGCCACGAAAAAGGATAGTTATCCTCTGCCACGTATAGATGACACTTTGGACTTGCTAAGTGGCATGAAATGGTTCTCCACAGTTGACCTCAAAAGTGGATATCGGCAAGTGGAAATCTGTCAGCAGGATAAAGAAAAGACCGCTTTCACCACTGGTCCTGGAAACGGTCTCTGGCAATTCAATGTCATGCCTTTTGGACTGTGCAATGCTCCAGCTACATTTGAGCGCCTAATGGAGCGCATCTTGGTGGGGTTGCTTGGTGATGCATGCCTGGTCTATTTGGATGACATCATCATTATGGGACGAAACTTCGCAGAACACCTACGCAATTTGGAGAAAGTGTTCCAGAAACTGCGTGAAGCGAATTTAAAACTCAGTCCTAGTAAGTGTACACTATTCCAGAAAGAAGTTGGATACTTGTTACACATTATTTCGGCGCAAGGAATTCGAACAGACCCTGAAAAAATAAAAGCCGTGTCGAAGTGGCCTACCCCTCGTAATAAAACTGAGGTACGCTCTTTCTTGGGTCTGTGTGCATATTACCGTCGGTTTGTGAAGAACTTCTCCGAGTTAGCGAAACCGTTGCATCGTTTAACAGAGGAAAAGTGTCTATTTGAATGGAACTCTGACTGCGAACAGGCATTTGCTCTACTGAAAACTCACTTGTGTGAGGCTCCTGTACTAGGTTACCCTAGTAGGGAAGGCCCATTTTTGGTAGACACAGATGCCAGCAATGTGGGTATTGGAGGAGTTCTCTCTCAAACACAAGGAGATAGGCAGGTCGTTATCGCATATTTCAGCAAATGCCTTTCCAAGCCAGAAAGAAATTATTGTGTTACCCGCCGAGAACTTCTAGCCGATGTTAAGACCTAACAACACTTCAAGAAATATTTGATTGGGAGGCAGTTTACACTTCGTACCGATCACGCTGCCTTACAGTGGCTCCTCCAGTTCAAAGACCCAGAAGGACAAGTAGCAAGGTGGATAGAGCAGCTGCAAGAATTTGACTTTGTCACTGAACATCGGAAAGGCAAGTCACACAATAATGCTGATGCTTTGTCTAGACGACCTTGCGGAGAATCTTGCCGACATTGTGCCAAACAGGAAAAGAAAGAGAACGTAAGGATTATCCAGGTGAACGCTTTGGACGAAGACTGGGATAATCAATCATTGGAAGACGCACAAAAGGAAGATAGTGACTTGAAGACAGTAATCGAATGGAAACAACGTGGGCAGAGGCCCGCTTGGAGTGAAATATCAGCGCTTAGCCCAACAGTAAAAAGTTACTGGGCTCAGTGGGACAGCCTGATAATTGATAATGGAGTTCTCAAGAGGAAATGGGAATCACCCAGTGGACAGGAGGTCACCTTACAGATAGTTGTTCCCGGTGATAAAGTCGCGTCAGTGCTACGACAGGTGCACGACGGAGTATCCGGAGGACATCTTGGAGTAAAGAAAACCCTGGAAAAGGTGAGAAAAAGATTCTATTGGGTGCATTGCCGCGAAGACGTAGAGGACTGGTGTAGAAAATGTGTAGCCTGCTCCTCAGTAAAGGGACCGCAAACGAGGGCCAGAGGTCGGCTGAAAGTGTATAATGTTGGTGCACCGTAGGAAAGAGTTGCTGTCGATATAGCTGGGCCATTCCCTGTTACTGAAGAAGGGAATAGGTATATCATCGTCCTGCAAGACTATTTCAGCAAATGGCCAGAAGCTTTTGCAGTACCTAACCAAGAAGCTCATACAGTCGCCAAAAAGCTAGTTCACGAGGTGTTCTGTCGATTTGGCGTTCCCTTGGAGTTACATTCTGACCAGGGTAGAAAACTTTGAGTATTCACTATTTCAAGAGGTTTGCCAACTACTCGGGATACATAAGACTCGTACAACACCATATCACCCTCGGTCAGATGGAATGGTCGAAAGATTCAACCAGACGCTAGAGAATCATTTGGCCAAAGTAGTGGAAGAACACCAGAGGGATTGGGACCAATACATTCCACTTTTCTTAATGTCATACCGCTCTGCAACATATGATAGCACAAATTGCACACCGGCGAAAGTCAACTTCGGCCGAGAAATTAGACTACCAATAGATGCACTAACCGGAACACCTCCCGAAACTCCTATCCTAGCCGTCGACTATGTGGCTGACCTGCGGCGTAAATTAGATGGAATACATGAGCCAGTGAGAGAGAATGGTCTCAAAACCAGCGAGAAAATGAAGATCCGATACGACCGCAAAGCTAACGTACCCGGATTTGAAGAGGGAACTTTGGTATGGTTACATAATCCCATAAGGAGAAAAGGAAAGAGTCCGAAATTTCAAGCCAAATGGGAGGGTCCGTACAAGATAGTAACCAGAATAAACGATGTCACCTACAGGATTAAGAAAGGGCCTAGAGGGAAGCTGAAAATCGTACACGTAGACCGCCTAGCTCGCTATCATGGATCAAATCATGCTCGGGACGAGCATGACTAAGAAGGGGGCAATGTTACAAATGGACCTTATGTCGATGGCATAAGGTTCAATATCGCGTGACATGCAGTGAGTCACTTTTAAGCCCTATTTCTCCAGATCTAGACATTCTCTAGGTACAATAATAAAACGCATTGCTAGACTTAGGACGGCCTATCGAATGGTACAGGTCTCAACAGTTTTGTCAACAAAGTGTCGACATCGAAATTTCTAGAAACCCGTTTCCGGGAATTACCGTCTACACTCGACTAGCGATACGAAAACAGCGACAGTTAAGAAGCGATCTTATAGAAGACCTACTGCGACAATTACAACGAGAACTTCGAGTACTTCGTGAAGTAACATCTGTAGCGTTGTTCTGTGTTTACAACACGGACTTCGTGGACATAAGGGAAGACTTCGGTGCAACGTCAGCGACATTCTACTTGTCATTGCCTACAATCGACTGTACCTTCGTTGCCAATAAACTTCGTAACCCTTAACCGGCGTTTAAGTACCCCTAGCCCGTAACAATACCTTCACTGATTTTTTTTTTTAATACTTATAAACTAGTGCTTGACTGCAATCCCGCCTGATGGTAAGCAGTGATGCAATCGTTGATGGTAAAGCGCACTAGCTTATTAAGCCTATTCACTCAAAAAATTTCAGTGAATAGGAAGGAAGACGGCAGTTGAGCGAGGTGATGCAATGTTTAACCCAACAACACGACCAACGATGCTGCGCCAGAGGATGATCTGGAGACCCTCCACGACCAAACTCCCGACACAACAACATTAGGCACATCGTACCCGGCACACATAGCAACACAACTGCTCAGACCCGTCCACCGTACGGCTTCACCAGACATCATGCCGGAACACGATTTCATTATTTTTTGTTACTCACTAGCTTTCCGCCCGCGTGGAATTCGGTTATATCGCGCTTTTTAGATTTCCCACGGGAAGACCAATTTTTTTTCAATAGTAGGTAGCCTATGTCCTTTCTCAGGGTCTAAAGATTGTCTGTGCAAAATTTAATCAAAATCGGTTGAGAGGTTTAAGCGGGAAAGCGTAACAGACAGACAGAGTTACTTTCGCATTTATAATATTAGTATGGATTATCTAATATTTGACTGCAATGCCACCTGATTAGGTATAAGCAGTGATCCAATCGTTGAGGGTAAATCGAACTAGTTTATCATGAGCCTAACCTTGAAGACACTTATATTATACGGGAAGACCGCTGTAGGCAAATTGCGCCAGTCCTTGGTTGTACGTGGTAGAAACGACGAGGCGTAACGCTTCATCTGGAACCGTTGTGCTACACCGTATAACGTTAGACGTCTTACAAAATTAACTGACTGGTAGTGGTGGACTGGGTGGGTGACTGGTGGTGGTGGTGGTGGTTGACTGGTAGAGAAAGCCTAAGGCATTAAGTCCGCCTCTGTACATATCATGTGCGAAAGAATAAATAAATGAATAAAGTTAACTCACTTCATCTATCCAATGACTAACATTAACATTATTAAAAAAAAAACGACTTTAGGTATATAAAGTTAACTGCATCCTTCTCTTTCTATTTAATTAAGAAAAGGATGACTTGAGCAGATAGGCGGTGAAGGTTAATACATGTGCTTTTTCTGTGTGATATTTTTATTTTGATTTTAGTGCCATTGAAAAGTGTATCTACAATCAAGATAGATATTTATTGTTTGTGTTGTTCTGTAAGTGTGTTTTGTGTTCCTATTTTTGTGGTAAGTCTCTCCCGTAGGCATGATGCCTACGGGTAAAAAACCCCCTGATCCCCCGGACCCTCCTGATAAGTTATTCGACCTCACTCCTGTCTTGACCATAACTCCTCCCCATGGAGATCAATTATCAGACATGGACTTGGAAACCAACCAAAGAAAAAGGCCCGCTCAATCTCCCCCGGCATCCTCCTCTTCCATCCCACCGAAATTATCTAAAAATACTATTCGTCAATATTATACTGCTAGAGATAACCCACCATACATCGTCCACGTCTCGCTTAAAGAAGGACAGACAACCGGTACAACTCTCCATCCCATTAAGTTTGGCATGCTTCTTAAGAAAAATAACATCAAAAGTGTTCTGCTAGATGGAGTTAAACGCATTGGTCGTAATAGAGTCTCAGTGCAGTTTAGGTCTGTTGAGAATGCAAACAGTTTTTTAGTTAACCAGGCTATTTCCCAAAATTATGACACCTCAATCCCCCAATTCCACATCACTCGTATGGGTATTGTAAGGGATGTCCCATCTGACTGGACAGATGAAGAAGTCATAGAAAATATTAAAGTCCCTGATGGCTGTGGCCAAATTATTAAAGTGCGTAGGTTAAATAGGAGACAAGTCACCGAGAATATAATAGAATGGAAACCCACTCAAACGGTTGTCTTAACTTTCGATGGACAAGTTCTGCCTAAGAGGGTGTACTGCTTCTATTCTGCCCTTAATGTTGAGATTTATGTATATCCCACCATCCAATGCTACAACTGCTGCCGCTTTGGTCATACCCGGACTAAATGTCGTTCTAAGCCCCGTTGTTTTAAGTGTGGACATGATCATCCAGGGGATGGCTGTGATGTGGACCAGGACAATGCCTTCTGCATTTCTTGCTCCGGGAACCATTTTGCGAACTATAATGGATGTCCTGAACTGGGCCGCCAAAAATCAATAAAGGCTGCAATGACAGAACGGAACATTTCCTATATGGAGGCTAGTAAGAGCTTCCCTCCAGTAACACGATCATATGCAAGTGCAACTAAGTCCGACCGTAAACCTCCTACCACATCCTTTTCCTCCTCCCCACAATCTCCTCCTCCACCACTCTCACAGTCTAGGGTCCCCGTCCGTAAACCTGTCTTCCTCAAAACTAAAACATATGCCCCCCTCTCCCCAAGTTATGATGTCAAAGCTCACCAAGCACTTGTCCAAAATTATTCCTTCTCTCCGTCCAGAAATGGTTGTGCATTCCCAGAGGATGCAAACCAATATAATGAAAGCATTAATAAAAGTAAACGGCCCAACACTCTCAACCTACTTGATATATTATCAAACTTATTAACTAAAGTTATTTCCAATCCACAATCAAATATACCTGACCACGTTGCCTTGAAACTTATATCTGTTCTTGAATTTTTAAATAATGGCTCTCCCATTGACTTGTCTACAGTGGAACGCGAGGAGCGTTACACATAAAAAGCAAGATCTTATACATCTTATTAACAAATATAAACCCTCTGTCTGCAGCATTGCTGAGACATGGTTGTCCCCAAACAATAATTTTAATATTCCCTATTTTAATTGTATCCGGCATGATCGCCCGGATGGTTATGGAGGATGCGCTCTGCTCATCAATAGCAAAGTTGCATTCACACAAATTCCTCTTCCCCCTGTCGGAGGCAACATAAATGTTGTGGCCATAAGGGCTGAGGATATAAATTTTTTCTGTTTTTATGTTGCTCACCCTCAATTGAATGACCTTAGTCTGATCAAAAATATTTTAAGTAGTGTTAAGGGCCCTTCGCTTATATTAGGTGACTTCAATTGTCATCACTTCCGTTGGGGTTCAAATTTCTGTGATAATTTTGGACTAGGGCTAGTAGATATATTAGATGATCTCAATTTATGTATTATAAATGATGGTAGAGCCACACGCAGATCTTCTCTTGGGCAAACCAATAGTAGCTGTGTGGACTTAAGTATCTCCACCTCTAATTTGGCCAGTTTATTCCATTGGATCCGGTTAGATGTAACATTTGGTAGTGACCACTATCCTATCATTGTCAAAATCCCATCCAAATTCATTCCTAATGAGACCTTAACACCTTTGTTAAAATACAGACTAGACTCTGCAGACTGGGATAAATATTCCAAATTCCTAGATACCCTTGTTTCATCCCTTCCCCCAATCAGTGCTAACAACGCCACAGATAGCTTCATCCATTTCTCCAACAGCATATCCCACTCAGCAGATGAGTGCATTCCACATAAAAATTCCACAACTGGCAAAATACCTTCCCCACCATGGTGGGATAGTGAGTGTTCCCTAATGGTCAAAGCTAGAAAGGATGCTGAAAGGGCCTTTAACCTCAACATGACCTTAGAAAACCTATCTGCTTTTAATTTGATTATGGCCAAATCACGTAAGCTATTTAGAAAAAAGAAAAGAGAAGGCTGGAGGTCTTTTTGCCATTCCTTGAGTCCTTGTTCCCCCCCTGGAGTCGTTTGGAAGAAACTTAAACTTTTCCGAAAAAGTTTCTCATCAACATCATCTCCCACTATGTCCAGAGAAATTGGATCCCAATTTATGTCAAAAATTGCCCCTGACTATGTACCCTCTATTGAGGAATCTGGATCTAGCCCTAGTGGGTCAATAATGTCATCAGACCCATTGGATCAGCCATTCTCCATCAGTGAATTAGAATTAGTTCTAAAACATGTTAAAGATTCTGCCCCGGGAGTGGATGGATTCCCTTATTCTTTTCTGGCCAAGTCTGGTTCTAAATGCCGTGCATATTATATTGAACTTATTAATTTCTGTCTACATACGGGTTTTATACCTCCTGAATGGAAAGTACAAATAGTTGTCCCCATATTGAAACCCAATAAAGACCCTGGAGACTCTTCATCTTTTAGACCAATTGCTTTATCATCCATATTGCTAAAAATCTTCGAACACCTTATCAAAAACCGCCTTGAATGGTTTGTGGAACATAGGAGGCTCCTGCCGCGGACTCAGTTTGGCTTCAGGAGGGGATTGGGTACGGCTGACAGTGTCAGCCTCCTCACGTCTGAAATCCGTTTATCCTTTAGTCGGGGTGAGTCGGTGGTAGCGGTCTTCCTAGATATATCAGCTGCTTATGATTCTGTCCTCCTTCCTATTCTCAGGCAAAAATTGCAAGAGCTGAGAATCCCGGCTAGGTTATGTCAGATTATATGCAACCTTTTTTATAATCGCTCTATTCAATTGAGGGCTCCTGGGGCTGACCCTGTACATCGTTCAGTTTGGAGGGGGCTGCCTCAGGGTTCTGTTCTCAGTCCATTGCTTTTTAATATTTATACCCATAACCTTGCTTCATGTCTAAATTACAATTGTAAGTCTCTTCAATATGCTGATGATATAGCAGTTTTTTCCTCTAATGAGTCAATTGATGATGCCGTTTCGTCCATAAATATCTCCCTGGCTTCACTGAACCGATGGCTTGTAAGACAAGGGTTGTCGCTTAGCGCTCCAAAAAGCTCTGCCGTTATTTTCACACGGAAACGGCTTATCCCACAACTTAATATAAATATTGAGGGAGTGCCTATCCCTATTAAGGTAGGAGCCAAATTCTTGGGTGTTACCTTAGATTCTAAATTAACTGGTGTAGATCACATCAATAACACTGTCCAAAAATGTGAGAGGTCGGTATCAGTACTCAAGGCTTTGGCTGGTGTTTGGTGGGGAGCACATCCATACACCCTAAAGCTCATCTATAACGCTCTAGTTAGAAGCGTCTTAGACTACTGTTGCTTTATTTTGGAGCCGTGTAACAAAGCAGCATTGAAAAAACTTGATAAAATCCAATCCAAATGTCTCAGGATCGTTCTGGGTGCCATGAAATCTTCCCCTATAAACGCCCTTCAGGTAGAATGTGCAGACCCTCCTTTGAATATTCGAAGACAATATTTGGCTGACCGGTTTTTATCGAAATTATTCTCCTTGTCCTCTCATCCCTTACTCCCTATATTAGATGAACTGGACTCAGTTATCAACACCTCTCCCTACTGGAATAACAAACCCATACCATTACTATCAAATAGGTATAGGGAACTTAAGAGCCAACCTCACCCTGTGACCCAATATCCCATCCTTCCAGTGTATGCAGCCTCATATGAAACGGTCCTCTTTGCCCCTAATGCTATCCTTAATTTAGGCATTAATAAAAATTCCCCTACTGCCCGACAGGAATTCACATTAGCTATTGAGAACTATTGGCTAGGCTGGAATTATTTTTACACAGATGCTTCAAAGCAGTCAAAGTCTGGGTATACTGGAGTGGGAGTTTATTATCAGAACTCAAAAATATCCCTACTTTTTCAATGTCCTCCAGCTGCATCAGTATTTACGGGAGAGTGTATTGCCATACTGGAAGCCATCCGTTTTATACAAGCACATAATATAAAAAACTCTGTAGTATTCTCTGATTCTTTTAGCAGCATCCAGGCTGTTCTTCAAAACCCTCTTAAGTCCAAGATATGTAGTCAAGTTGTTATAGACATCAGGGATATTCTTCTAAAATGCTCCTCACAGGGTTTAATAATTGAACTGGTTTGGATACCCAGCCATTCCGGTATAGTTGGGAATGAGTATGCAGATAACTTAGCAAAATATGCCACAACAGCCTCAGTGGATATGAAACATTTTACCATTCATAACTATGATCTTCAAAACAGCACTAAAGATAAGCTGTATACCACTTGGGATACTGTATGGTGTAACAGTTCAAAACGCAAGGGAGCTTGGTATGCAAGTGTCCAACCAACACTTCAGAGGAAACCTTGGTTTTTCAAATGCATGAAACTTGGTAAAAGAACTGTTTCCACTCTATGCAGGCTTAGGCTTGGTCACTGCTGTACTCCAGTTTTTTTAAAGAAAATCCATATCCGCGACACCTCTCTTTGTGAATGTGGCTTAGATGAGGGTACTCTTGAACACATATTTTTCTGCTGTCCACTTAATAATAATTCTTTCGATTTATACTCCTCTCTGTCCGAAATTAAAATCCCTCTTCCCATTAACATTAGATCCTTGCTAACCCTTTTCTCCCCCAAAATAGTCCAAATATTATCATCTTTTCTCAATAACAATAACATTAAATTATAATAAAACTAGGCATATTTAAATAATATTTATATAATTATCGTCTTTCCTTAAAGTTATTTTGTTTATTTATTTACTAACATTGTGTTTGTTGGGAATGAGACCCAACGTCAATCTGCACGCTTCAAATCGACTCGCTTCAACGGACCCCGCCGCGACACACGCCTCTCTTAAATTAAATAAACATTGGTCCTTCAAGGATCTCGCCGTTTGTTTTAAAAAATTCGAAAAGTAACGGTCTTGGAAAAATTTCAAACTCGAGGCTCTTCGGTAACGGTCTTCAGCAGCGACAGTTCCAGGCAGGAGTCATCAATTTCCCGTCGGAGTGGCTTCGCATTGCTACCGCAACCCGCCTAGAGGAAGACGTAATCCAGAGGTTGGCGTACGACGGCCCTTGCAACCGTTGAAAGCCGAGTCATCGTCAAGCAAGGACAAAACAGATCGAATTTGCACTGTCATCGATACCCTGTGGATGGTATAGTTGTTCTGTGAGTTCGTTCCAATTTTTCCCTTATTTATTCTTTCCTGTTTCATGTTTAGATAGCAATATTTAAGTGAGTGCTTTCAATTTGCTTCTAAAGACGTTTTTGTCAAATATCATATTTACAGCCTTGCATTTCTTAAAATTCAATTATACTGCTTATAAAGCTACAAAACATCACCAATCTGTTAAAATAAATCCTTCGCTTTCTACCTACGAACAGCTGATCGCTTGATAACAAACCGGTTTTGGTACCTGCGCTACGCACACCATTGAGTCATACGTAACTCATTAACTATTTGCTATTTATATTTTCGTCCTATTTTTATAAAGCTTGTTTCATATTTCGCATTTGTTCGTGTGTAAGTTTGCTTTTACGTTTTATCGCTATGTCTGACGAAAAAGTTGAAAAACTTTTTAAAAGACGCAGTTGTATGAAATCTAAGCTCACTATTTTTAGCAACTACCTTAACACAATCAAAAGTTGCAACGAACTTAGTAGCTTACAACTTTTAGATTTAGAAACTAGATTTAATAAGTTCGATAGCTTATATGTGAATTTCGACAAATTACAGAGTG
The DNA here is from genome assembly GCA_017933935.1 of Sesamia nonagrioides. NCBI lineage: Eukaryota > Metazoa > Arthropoda > Insecta > Lepidoptera > Noctuidae > Sesamia > Sesamia nonagrioides. Next base: position 400,296 of record JADWQK010001852.1, read on the forward strand.
ACATCGAGCTGTTGGTGGAGAACCCTGATGATGAGAGCGAGGAGCGTGAGCAGTTCGAAAACCAATATTATAATCTGGTGGCCATGGCGCGAAGTTTACTTGGTGCCTGTCCCCAGTCTAGCAAGCTTCTGGATGGTTCTGTGACGGGTGACGAGGATGTACAGGCGGGTGGGTTTAAATCAAATTGTGTGAGGTTGCCAAAAATCAATTTGCCTGTATTTCAAGGTCACTATCAGCACTGGCTTGAATTTAGGGACACTTACATCTCATTGATACATTCACGGTCGGACATTGACAACATTAATAAGTTGCATTACCTACGAGCTTCACTTAAGGGTAGCGCGTTGCTGGTTATAGACAACTTAGATTTTAAAGCTCAGAATTATGAGTCAGCTTGGAATCTATTATGTAAAAGATACGATAACAAAAGGTTGCTCGTAAATAATCATGTTCAGGCGTTATTCAAGATTGAACACATGCACAGTGAATCGTGTTCTTCTATTCGTCACCTTATAGACGTCACAAATAAAAACCTTCGCGCTTTGTTAACGTTAGGTCAAGACACAGAATTTAGTTTACAAGATACCCTCATAATTTATATTATGTCCGAAAAACTTGACAGTATCACATGTAGGGAATGGGAAGAATATCGAAACACTCTTGATAATCCACCCACATTAGAATTATTTATAAATTTTCTTAGCAACAGAGCAGATTTGTTAGAAACTTTACAGGAGCGTGAAAGGAAAAATTCTACAGAACAACATACAGAGACTAACAAACATAATTCAAATATACTTACAACTAAAAAATCAAATTCAAACACAAATGATAATAACTATAAAAATAAAAAATACAATAATAATAAAAAAATGTTTACATGTCCTATGTGCAATCAAACTCACTACTTTTTCAACTGTGAAGCTTTTAGAGCCCTGACTGTTGAAGCTCGTATACAAAAGGTTAAGGAAGCAAAAGTCTGCCTTAATTGCCTTCGACCAGGGCACGTAGAATCAAAATGCAATCTAGTACCTTGCAAATATTGTAAGAAAAAACACAATACGCTGCTTCATTTGCATGAAGCAGATACAACCCCTATTCCAGAACCAGTTATGCCCGCCAATAACTTTGCTGGTTCCACTAGTGTGCAACAGTTTACTACTTCTTCGAATGTTTTGCTTTCCACAGCGGTCGTGAGAGTGGTCGACAGCAAAGGAAACGTGCGGACTGCCCGAGTGCTGCTCGACAACGGTAGCACGGGTAACTTCGTAGCTGAGTCACTTTGTGGTAAGCTGGGTTTGTCGAGACGTAGTGTGAGCGCCACCGTGACAGGTATAAATAACAACACTTCTCATTGTACATAGTCTTGTAGCCTTACTATCATGTCAAACTATAGTGATGACTATACATTTACTGTAGACTGCCATATTTTGCCTCAGATCACTCAAACGTTGCCTTCTTCATACATCAACATTGAAAACCTTCATATCCCATTGGGAATAAGTTTGGCTGACCCTTCATTTAACATACCGTCAGCTATAGACATCTTAGTTGGAGCCGAAATATTTTGGTCCGTATTACGCAATAATTCCATCGACTTAGGTAAAAATCAACCTAAGTTATATGAAACAAAACTGGGTTGGCTAGTGTCAGGGTACGTTGCCCGTCATAAGTCACACTCTTCTTCTCCCATTTGTCATTTTATAAATGAGAGTGCCAATCCAGACTTATCTCGTTTCTGGGAATTAGATACCATCGCAGCCAAACACTCCTTATCTCCGGAGGACCGTGCCTGTGAACAGAGTTTCGACAAACACACCTTTCGCAAAGACGACGGACGCTTTGTCATAACCATGCCGCTGAAGAAAGATCCTTCAGTCTTAGGTGAGGCTTTACAAAAGGCAAAGTGTAAGTTCATGTCACTAGAGCGTAAGTTTCTGAGAGACCCTGTCTTCAAAAACCGGTACGTTGAGTTCATGCAAGAATGTGAACGCCTTGGTCACATGACCGGAGAGAAGGAGTCTTCGTTAGGTTGTCTTAATACAAATAGTTATTGTTTACATCACCGACCGACGATCCGTGAGTCAATTAGTCATGAAATTCATGTTATTTTAGATGCTTCATAACGAGCGTACGGCGCTTGCTTGTACATTCGTTCCGTAGATCAATCTGGTTCAATTAAAATACATCTTTTAACCTCTAAAAGTAGGATAGCACCGATAAAGCCTACGACGATTCCGCGTCTGGAGCTTTGCGGAGCTTTGTTGGCTGCAAGGTTGTGTACAAAGGTGTTATCCTCTCTTACTCTAAGAGTAAGCAACTGTAGATTTTGGTGTGACTCTACTATAGTTTTAGGGTGGTTAACCACACCTTCACTACAGCTAAAAAATTTCGTTCGCAACCGTGTCCACGAAATTCAAGAGAGCACAGAGGGTCACGCGTGGGGCTACGTGCCGTCGAAAGACAATCCGGCGGATCTTGTTTCCCGCGGGCTGAAGGCTGATTCCATCAGTAGTTCGTCCTTGTGGTGGTCTGGTCCCACTTACTTAATGAAAGATGAACGTGAATGGCCAAGAATGCCCAATCAAACCGAGAAACACGATCTACCAGAATTAATATCTTGTACTGTCGTAGTAACTAACAGTAATTCAGAAGTAGATATTATTACTAGCTTAACTAACAATAGATCTAGTTTGATTCATGTGCTACGGTCAATAGCATATTCACTAAGGTTCATAAATAATTGTCGAAGCAAAACTAACAGACTTACTGGTCATCTTTCAGTTAGCGAACTTAGAAACTCTTTGTATTTAATATTACGGAAAGCTCAATTGGAAATGTTTCCTGATGAAAATGCTATTCTTAAAACGGGTAAGGCATTACATAAGAAGAATAGACTTATTTCTTTGTCCCCATTTTTAGACCCCAATAATCTATTACGTGTCGGCGGCAGATTGGATAATTCCCCATATACCTTCGATACGAAACATCCTATCTTATTGTGTAGTAAACACAATATTACAAAGATGTTATTCAGACAATTTCATTTAAAATATTTACACGCTGGTCCCCAGCTCTTATTAGCTAATGTTAGGCAAACTTATTGGCCATCGTTAATAAATGTGTTCGGTGTTGTAGGTATAAAGCGGAAACTGTGCAACCAATTATGGGACAGTTACCTACAAATCGAACTCAATTAGAATATCCTTTTCTACACTGTAGTGTTGATTACGCAGGACCAGTGATGATAGCGGACAGAAAGGGCAGAGGTTGCAGACTTATTAAATCATTTTTGGCAATCTTCATTTGTAACTCTATAAAGGCCTGTCACATCGAACTCGTTACTGCGCTATCTAGTGAAGCTTATTTAGCCGCTCTCAATCGCTTTGTGGCACGTAGGGGGAAACCAACACACCACAAAGTATGACGTCCAATAACGGTACAAACTTTGTCGGAACTTACAATGAGTTATCCAAATTCCTAGTAGAATCCGATCTTGAGAGTCATGTAGCTCAAGAAGGCATAGACTTTAAATTCGTGCCAGCCTATAGTCCCCACTTCAACGGCTTAGCTGAGGCAGCTGTTCGCTCCACAAAGCATCACCTGAAAAGGTTGTTGCAAACAACACATCTCACATATGAAGAAATGGCTACGTGCCTCGCTCAAATAGAAGCTGTTTTAAACTCCCGTCCTCTTACTCCGCTCTCCTCAGAACCGCTTGATTTTTCCGCCCTAACACCTTCCCATTTTCTTATTGGACGGCCACTTAATGCAATACCTCATCCACAGGTGTCTGATGCCAACATTAATTGCCTGGATCGATACAGAAGAATCGAGCACCTCAAGCAACATTTCTGGCAGCGATTCTCGCAGGAGTATGTTGTCCTCCTCCAGCAGAAGATGAAATGGCGGTCAGGGAAGACAGAGCTGAGGCTGGGCTCACTCGTCCTCATAAAGGACAGAAGCCTTCCTCCCTTACTCTGGGCCTTGGGAAGGGTCATACAGGTGTACCCCGGCAGCGACGGCATTTCAAGAGTTGCTGAAATAAAAACAAAAACGGGCACCATAAGAAGGGCCTTTAATAATATCTGCCCCCTTCCAGATCTTTGAAGTCAAGACTTCAACCCGGGCAGCATGTTGGGAATGAGACCCAACGTCAATCTGCACGCGCCAGCGGCGTGAGCAGTCTTCATCCACAGCGGGCGCGGGGCGCGGGCGGGGGACACGACCGAGACACCGAGTGAGCGGACCGGCTCGGACCTCACCACTCGCTTCAACGGACCCCGCCGCGACACACACCTCGTTTTAAATTAATAATTGTTTGTCCGGGATTTTGTTATACATAGAATTTGTAATCAACGGCAATATACCAGTCCCTTAAAAAATACAGTCCATTATTTCATCACCCTCTAAACAGTGTTCGTCTTTACAGGTACTAAAAACCTATCTGCTAGAAAGTAAAAACCATCTTTCAATTTACTGCTGTCTTGTCCAAACCCACTTCGACATTGGCAGAATAGTCGTCATAGACTCAATTGCCAAAAAAAAAAAAAAAAAAGGATGGAAGATAATATTTTAGTTTAATCCTGTCAAATTAAGAAACTCCATAGACATTTTTTTTTTGGTTCAATTCTTTCCGTTCTTCTGAACCGAAAAGGCAAAGGCATAGTACGCCATACAGCCTAGTCTTCAGTAAATATTCTCTTGAGTAAACTTCTATCCTAACTTATTCTAATTAATCCTAACTTATCCTAGCTTATTCTAAACTTATCCTAATTAATCTAACTCCTTTCGTTTCCCGCGTGTGGCCGATTAGGAGTGGTTTAGCGTCAAGAAATGATGTGACCACTATGCTACAATATTTCACTGTTCTTTAGGAATTATTCACTGAATGCACTTTTTACTACATAAATCACGCGCTTTTATTTAGTAAACAACACTATAAATAATTTTAAAAGTCCAATGAAATATGAGCATGACACTCATCTTGACATTCCCGCCAACACTTTTTCAAAGACCACTCCATAGACAGATTAGACGCGATTATAAACATGGCTACCAAAGATACGTTAATTTATGTCAGGAGGGCAGTAATTTGACAGGTCTTTTTTTTTTGTTGGGATGGGAAATCATCAAATGACTTCTCTCGCTCTGGGCAGAGCGGAAGGGCGTGTCAGACTTTTACTGACTAAAACCCACCCGTGTTTCTTTACTTGCCTGTGCAACGGCCAGGGCCACGGTTTCTTTTTTAACCAACCCGCAAAATTTGACAGGTCTAAATTAACATTTTATCTTCTGTCCTTTTCTTAATGAATTAGAAAGAAAAAGATGCACTGAAATTTAATATAGTTTATGAACAAGGCAATCGGGGCCATTATCATGTATTATTATAACGTATGACCATGACGTAATTTGAAACATCCTACATACAGAGTGGTGCTGACAATACGACAATAGATTAAATATCGTGTACCTCAACACATTCTCAGTCTACCCATAAAAATCATATAAATATGTCCATTAGTTTAGTCACACTCACAGGAAATTATTTTTCATTTTTCACATTTTCTACATGATGTACATGTTGCTAAGGAAGCGCTTACAGGTTAATGACCGCCGCATCCTGCGGTACCAAACTTTAATAATGGCCCGAAAAAAGCAAGTCGATACAGGATCGCGCTGTTGCCGATCAGAGGTCAGCGAACCAATATTTTTAAAGGATGTTCTATTCCGTTTGCAATTTTATGCGATTTAGTTTGTTTAAAATTTTCATTTTTTTTTATTTTTGATGCTAGGTTTTTTTCTATTGTTTAGGATTATTCCTAGGAATCAGCACTGTTCGTGTTTTCATTTATTGTCGTATTGTCAGCACCACTCTGTATAAGGGAAAGGTTATGCTTAGAAGTATCGCAGCGGTTACCATATAAACCAAAACACCAGGATTTCATTTATTACCCGACTACGGCAAAGCAAAAGGAGGGTTATGATTTTGACAGGCTATGTATGTATGTATGTATGTATGTATGTATGTATGTATGTATGTATGTATGTATGTATGTATGTTCATCTGTTCCCTCGTAACTTCTAAACTACTTATTCGAATTCGATAAATGACATATCATTAGAAGCGTCTTAATTGTACGCTGGTTATAGGCTATATGGAGTTTCACAAAATCTAATGTGGCGCCCTCTAGCGGACAAAATATACAGAGTAAAAAAATAAAGTTAAGATAACTATGCCGTGTTTGGTATCATTTGAAAGGGCTTTACTTGTACATTTTGAATATATATATATTACTAGCATTTGCTTGTGACTTTACCTGTATTCATGGGCTGATTGCATATAATTCACATCTTTTCGTTCATAGATAGCTTCTTTACTACTTATTAGAATAAGACCACTGCAGAACCATTAGAAGGGCCTTGATATTCTGTTGGTTATGAGCTATAAAGCTTGTCACCAAATTTAGTATTACGCCCTCTAGCGGACAAAAAGTTCTATGTTAATACAAAATTGAAATAAATATACCGTATTTGGTATCATCTGAAAGAGCTTCACGAGTACTTTATGTTTGTACATAATCCCTAGTAATGCTTCGTAGAAATTTGAATGTAAACCAGGGTTTGGTAAACGGAGCGATGGGAGTGGTGAAGGCCTTCGAATGGCCTGCTCTTCGGCGCGATCAGTTGGAACAGGAGATCAGCCAAGCGCTGTTCTCATACAATTTGACGACGCATCCATAAAGCAGATATTAACGGACTTATCAAAATCGAGCCTTGCCTCACTGAATTTGACGGCTTGAGGGGTTCTGGGCAAATTCAGCGTAAAATGCTCCCGCTGATTCTTTCTTGGGGTTGTACTGTACATAAATTACAAGGTTGTACTCTAGATAAAAAAGTTACATATCTAGGAAAGTCATTGTTTGCTAAAGGACAGGCCTATGTCGCTCTCACTAGAGTTAAAACCATAGAGGGATTATTTATAAGGGCCTTGGATCATAATAAATTACTTAAAAATCCACATGACAGTCGATCGTTAGCAGAATTAGATAGATTAAGAAATCTTCCCAGGTCCTCTTAATATATGTTTTTTTTTAAATAATTATAAACTAGCGCTTGAATGCAATCCCGCCTGATGGTAAGCAGTGACGCAATCGTTGATGGTAAAGCTCACTAGTTTATTAAGCCTATTCACTTAAAAAACTTAGGACTAGCAAGGATGACGGCAGTTGAGCCAAGTGATGCAATGTTAAACCCAAGACCAACACGACCAACGATGCTGCGCCAGAGGGAGATTGATCTGGAGACTCTCCACGACCAAACTCCCGACACAACAACATTTGGCGCATCGTACTCGCCACACAACGCAACACAACTGCTCAGGCGCGTCCTCCGTACGGCTTCACCAGACATCATGCTGGAACACGACGAATCGCTTGGCGGCAAGACTTTGTCTGGTGGGTGGTAACTTCTGCCGGCAGCCGATGTTATGACCTACCACCGTTAGAAACAGATCCAATCTATTTATACTAACGACCTCGTCCACTAATTCATGGCCCATTTGGTGCCATCGACGCAAATGTGCGTCGCTACTACGAAAAACCGGGAGCTCTTCATACGGGGAAACCGTTGCTATACGCGCTACGCTCCAAGCGCTACGAAATAGTAAAATAGGACATCTCTACATATTACTATATGCCGATACATAAGTCAAAAGAGATGTCGTATGTTAACTACCTAGTTTTTAGTTCATCAGTTTAACTTTTATTAATATTATGCGCCACAAATACACTTTAACACCAAAATAGTACAAATAATAAAAAGTAAAAAAACTAAAACCCAACTACGACAAAAAACGACGCTGAAAAAGTATAAAACTAGATTTTCAGAATACTGAACTGAACAAAGTTGCTAATATAGTTGCAAGTAAATGGACACAGTAGACTCTACCAAGATGCCTTCGTTGTAAATTGACAATAATGTCTTACAATACTATTCTGAAGTATGCAATATTCACTATTTAGAGATAAATTTTCATGTTTGGAAAGGCGTAGTCACACGTTACATATACCTACCGTAGCACTTTCATAACGTGTGACTGCGGTTTTCCAAACATGAAAATTTATTTTTTAAAATTTATTGTCAATTTACAACGAAGGCATCTTGGTAGAGTCTACTGTGTCCATTTACTTGCAACTATATTAGCAACTTTGTTCAGTTCAGTATTCTGAAAATCTAGTTTTATACTTTTTCAGCGTCGTTTTTTGTCGTAGTTGGGTTTTAGTTTTTTTACTTTTTTCAAACAATGTAATATTTGTCCAATCAGTAAAACTATGCTATCTAAATCTAAGCAGGTAGTTAGTATATCCAAAGAAAAATGCGCTTCGGGAATAAGCGGCTGTTTTCGGAAATACGAAAACAAGAATATAATCGAAGGCCCTCATCATCAACCTAATTTGTTCTAACTGTACTTCCTATGTTGTGGCAATGGAAGGACTCCACACACTCACTCTAGTCACATGACACACTCTAACTCCAGGTATTCTCGTTCTTGATTCCTTGTGTTGATTGAACTATACCCGTGATCCGCCTTTCCGCTCCGCCCAGAGCGGGAGAGGTCATTTGATGATATCCCACCCAAAACAAAAAAAAAGTTGCAGACTAGTGTCCAGTGAACCCAACAAGAAGTTCGTAGTTCCCAACGGTTTTTTTTTTAAATAAAGTATAAACTAGGTAGTGCTAGACCGCAAACCCGCCTGATGGTAAGCAGTGACGCAATCGTTGATGGTAAAGCGCACTAGTTTATTAAGAGCCTATTCACTCTAGCCTTCAATACACTCAAATTGTAGTCCGACGGAAACTGGCAAATTGTTCCAGTCCATCGATGTACGCGGTATGAAAGAGGAGACGAAACACTTCATCCAAATCGTAGTGGTGTTAACGACGTAAGGGTGGAAAGTCGCCGTGCGACGGGTAGGACGATGGTGGAACTGAAATGGTAAATGTTGGGAAGTTTTATTGAAGCTAGTTACACAGTAAACTCTGCTTGCGAGATACAGAATCTATGTGACGCCAGTACGATGCGTTTTTCGCATGTGGTGATTGTAGATACTGCAACGAGTATATAAATCTGTGTGACGTCAGTATGATGCGTTTTTCGCATGTGGTGATTGTAAATACTGCAACGAGTATATAAATCTGTGTGACGTCAGTATGATGCGGTTTTCGCATGTGGTGATTGTAGATACTGCAACGAGTATATAAATCTGTGTGACGTCAGTATGATGCGTTTTTCGCATGTGGTGATTGTAGATACTGCAACAAGTATATAAATCTGTGTGACGTCAGTATGATGCGTTTTTCGCATGTGGTGATTGTAGATACTGCAACGAGTATATAAATCTGTGTGACGTCAGTATGATGCGTTTTTCGCATGTGGTGATTGTAGATACTGCAACGAGTATATAAATCTGTGTGACGTCAGTATGATGCGTTTTTCGCATGTGGTGATTGTAGATACTGCAACGAGTATATAAATCTGTGTGACGTCAGTATGATGCGTTTTTCGCATGTGGTGATTGTAGATACTGCAACGAGTATATAAATCTGTGTGACGTCAGTATGATGCGTTTTTCGCATGTGGTGATTGTAGATACTGCAACGAGTATATAAATCTGTGTGACGTCAGTATGATGCGTTTTTCGCATGTGGTGATTGTAGATACTGCAACGAGTATTTAAATCTGTGTGACGTCAGTATGATGCGTTTTTCGCATGTGGTGATTGTAAATACTGCAACGAGTATATAAATCTGTGTGACGTCAGTATGATGCGGTTTTCGCATGTGGTGATTGTAGATACTGCAACGAGTATAGAAATCTGTGTGACGTCAGTATGATGCGTTTTTCGCATGTGGTGATTGTAGATACTGCAACGAGTATATAAATCTGTGTGACGTCAGTATGATGCGTTTTTCGCATGTGGTGATTGTAGATACTGCAACGAGTATATAAATCTGTGTGACGTCAGTATGATGCGTTTTTCGCATGTGGTGATTGTAGATACTGCAACGAGTATATAAATCTGTGTGACGTCAGTATGATGCGTTTTTCGCATGTGGTGATTGTAGATACTGCAACGAGTATATAAATCTGTGTGACGTCAGTATGATGCGTTTTTCGCATGTGGTGATTGTAGATACTGCAACGAGTATATAAATCTGTGTGACGTCAGTATGATGCGTTTTTCGCATGTGGTGATTGTAGAATACTGCAACGAGTATATAAATCTGTGTGACGTCAGTATGATGCGGTTTTCGCATGTGGTGATTGTAGATACTGCAACGAGTATAGAAATCTGTGTGACGTCAGTATGATGCGTTTTTCGCATGTGGTGATTGTAGATACTGCAACGAGTATATAAATCTGTGTGACGTCAGTATGATGCGTTTTTCGCATGTGGTGATTGTAGATACTGCAACGAGTATATAAATCTGTGTGACGTAGTATGATGCGTTTTTCGCATGTGGTGATTGTAGATACTGCAACGAGTATATAAAGGTGACGTCAGTATGATGCGTTGCATGTGGTGATTGTAGATACCGCAACAAGTATATAAATCTGTGTGACGTCAGTATGATGCGTTTTTCGCATGGTGATTGTAGATACTGCAAACGAGTATATAAATCTGTGTGACGTCAGTATGATGCGTTTTTCGCATGTGGTGATTGTAAATACTGCAACGAGTATATAAATCTGTGTGACGTCAGTATGATGCGTTTTTCGCATGTGGTGATTGTAGATACTGCAACGAGTATATAAATCTGTGTGACGTCAGTATGATGCGTTTTTCGCATGTGGTGATTGTAAATACTGCAACGAGTATATAAATCTGTGTGACGTCAGTATGATGCGGTTTTTCGCATGTGGTGATTGTAGATACTGCAACGAGTATATAAATCTGTGTGACGTCAGTATGATGCGTTTTTCGCATGTGGTGATTGTAGATACTGCAACGAGTATTTAAATCTGTGTGACGTCAGTATGATGCGTTTTTCGCATGTGGTGATTGTAGATACTGCAACGAGTATATAAATCTGTGTGACGTCAGTATGATGCGGTTTTCGCATGTGGTGATTGTAGATACTGCAACGAGTATAGAAATCTGTGTGACGTCAGTATGATGCGTTTTTCGCATGTGGTGATTGTAGATACTGCAACGAGTATATAAATCTGTGTGACGTCAGTATGATGCGTTTTTCGCATGTGGTGATTGTAGATACTGCAACGAGTATATAAATCTGTGTGACGTCAGTATGATGCGTTTTTCGCATGTGGTGATTGTAGATACTGCAACGAGTATATAAATCTGTGTGACGTCAGTATGATGCGTTTTTCGCATGTGGTGTTTGTAGATACTGCAACAAGTATATAAATCTGTGTGACGTCAGTATGATGGGTTTTTCGCATGTGGTGTTTGTAGATACTGCAACAAGTATATAAATCTGTGTGACGTCAGCATGATGCGTTTTTCGCATGTGGTGTTTATAGATACTGCAACAAGTATATAAATCTGTGTGACGTCAGCATGATGCGTTTTTCGCATGTGGTGTTTGTAGATACTGCAACAAGTATATAAATCTGTGTGACGTCAGTATGATGGGTTTTTCGCATGTGGTGTTTGTAGATACTGCAACAAGTATATAAATCTGTGTGACGTCAGCATGATGCGTTTTTCGCATGTGGTGTTTATAGATACTGCAACAAGTATATAAATCTGTGTGACGTCAGCATGATGCGTTTTTCGCATGTGGTGTTTGTAGATACTGCAACAAGTATATAAATCTGTGTGGCGTCAGTATGATGGGTTTTTCGCATGTGGTGATTGTACATACTGCAAGGAGTATATAAATCTGTGTGACGTCAGTATGATGGGTTTTTCGCATGTGGTGATTGTAGATACTGCAACAACGCTATGCTAATTTCACACAGACTGCAAAAACCAATAAGAAATTGGTTTATTAAACATAACAATGCAGAAAAATAAATTGTACTTTATTTTCATACTATGTACTCTTCTAATATAAATCTGCAAAATGAAAAGGTGGCAACCCTAAATATGACTAATATAAACTTTGCGTAGCTGTCGACTGAAATGCAATTCATTCATAGCCATTAAACAAAATTATGTTAGTTTAAATGAAATAAACTCGAACACAGTTATTACGTTTTTATTAGATATATTATAATATTTTAACAGTAATTACATATTGTGTTTATTTTTTCACTCTTCTTTTAATACACTTTTACAATGTCATTATTGTTTATAACAAAATCAGAGATCAGAGTGTCATAATCTACTCGCTTACTTCCCATGTATATATTTACTTCATCGTCGACCTCAGCGTTGTATACGCCGAATATATGGATCTAATTACCTGCATAAAGCAGCTGGAACTCAACATTATGATGCCACCAGCAGACAGTTTCATAGGCTTCTGAGAACTCTGGAGCATCGTCAATATGATCTTCATGTTCGATATATTGTAGTTCTCCCATTTAGTCTCATAAACAGCTCTCTCGAACTTTACGTTAGCATCCATGACGCGCTGTCCTGTCAAACAATCCATACCAACTTGCATCAAAGCAAATGGTACCTCCAAATATGTGTTTTCTAATCCTCCTAGTAGTTCTGCTATCAATCCTATTACTAGAAGTAAGAATTCTAGGGCTATAGCTCCGCTGAATACTTTCTCAACTTGGTGTAACATATTTATATTTCTTCCGTGTGCCCTTATTATTTCCTTAAGGTGTTTCTCTACGTACTCATTCATAGCTTCGTGTTTTAGCTTATATTCTGTTTGCTTATTGTCTAAAATACTATCAGGCTGTCTTGTCTTATGATAATATTCTTCAGCGTCTTCCCAGAGATGTATTAGTTCTTCAGTTAGTGACAATAGTTGGGCCTCGATATAGCCTGTGACTACTATGAGGAATGCTGTGATATTGGCTGGGACGTAACAAGTGAAAACAACACCTGCAGCAAACAGTATGGTTGCTATTGGGTAGTTTGGGTTCTCGTCCATCGGTTCTAAACCTGTGAATAAAGAATTACCTTTTACTGCTTTAGTAATTCAAACGTACATTTTCAATCTGACATTGAACTGGCACACTGGCATTATAATCTTTGTTTATTTACATATTATTAACAGATATATATATTTTATATATTATTAACAGATATTTATTTTGTTATAATACCAATAACCGCATTTTTTTTATTTCCTTCAATCGATGTAAAGTTTTACTTTAGAATAAAAGCTGAGTTTATTTATTACTAGCTGTTGCCCGCGACTCCGTCCGCGTGGACTTCAGTTTACAGCGCGCGGTGGTTTCCGTGGGAATGTTCATTCCGAAAAAATATTTTATGAAAAGCTCAGTTGATATAAAATAAGCGCCTGTAATAATAATGGGTGCAATACGTACGACCGCGTTTGCTCCCGTTTTCGCAACATTTTTTGTTACTGCTCTGCTCGTATTGGTCATAGAGGGATGTTATATAGCCTATGTCCTTTCTCAGGCTCTAGTCTTATCTGTGTACTAAATTTCATTACAATCGGTTCATTAGTTATGGCGTGAAAGCGGGACAGGCAGACATACTTTCGCATTTATAATATTAGTATGTATTAGTATGGATGACAAAGGGAAAGGGAAAATGTTGTGAATTATTATGACATCCGCTGTCTAAACAAATGAAGACATTTTTTTATATTTAAATGAAACGAAATTTAATCTTATACTTTATTTATTAGTAAATAGAATGTATAGAAATTGTGAGTTTGTAAACAGTGTTAAACACTGTGAGTGTTTGTGTTGTGTGTCTTAGGAAAACCCTGTCCAATCCGTAAAGGTACTGTTAGGTATCGATAACTTATTCTACTAATGCCGACAAAGCCGGACTAAAGTTAAAAAAAAATCCCCCTCAAAAAATAAATATTATTTTGCAAAAAGAGGTAACTTAATACATGTGCGGTAGAACATCCTGCCGCGGGCGACGGCGGGCAGGACACGCGACGCGTGGTCAAATCGCATAAGCGCACCGTCAAAATGGTGTTGTCACTTTAAAATTACCAAATTTCGGGGAAGTTGGAATTAATTCGCGGGAAAAAAACATTGTTTTAAAATTCATTAGTATTGTTTCTATGATGATTACGTAAAATTTTATATTATATTTAGTCAAGTGTTTACCTAACCTTTATTATCCTTATGGGTCGGACAGGGTTTTCTTTACATATTGTATACACAAAACGCTTACTACAATCATTTAATTTTGATCCTGAATCAGCCAAACAGAACGCAACGAAGCGGAACGAAATCCGCACTAGACCAACATTTTAGGCACACAGGAGCGAGAATCATTGGGATTAAGCAAATGAAGTGGGGGGCCTCACCGCAACAACTACTAATTGCCAGGTTCTAAAATTCACTTAATCATTGAATGAATTTTGGCCCCGCATAATTAGCTCGTTGTCATTCTGTTCAAATTTAATGTCATTTAACAGATTCAGGACACCGAGGCGAAACCTCATATTCTGTCTTCCGTCTAGCGATGTGACATCTGGAAGCAATGACAACAAGAAATTTTTATTTGCTTTAACATTTTCGTCTTCTTGAGCTCTGTCTGCGCGCGCCATAATATGGGTTTCGAACGGTAGAATTGCTTTAGAAGTTATGGTTTCTTTTTCCTGTTTAAAGGTTCGAGAAGTAGCAGTAGAAGATGATTGATTTGAATCGTCTTCTTGTGAATACTGGTCATACGCTATTATGCCATCGGTATGTGTGTCTTCTAAATATTCTTCAATCATTTCATCGCCACTGCTATTGTCTTTGACTCTCTTCTTCTGCTTCGGGACTTCATCTAAGAACAACAAAGAGTCATAGTAGTTGTACTTCTTCTTCTTCTTCTTCACTCCTAACAACTTGCTCTTTGCACATATCTTCTTCTCTTTAATGTAATAATCTCTTACATTGCGCCATTTTCTCATTAACTTCTCCACTGGAACAAAAAGAAATAACATTGGGATCGTTGTACTATTTAATACTTATTTATAGTCAGCCAGTAAGAGAATTCGTTCCTAACTGACATATGCCAGTATGACAATTATAGTACATAAAGGAGATGTTTCATAAATGTATAGAGCCTGGGCCAGCACATTGTACACTTAATGTTAGGTATAGTTAAGCTATAGTTAACTGTTTTTAATGTTAATTTCCTATATTTTGACTTAGTTTTTATACAAATTCAATTTAACTCGGCCAAGGAGTGCAACACAACTACTAATAAATATGGTGGTCAGCAATAAGCGAAATTAGATTTTGACAGTGACATTTGATTGACGTGTCATGTATCTAAGGCTATCTATCGTATCTATATTATCTACCATATGACTGCGAAAAAAACATAAAATGAATTCCGAACATACGACCCATTAAATAAATACAATCAACTCTAATCAACACTTGACACGAACACAACGGGAAAATAGAACCGTCAAAGTCGCCAATCGAACGTCATAACCACTGTCATGGCTACCTTAATAAAGGGTTATCTCACTAAAAAACGTTTTAAATAATTAACTATACAATATGTAAAGAAAACCCTGTCCGATCCGTGAAGGTATTGGAAGGTATCGATAACTGATTCTACTAATGGATACAAAGCTGGGCCAAGCTTAAAAAAAAATCCCCCAAAAAAATAAATATTATTTCGCAAAAAGAGGTAGCTGGCACATGTGCGGTATGCAACCCTTCCGCGGGCGGCGGGGGGCAGGGCACGCGGCACGTGGTCGCATCGCTATTCGCTCATAATAATACCGGTGTTGTCACTTTTTCAAAAATTATGAAATTTCGGGGAAATTTGAATAAATTCCCGGGATAAAAAGATTATTTCAAAATTCATTAGTATTGTTACTATGATGATTATGCAAAATTTTATATGATATTTGGTCAAGTGTTTACCTAACCTTTATTATCCTTATGGGTCGGACAGAGTTTTCTTTATATATTGTATATACTTGTATTTTTATTCAAATTAATTTAGTAGTATTTTTATGAAAATCTTTTTTTTTTCTTTTTATCTATATAGCGTACATAGTGGTGGCCCAAAATGAAACATCTCCTTTGTATCCTTAAATCACCAATTAAGATAAAATCATAAATAAATTATCCAGTATCTTTCATATACCTCATAACAAAAAGCTAGCGTAACCTATAAATCCTCAAGTCGCCATGACAGCACTACGTAACTTTACAACATAAAACTAATATGCTATTTGTCACATACTGTATAATAAACTGTTTTATTTACTTTTAACTGGCAACCCTAAAAGGCGCAGCACTATGGCCGGGGAAAGGTAATTCTGCCAAAAATGAAAAATGTTTAATTACAATTATAAAAAAAAGATATATTTTTTATATTACTTTATGACGTCTGTAATAAAAAAATAATCTTATATCATATCTGTATTTTTACCACATTAACATAATTCCATTTTTAAATAAATCTTAATGACGTCATGTTATATTCTCAAAGTTATATACAGTATGTGGAATACTTCATTAATAGTAGTGATTATTGCATAAAACCATAATTTAATTACATATATCAAACTCCTAAAATTCCGCTAAACGAAACCGCGCGGGCCACAGCCAACTTAAATGTTAGTTAAAGAAAAAGCTATGTTACCTCTTTCTCCTTGTTCTGCAGACGAGAAATCCACCCAATTACTGTAAAATACTTGTGCTATCTCTTCCCACGCCTGTCTTCTGGCGACTCGATCCAAATAGCGCTCAGAATTACAATTCCACAAGTTATCCCGAATCTTTACTTCGTGTATTAATTTTTCCGTGTTGAACATTGTTGACAGTTTCTAGTAATAACCGAACAGGTGAGGTAACAGCACGCCGTCGCCGTCGATGCGCGTGTGCCGCGCTACTATTCGTTCAACACGTTTTTGCAGCGTTGCCATGCCTCTCTGTCGGAGCGGCAACGTTATTTCCGTCCGTCCGACCGCAGCAAGATACGGAATGGCCGTGACTCCGCGTGATAATCGTTCGGTAAAATAATACTAGCGGTTATTGTGGCACCTAGGGTGCGGTGAGCGTGTTCATGCAGTCTTTTTGATGAGCTATGTAAGTTCCGCGGGAAAACGTAACTGATATTTTCGCTTTCTTGCGAAACGTAGTTGAGTGAAGATATTGTTTATAAATAAATTGTAATTATCATTAGGAAAAATTATTCTTCAAAAGAATATAAAAGTAGGTAGGTAATTTGATATTATATTAAAGTACTTTTTTTAATTATATCAAGTTTAAATTCTCGACTAAGATAATAAATAAAACTTGTTTTGTTCAAAATACATTGTATTAAAGCTACATATATTAGTCATGACATGAATTAAAGTATTTAAGTATTTACTTAATAAACACAAAAATTTTAATAAACCAATACAGCATTAATCCTTATCCAATTTAATACCTTAAATACACTGTTGATTTAATAGAGATCGTCGCGTTTGCGGTAATACTGGCTGGGGCGACGGGCCGACCCGTGAGAAACCGGGGTAGGTCGCTAGTTTATTATATTTCCCATGATTCATTATTAAACAATTATTACTTATGTAACTGATATAAGTCGTCATCAATTTCAAATAAAACCATTAAATATGTATGTAACTCGAGTTCAGTAGCTTTAGCGATTAGCTTTTTAATATTTTGTATAGTAAGATACAAAATACGATATTAAAAAGCATTATAAGCCCCGCACGATGATATTGCGATTGGCGGCCATCTTGGTGACGTAGTCGAACTCGCTCCGTCGGTACCGTTAGCAAGTTCAGTCCGCGCTTATTCACTTACGCACATCGAATATTTTTGTTAGCTTTCTGTTTTTGTTATCCTGTTTTATTATTGTTCTTGAGTTTTGTTGTTGAGTTTTGTTAGCTGTTACTCGTTTAAATGAGTAAGAAATTAATTCGTGTGTCGTGCACACAGTCGTGCTCGTGAAATTATAATTTAATTATCCATTATTTTTATTAGTGTCCACTTTAGTGGACAATTATTTTGTTAAAGAGAAAAAGGACTGTAAGTTAGTTCTTGAAAGTATAAACCGTGCTTTAAAAAGTGCTTCGGACACTACTGAGGACATTTTAATACCGAAGCAACTGCTAATAGTTATTAAAAATATTTTGCAAAATTCTACCAAGTCACGGAGCGTGTGGCATGTGCCACAGGCGTTGCAAAAAATACTGTGACAAAATTGCGACGAGAGCATGTGTCAGAAACAGCCAGTGGCAGCAAAATGAGAACTATTACTAAAGGAAAAAGACAAAAGAAGGAATATTTCGGCATGTATACGGTGAGGAGAGAAATACCCACAATGCGCAAAATATTGGCGGTATCAAAAGTAGACCTTAATTATACTGGTAGTAAAACTACATTAAGAAACATAATTAAATGTGATTTAGGCTACCAAAAAAGACTGGCTCATTAGAGCTTGAATTTGTGGTCTTTCAATTATGAAAGACCACAAATTCAAGCGTGGAGGGCTAAATATTTACGACGTATGAAAGAAAATGACTCGCTTGGTACTAACAAAAGACCCGTTATTTATCTCGACGAAATGTGGATACCCGCACACTTCACGGTAAAAAAATGTTGGCAAACAGCAACCGATGTCGGAGTGAGATGGAACGACAGCCCCGGCCGCCAATGGATAATAGTTCATGCGGGAAGTTAAAGCGGTTTTGTTTACAATGCCCTTTTAATGTATAAAGCAGACACCAAAACGGGGGATTACCATGATCAAATGAATGCTGAGAATTTCATCAACTGGCTTACAGAAAAATTAGTACCCAACATACCACGCAACTCCATAATTGTGATGGACAACGCCCCTTATCACAGTAGGGAAGAGAATAGGCCACCAAGTATGAACAATAAAAAAACAGTTGATGGTTGAATGGCTACAAGCTCACGACATCGACTCGACAGTACAAAACCTGAACTGTATTTATTAATTAAACGCCACAGACCGGCGAAATTCATAAAATTGACAATTTATTAGCTGGCAGTGGCCATGAGGTCGTTAGATTACCACCGTACAACTGCGACCTCAACCCCATTGAGTACATCTGGAACCTGGTAAAGATGAGGGTGTCAGAAAAGAATGTGGAGCAGTTGGAAAGTCGCATTGAAGCTCTGACGTTGGAGGCGTTGGCGTCAATAACTCCAGGTGACTGGCGAAAGGAAGTTAATCATGTTAAACGGCTTGAAGAGGAATATTGGAATAAAGATCGAATAACTGACGAGTTATTTGTCACAAATACGGCAGACGACAGTGAATGCACAGAAAGCAGTTCTGATTTGGAAGACTATATGAGTGGAATTGAATAAATAGGGTAAGATTATATTGAATTACATATAAACGTTTGTTTACATACTATCCTAGTTTTATTTATAAGCTGATAGATGTAGGTAGTAATTAAAACATGACTGCTACACAGTGGACTCTGGTTCAATTCCCGCTCGTAAATTAACAGAAATGTAGTTAATAAAAATTAGTATACATGTAAGAGAAATATATGAATAAGTATATTTTTCTTACGTCTACAAGAATTATTTCCTTGAAATATTTAATAATGAAAGTTTATTTGTCAGAATATGGATGAGTAGGTATAAAGAGTGTATGTATAATAAAATTATAAAATACAAATAAACTCTTAACCCCAGTTTATTAATTTTGCATTTAACATTCTTTTGCTAGCTGTCCTTTTGCGTGACAGATGACGTCACAAAGCTGTTATTGTGACAAGGTTCCATCGCAATATCATCGTGCGGGGCTTATACGTTTAAATATTTCATAGATTTTTGACGGGAAAGCTAAGATGAGTGTCACGCGCATTTTTCATTGGACTTTTAAAATTATTTATACTTAGTGTCGTTTACTAAATAAAAGCGCATGATTTATGAGTTAAAAGTGCATGCAGTAAATAATTCATAAAGAACATTGAAATATCGCAGCTTAGTGGCCACGTCATGACTTTGCCCCAAACCGGGATCATATACGGTTAACTGTCATTGGCGATATTCGCCATTATTGTGAAATAAAATTTTCAAAGAATTTCTATAATTTGTTACACTTGTTATTAGCAAAAAAGAAAATAAACTAAAACCCAACTACGACAAAAAACGACGCTGAAAAAGTATAAAACAAGATTTTCAGAATACTGAACTGAACAAAGTTGCTAATGTAGAGTGTGTAGAGATAAATTTTCACCATGTAGAGATAAATTTTCATGTTTGGAAAGGTGTAGTCACACGTTACATACACCTACCTACCGTAGCACCTTGACAACGTGTGACTACGCCTTTCCAAACATGAAAATTTATCTCTACATGGTAAATATTGCATACTTCAGAATAGTATTGTATGACATTATTGTCAATTTACAACGAAGGCATCTTGGTAGAGTCTACTGTGTCCATTTACTTGCAACTACATTAGCAACTTTGTTCAGTTCAGTATTCTGAAAATCTTGTTTTATACTTTTTAGCGTCGTTTTTTGTCGTAGTTGGGTTTTAGTTTATTTACTTTTTATTATTTGTACTATTTTTGGTGTTAAAGTGTATTTGTGGCGCATAATATTAACAAAAGTTAAATTGATGAACTAAAAACTAGGTACTTGACATATTACATCAACACGCACGTATAACAACATAAGCCCGAACGCATATAGTGCAGAGGACACTTTTATGGGAGTTTTGGCCAGTTATCAAACTGTTTCCGCCTTCACCGCGTAGAGTTACTCCCAGATTATGCCGTTTTCATTAGTGCATTACATATTCTATTAATGTTCACACTGCTCTACATTACGTAAAGCGATTCACAGTTCTCGTGATCCGCGCTTTACTCTCATCGCTCACATTTGACATCATTAAAGCATTTTTGTAATTATGTACAAGCATAAAGTACTCATGAAGCTCTTTCACGTGATACCAAACACGGTATATTTATTTTAATTTTATATTAACATAGAACTTTTTGTCCGCTAGAGGGCGCAATACTAAATTTGGTAACAAGCTTTATAGCTCATAACTAACAGAATATCAAGGCCCTTCTAATAGTACTGCAGTGGTCTTATTCTGATAAGTAGTAAAGAAGCTATGAACGAAAAGATGTGAATTATATGCAACCAGCCCATGAATACAGGTAAAGTCACAAGCAAATGCTAGCAATATATATATATATATATATATATAAACACCTCTTTGCACACTTAGTTGATCTAGCCGCGATCCCGAACACAATAGACTCCACCTTTAGCACGGAATAACTTTAATCCAGTTGCGTATTTCTCGGGCGGAGTGGCAACGTTGCATTCTGTTAAGCGATGTTGCCAAACATATTCATCGATAGGACATTATACTCGATAAAAATTTTTTCAACAATTTCATGCATTAATGGATCCGTAACGGCTAAATTTTTTGAAGCCACGAGGACTTTTTAGCTCTGAATATATTTAAAAAATCAATTACTTGTGTTGATCCATTTATATACTCGTACTTCCAGTAATACATCTTTTGATCTGATACCTATACCGTAACAATTGATCAAATAGGAATTTACTATAGCTAATCTAGATATTTTATATTCGCAATGCTCCATACATTGTAAGATCTATATATATTTTTTTACAATTCCATGCATTAGTGGATCCATAACGACTATTTTTTTTAAATGCACGAAGACTTTTGGCTTGGAATATATTTCAAAAATCATTGCCTTATGTTGATCCATGTAGCTACTCGTACTTCGTAATACTTATTTTGATCTGAAGATGTACTGATACCGTACCGGTCGATCAATTATGTTTAGTATGAAGTCAAAGTTATTGTTATTAAAAAGCCTCGTACTCAAAATAAAACAATGTTTTCCTGATGTTATAACCCGGGTCAGGAGTTTTGACGGGAAAGTTAAGCTGAGCTTAAATTTTTCCATTAGAGTTTTAAATTACTTAAAGTGTTCTTTACTAAATAAAAGTGCGAGATTTATGTAGTAAAAAATGCATTCAGTAAATAATTCATAAAGAACATTGAGATATCCTAGCGTAGTGTGTACAATAAACATGTGTACCTCATTTATAATATTTTTGTAAATTAAAAAAGATAAACTCAACCACACGTTAGTGGAAATAAAATCATATTTGCTACTTACTAAGTAATAAAGGTAATAAAGATCTGTGGATCTGGTGGATGATTTCTCAGTCTACTCAAAGTTACATACCTATGTGTGTTATAAAAATAATTTCGCTTAGTCGCGTTATATTTTAGCGAAAGAAAGCGCTGTTTTCTAATCAAATCAAATTAAATCATTTATTTGTTAACACAGGTAAATATTGACAGATCTTACAAAGAATAATAATGATATGATGAATGAATAGTAATGGTTTGTGGTAGGTACTGGAACGCGTTAGACACATGGAATGTCAACTTTAGCGGCCGCAATTTCGAAATAGGGAGTTTGCGTTTCGTTCCAACGTCCTAGTTTGAATTTCTTTCGAAAAAAAACTGCATTCGAAACATGGAATACCAAGGAGGTAACTAATAAAAGGTTTTATTCAAATTTTGGACTATCTTGCAAATAGACAGTAGTAGATTGTTTATTGAAAAAAACGAAAGAACATTATAATAGCGCGGAAAAAAATATTATTGTTCATTATTCGTTATTGAACTTAAAAAAGAAAATTATGTGTTTGATTTCCGCAGATTGTTTGAGAAAAGTAGTTAGTAAATGCCTGCGTGATTTCACCGTATACTGATTAGTATGATACTATTGTCATCGGCAGCAGCGCGGGCAATAGCAATAAAAAAGTTAGTAATCAATGTCAAAATCCTATAAAATTTGAATTGTCAACAGAAAAACTATTTTCTTTTGGCAATTTAAGTGTTTACCCGACTTCAAAAAAAGGAGGAGGTTCACAATTCGTCGCAATCTTTTTTTATGTGTGTTCATCGATTACTGTAAGACGCCTGGACCCGTTTACGAAATTCTTGTTTTATTTGAAAGGGTGGTCCCATAGTCACCAGGCCAGGATCTGATGATTAAAAATTAAAGAAATCAAGGAAAACTTTCAAAATTTTTACGGACAACTAGTGCATTTCTAGTTATTTTCATTAAGTATTTTAAAGCACTACAATTTAGTAATGATCTGGAGTAGATATGAAGTCGGGAGACAGTTGAGGGAACTCCTCGACAATTCACAGCAACTGCCTTGCGTTTGAACTTGAGTAATTTGTATTAATAAGAACTTTACACCTAAATGGGTTGTAACTGTCATTAGGGCTCTGATGATGAATACAAAGGCCAGTTCAGGTAACTCTTCAACGGTTTACAGTAGTTCCCTTGTATTTGGAATTAATTAATATATATTGATGAGCAATTTTCACCGATATGCATTATTATGAAAATCTGTAGTAGATTTGATGACGAAGACCACGACCGACAAACATTCATTTTAGCCGACATATATTTTTTTTTAATAATTATAAACTAGCGCTTGACTGCAATTCCGCCTGATGGTAAGTAGTGATGCAATCGTTGATGGTAAAGCGCGCTAGTTTATTAAGCCCATTCACTTAAAAAACCTTAGTGAATAGGAAGGAAGACGGCAGTTGAGCGTCGACAACGCTGCGCCAGAGGGAGATTGATGTGGAGACCCTCCACGACCAAACTCCCGGCACAACAACATTTGGCGCATCGTACCCGGCACACACTGCAACACAACTGCTCAGACCCGTCCTCCGTACGGCTTCACCAAAAATCAGGCCGGTACACGACGAATCGCTTGGCGGCAAGATTTTGTCTGGTGGGTGGTAACTTCTGCCGGCAGCCGATGTTATGGCCTACCACCGAGCAAAGGCACCGAGCATAGTTGCAAAGTTCTTATCAATACGAATTAATCAAGCACAAACGCAAGGTGGCTGCTGTGAATAGTTGAGGAGTTCCCTCGACTGCCTATGGTCTTCATCATGAGATTTACTACAAACCATCTTTTTAACCCATATAGGTGCAAAGTTCTCATCAATATAAATGAATTAAGTCCAAACACAAGGTACCTACTATTAACCGTTGAAGAGTTCCCTGAACTGGCCTTTGCTTTTATCACCAGAGCCTTCATGATAGTCATAACCCATCTTTTTGTAAAGTTCTTATCAATACAAATTAATAAGCACAAACTCAATGTAGCTGCTGTGAATCATTGAGGAGTTCCCTTGACTGTCTAGGGTCTTCATCATCAGATCTAATGCACACCTTCATTTCAACCCATTCAGGTGCAAATTTCGCATCAATATAAATGAATTAAGTCCAAACACAAGGTACCTACTGTTAACCGTTGAAGAGTTCCGTGAACTGGTCTTTTTTTCATCACCAGAGCCTTCATGACAGTCATAACCCATCTTTTTGTAAAGTTCTTATCAACACAAATTAATCAAGCACAAACTCAAGGTAGCTGCTGTGAGTAATTGAGGAGTTCCCTTGACTTTCTCCCGGCTCCATCATCAGCTATACCAGACCTTTATCAAATTGTAGTTCTCTGAAATACTTAATGAAGATACTTAGAAATGCACTAGTCGCCCCTACGATTTTTGGAAGTTCCTCTTGATTTCTTTAGTCTTCCATCATCAGATCCGGACTATGGGACCATTTAGAAAGTTTACCTTTTCTAACATAAAAAGAATTTTGTTAATCGGTTTAGGCGTCTGAGATTTATCGGTGAACATACATAAAAAAGAACTGCTGCTTATCCAATCGCTTCACTCCCTTGGCAAATGCTGCGCCCTGATTGGCCCGTTTGAATTGGATCAACAACTGGTCAGACGCCAAAAAGGTGGATTTGTATAAAACAGCCCTTAATTATTGTTATTACTTATTATTATTCATCGTGACAAATGTGGCTCCGAACGGAGCCACATATTTATGGTCAGATATCAACGGATCAAGAAAAGGCCCCCGGATCAACAAGTGAAAATGGATCAACAAATTACTACCTATACGGCACGTCTGATCAACAAAGTGCCCAAAGGGATATCTATATATATATATATATATATTCAAAATGTACAAGAAAAGCGCTTTCAAATGATACTAAACACGACCTATTTATCTTAACTTTATTTTTTTTTCTCTGTATGTTTTGTCCGCTAGAGGGCGAAACGTTAGATTTTGTGAAACCCTATAAAGCCTATAACCAGCGGACAATTAAGACGCTTCTAATGATATGTCATCTGTCGAATTCGTATAAGTAGTTTAGAAGTTCCGAGGGAACAGATGAATATACATACACAGAGTGGTGCTGACAATCCATACTAATATTATAATAAAAAGTAAAAAAACTAAAACCCAACTACGACAAAAAACGACGCTGAAAAAGTATAAAACAAGATTTTCAGAATACTGAACTGAACAAAGTTGCTAATGAAGTTGCAAGTAAATGGACACAGTAGACTCTACCAAGATGCCTTCGTTGTAAATTGACAATAATGTCATACAATACTATTCTGAAGTATGCAAT
Source organism: Sesamia nonagrioides (assembly GCA_017933935.1). NCBI lineage: Eukaryota > Metazoa > Arthropoda > Insecta > Lepidoptera > Noctuidae > Sesamia > Sesamia nonagrioides. Next base: position 425,925 of record JADWQK010001852.1, read on the forward strand.
ATTCACTATGTAGAGATAAATTTTCATGTTTGGAAAGGCGTAGTCACACGTTGTCAAGGTGCTACGGTAGGTAGGTATATGTAACGTGTGACTACGCCTTTCCAAACATGAAAATTTATCTCTACATAGTGAATATTGCATACTTCAGAATAGTATTATAAGACACTAGCTTTCCGCCCGCGGCTTCGCCCGCGTAAATTTCGGTTATATCGCGCTTTTTAGATTTCCCTCGGGAACATCAAATTTTTCCGGGATAAAAGGTAGCCTATGTCCTTTCTCAGGGTCTAAAGATTGTGTGCTTTCCGCCCGCGTCTTCGCCCGTGTGGTGTTTGGTTATATCGCGCTTTTTAGATTTCCCTCGGGAATATCAATATTTCCGGGATAACAGGTAGCCTATGTTTTTTCTCAGGGTGCAAAGATTGTCTGTGCCAAATTTCATTAAAATCGGTTGAGAGGTTTAGGCGGGAAAGCGTAACAGACAGACAGAGTTACTTTCGCATTTATAATATTAGTATGGATTATTGTCAATTTACAACGAAGGCATCTTGGTAGAGTCTACTGTGTCCATTTACTTGCAACTACATTACCAACTTTCTTCAGTTCAGTATTCTGAAAATCTTGTTTTATACTTTTTCAGCGTCGTTTTTTGCCGTAGTTGGGTTTTAGTTTTTTTTACTTTTTATTGTTTGTACTATTTTGGTGTTAAAGTGTATTTGTGGCGCATAATATTAACAAAAGTTAAATTGATGAACTAAAAAGCATTCTTGTAATTATGTACAAGCATAAAGTACTCGTGAAGCTCTTTCAAGTGATATCAAACACGGTATATTTATTTTAATTTTATATTAACATAGAACTTTTTGTCCGCTAGAGGGCGCAATACTAAATTTGGTGACAAGCTTTATAGCTCATAACCAAAAGAATATTAAGACCCTTCTAATAGTACTACAGTGGTCTTATTCTAATAAGTAGTAAAGAAGCTGTGAACGAAAAAACGTAAATTATATGCAATCAGCCCATGAATACATGTAAAGTGACAAGTAAATGCTAGTAATATACATATATTCAAAATCTACAAGAAAAGCGCTTTCAAATGATACCAAACACGGCATATTTATCTTAAGTTTATTTTTTTACTCTGTATGTTTTGTCCGCTAGAGGGCGCCACCTTAGATTTTGTGAAACCCTATATAGCCTATAACTAGCGGACAATTCAGACGCTTCTAATGATATGTCATTTGTCGAATTCTGTTAAGTAGTATAGAAGTTACGAGGGAACAGATGAACATACATACATACATTATACATAGCCTGTGAAAATCATAACCCTCCTTTTGCTTTGCCGTAGTCGGGTAATAAATGCGAAAGTAACTCTGTCTGTCTGTCTGTTACGCTTTCCTGCCTAAACCTCTCAACCAATTTTGATGAAATTTGGCACAGACAATCTTTAGACCCTGAGAAAAAACATAGGCTACCTGTTATCCCGGAAAAAATTGATATTCTTGAGGGAAATCTGAAAAGCGCGATATAACCGAACACCACGCGGGCGAAGACGCGGGCGGAAAGCACACAGTCTTTAGACCCTGAGAAAGGACATAGGCTACCTTTTATCCCGGAAAAATTTGATGTTCCCGAGGGAATTCTAAAAAGCGCGATATAACCGAAATTTACGCGGGCGAAGCCGCGGGCGGAAACCTAGTACGACAATAAATTAAACATCGTGTACCTCAACACATTCTCAGTCTACCCATAAAAAATTATATAAATATATCCATTAGTTTAGTCACAGGAAATTATTTTTCATTTTTCACATTTTCTACATGATGTACATGTTGATAAGGAAGCGCATACAGGTTAATGACCGCCGCATCCTGCGGTACCAAACTTTTATAATAATGTCTGTAAACTTTAATAAAAAGCATGTCGATACAGGACCGCGCTGCCGCCGTTCGGAGGTCAGTGAACATTGATAAAATATTAAACTAAGGTAGATATGTCACTAGCGCACTAAAAATGAAGCGCACAAAAGGAGGTAAGTCCTGTATCTCGCTTTAGTCACTCTCGATACACTCGTAAAAACAAACGACAAACACTAACAGCGCAAACGACAAACACTAGCCATCTTTTTCTTCTCTATGCTTTAGATTGCGCCCCATCTCACTCACACTGTACCAATGTATGCCGAATAAAAATATGCATGTGTGCTGCTGCTGTGTTCGGCACATTTTTTTTTTGGTCTGTTTGTTAGAATATATCGTATCTGTTTAATATTTTATCAATGTCAGTGAACCAATATTTTTAAAGGATGTTCTATTCCGTTTACATTTGTATGCGATTTAGTTTGTTTGAAATTTTCATGTTTTTATTTCTGATCCTAGTTTTATTTTCTAAGGCTTAGGATTATTCCTATGGATCAGCATTGTTCGTGATTTAAATTATTGTCGTATTGTCAGCACCACTCTGCATACATACATACATACATAGCCTGTCAAAATCATAACCCTCCTTTTGCTTTGCCGTAGTCGGGTAAAAATTGTGGTATCTATTCCACAGAGGTCATTGATCAAAAGTTGAGGTTGAATCTCACCTTGAAAAAAGAAGAAGAAGAAATATTTAACAATATAATACATAATTTGAAAATGCTGTGATTATTTGAGAACCCTATCAATGTATGTTTATTCAATATTTTTATTATTAGTTAATATAATAATGTTTAGTTGCTTGTTATTGCACTACGTACAAAGTTAAGTGTAAGTACTAAATTAAGGTTTCCATGGATCAACGCCACTCGAAATAAAGTTATTGTTATTTTATTTTAAACTGAAATTTATAAGCACAGTCGACAGGTCAAGCTAGCAGAAACTGTCAAATATTCCCTATCAACCTTGAGCCTTAATGCTTTAAAGATAAACTTGAAAATCTAATAAAGAAAATTGACAAATTGTACTTAATAGATTGTAGATTAATATTTCATTGTAAAATGTCCAGTTCTCCTGCCGCATACCACACACTTCGTTGATATTAGAGTATCAGCTAAGCTAAGCTGTTGTCAGAAAGGTTATTCATCCGGTTCCGGGACCCGCAATTCCGGATCCGTTCAGTTATTCCTCGACGCAATTTTGGTTTTTGCGTTGGCGGTAGGTATCTCGCGGACTTCAAAAGTGGAGCTGGTACATTAGACTAATGAATAATTTAAAAGAAAGTTGGTACCGTATGTTTATTAAATGGGATTTATTCATATATTCCATCACCTTTTTAAGAGTTTCAATTGTACCAACTGGACATTCGAAACTTACCTATCAAATGATTCAAAAGCTTTAGAAAGGCCAAACTTTGCAAAAAGGGGTATTATAAAATCACTGATTATTTAGAAGACAATAAAGCTTGGTTCTGAGCTGCTCGCTCTGCTAAGCATTGTTATTAATTAAGTAATATTATTAAGCAATATGCGTAATTATGACATTTTAAATACTGTTTTGTTTTAAATCACGTAAATTATTGTAAACGTCTTCATTTTTAATGTCTGGACTTGAAAAAATACGATGATCCCTGAGTTCGTTTCGGCAATTTCTTCTCAGAGGTAGTCAGTTAGGAAATGCCGGCGCCATCTAGTTTAAAAAAAAATCATCAACATCATCTCAGCGTTAATCCCAGTCGCATCCGAAGCTTTAGTTTAAAAACAAAATAAAACGTGTAAAAGTGATCAGTGATCCTACTTGTTTAATAAACGATTTCATTTCATTTCATTTCATTACCAACCCGCGTGACGACCTGTGTCCCAGAAGTGGTAATATTTATACGCTGATTATGTTATGTTAGAGTAACTCTCGAGGATTCGCATTCCAAAAATTACGAACTTTCGTTTCAAATTTCATCCCAATTAACCCATTTTGGAGATGATTTTTTCTGTGCGGGTTGTATTAAGTACCTACTTTAAGATCTATATTATTATAATCTATGTACTATCAGCTATAGAAGTCCATTCCCACCTTAAAGACTACTGTCGCCTGCGCTAAACCGGCCACGCACACTACCGCATTATTTTTTTTTATCGCAGTCTTCATCTTTCTTTAAAGTAATGCAAAATTTCGTTACTTCATTTGAAGTTAAGTTAGTGGCCGCACTTAACAATGGTGCTATCATAAGCGAGCGATTGTGGGTTCGATCCTTAATAAAGGCAAATCTTTTTGTTGTTTCATATAATTTAAAATTATGATAATTTATTTGTATTTTAAAGTAAAAATGTTTGCAAATAATATTTAAACGAATAGGAAAATTTATTGAATATTTATCCGAAAAAAGGTTTTTATTATATGTTTTAGTTTACTATAGAGGTAATATAATAAAAAATATATAAAAATAAAACAATAAGCATATTATAATGCAATATACTATAAAGTTATATATTATTCGGTATAGATATACTTATACTAACAAATGAAACAAACGTTGAAACGGTAGCATTGTAATATTTTATATAAAAGTAATCCTTGACAAACTTATGATATTGTTATGGTAAAAAATACAAAAAACATTTTTGGTTGTTAGATATGAAAATTATAATATTATACATATATTATGATTAAAGAGGTTATAGCTTAATTATTCATTTTCTTAAAGAAAAGAGGATTGAAGCATAGCCTGAATATTATTGCAATCATAAAATAATCTATACTAAAACACAAAATAGTGCTTATTACATTTACATTTTTTTTTGCGTGTATAGCATGGTACTAGTGCTGTCATCCTGCAGTGACTTTTTTCGGAGTCGGATGGCATGAGATTATAATCTTCAAGCGCTTTCTTAGTTCAAAAGTAAACGAACTTATTTCTTATCGAATTCCGAAATTATTGTTTTTATAATTTACCAAAAGTAATTTGTATTGAAATTGCAAAAGGCGACATCTGTTAGCCATTAAGCCAACCGAACATATTACTGTCACTTAGCTAAATTACTTTAGAGATGGTTTAGAGTCCGTTATTAAGATATATAATGGTATATATTTAAAACACTCTGTAGGACACTTCTGCACTGTGATTGTTATAAATAGTTTTTTTTTTTTTGTTTAGCTCGATAAGACTCCACCAGTCGCGCCAGTTTATTTTTAAACCACGAATGCAACCTCCCTTCTTCGCAAGATTTAAAAGTTTATTCAACGGTAAATATTGTCGTTTCGTTTCACTTGTCTCGACAGCTACCTTCGTCCTCCAACCTCTTGACCTTGACCTCCAACGGCTTACAGTATTTCTCTAAAACAATAACAATTTTATTACACACTTGCTACAAGCGATTAGTTTGCACCTTAACACAAATAATAATAAAAACAACTTACACAAAAGCCGGTTTCATATGATATTTGAGATATATTACTGCATAGGCCTGCATATTGATTAAAAAAGTAAAACTAATAACACAAACTGGTAACTATATGTTCACCAACCAACAACAGCTAAGTAATATTATTTGAGTTATTATAGCTAATAATAGTTATTGTAGGTAGCGGAATATTTTTTGTGAAGGAGTGATTAAGATTCTTTCAAGTCTACCGTCATCTTTTTATAATGACTCTAATATAGAAAAAATCTTAAAAGAAAGTATCATCTTTAAGTTGCGGATCGGTATTTTTAGATATTTTTGTTGTCAGCATTCATAACTCACCAATAAACATTTAAAAAATATTTTGTAAGTTATTAGATTTGAACTCGAACCACCTTGAACGCCTATCAAGGCGAAAACCGTTAGGCCATTGAAATACTTACTGTGGACGTTGAAATTAGTAAGTAGTACCTAACAATCATAAGCGGGCAGCAAGTTGTCAAAGTGTATGAGTGTGTATCAAACTTTATTATAGAAGAAGGTCGTAACTACAACTAGTATTGCTTGGCCATAGTTTTGTGAGATTGCAACTCGACTTTTGGTCTTGACTGTAACTTTGTAACCATTTATATACACTACTGTACGAAATACATATTCGAGCCTTCAGTAGTTTCTTTTACCATCAACAGGGTTTCTGCTTATTTTCAGGGCTCACGGCTAAACCATAACAGCAGCATGAGTTGATAGATCAGGATCCGTTTGGAATGCACCTTAAGAGGGACTCTAGTGGTGCTTTCTTTATACAAACGTATTCCGTTGTTTTCTTCGTGGGTAATGCTATTAGAAAATATTTTTTTTTCTACATTTTTACACCGTGATTATACGTGCCCCTATCATTTGAATTTTCACGAAACTTAATTAATAAAAGAAATACGACACTTCAAAATCGCGAAAAATAACCCATTTTTACCGTTGATGTTCAGGGCCTGTAGCCAAAGTAACATCGCTTCATAGCGAAGCGAAATCGAATACCAAAGCAACCAATGGCGGGAACGATTGACCACGCGACGCGATAAATCACGTGGTCAATCGTTCCCGCCATTGCTTGGTTTAGTATTCGATTTCGCTTCGCTAGCGAAGCGAAAGCGATGTTACATTGGCTAGGGCCGCAGATAACTATTAGACAAACGTGATAAGTTTTTGACAAAAAAGAAAATAATAGAAGCATATGTAGGTATATTTTTCCTCTAAATTTTGATATAAGCATAAATAATTGAGATCTGTCGTGTTTTGAAAAAGAAAACAGCGGAATACGAAACGTCTTTTAGTCAACGTTTTTGTAGGTAAAATCAGCCTGAGCTGCAACTGTCCTTTTCGCACTTTACCGGGAGATGTTGGAAGCAGCGCGACTGCAATAGTTTCTTCAAATACCTATTTTCCAAATTCCTTGGCACTAGAGTCCCCTCTTAAGCCGTTGATCTCGACTAGCATTCGTAGATCTTTGATTCTCGTTACGAATTGTCAGAAGCCCGAAAGTTTGGTCACCTGTCTTACCAAGGGAAATCGTAACTGGGTTATAGAGGTCAGACAGGCAGCCGCCCCATGTAAAATACTAGTACCTACCTATACAGATGACTCTGATCAGACTAGAAGCCGACCCCAACATACTTGAGAACTGACTAGGCAGATAATAATGCTCCTCATTCTCGTTATAGCAGGAAGTAAGAAACAGACTTTTTCTATGGAATCTGACATATTCACCCGCCGCCATTTAGTTTTGTGTTTTCACGATTTTATAATTCCTTGCCAAATAAGTATAGCATACCAAATAAGTATATAGTATCTTCTCTCTCTCCAAATAAGTATATCTGGAAAGTTACATTTTAGGGCGCTACGTTCAGCGTGCGCGGAAGCAAAATGGCGGCGGGTCACAGATACTACTACTATTATTATACTTTTTGGATACTACAAAGGTTCTATTGTGCCAGTTCATCGACATATACTAATGGGCTTGCCTTAAAGATGAGAATTGTGGCACTCCGAAAGAAAGAGAGGAATCATAGTTTCGTCTATTTTTATCTCTCTCAAAATCATCAATCATCTATGAGGAAATAGATAGTGCTAGACCGAAAGCATAGGCCATCTCTCTCACTCTTTTCAAACAAAAAATATACTACAAGTTATACGCGTACGGCATGTCCATTAGTGTATGTCTATGTGCCAGTTAGCCTGAGCATTTACTGTTAGTGAATGAATGAATATAGAAAGAAAATAAAAAAAAAACGTTTATTTAGGGTAAAGATGGCGCAGAGCCAGAATACAAATACAACAATTAACAAGTTGGAGAAAATTTGAGTCTAGAGGTACGGACGACAGCAGGTAAATTTACCCGAAACTATCAAAAATTTCCAATCAACCTTGTTTATAACAAACTTGGCCTTGTTTATAATAAAATTGAAAATGTAATAAAGAAGTCTGACAGATTATAGTAGCTTGATGTACTGTCGTCTGTACATAAAACGGCCATCGCTCAACAAAATGCCAAGAATAGTATTGTAGGAATTTGTTGAGCGATGAGCGATGACCGTTCTACAGCGAGACAGAGCCACAGTGGTGATATTCAGCGGCAGACGGCAAGTTTAAGATTTTCATTAACCAGATTATTATCTTACCAAAGAGTATGAACATGTCTTCAGGGAAATGTCTCCCGGGCAAAAGAAAAGGTTTGATGATGTATACCACGCCGTTACCGATAATGACCATCCAGAACACCATGGCCCTCTTCTTGACCTGCCTCAGGGTACTCAGTAGGTTGTTAGCGAACCTACTTCCAGGCACAGCGGTGGAGTCGCATGCCAGGCATTCGGCCACTAGCTCCCTGACTTTGTCACTGCCAAAGACAAAAGGTACGGATAAATTAAAAATGGAATGTGTACAATACGCCAAAATTCTTTTCACGCTTGGCGAAAATTGGAACTAACGCCGCCATCTTGTGCTTTTTATACTATTTCTTTGACAGTACACAAATGTTTATTATAGGCAGCATTAAACAATTAAAATGTTTATTATTTGTAAGATCAAAGGTGGCAGAAAATCGAATCTTTTAAAAAAAAACTATTTTCATCCGGTTTTTGTACAGATGACAGCAGATCAAGCTACTTGAAACTTACAATTATTCCCAATCAACCTTGAGCCTTAATGCTTTAGCGATAAAGTTGATAATCTAATAAAGAAATCTGACAGATTGTAGTAGCTTGATGTGCTGTCGTCTGTACCTATAGATTAATCGCATAGGCTCATAGTTTTTTTTTTTTATATACAGTGAAACTTGCTTAAGTGGGACCTGGATAAGTGAGAAACCTCCATAACTGGAACTCATGCTGAGGTCCCAACACTTTGGCACTGAATTACCTTCTGTTAGTGGGACGAGGTAAGCCTCTATATCTGGGATTTGTTCTTTCGATTTATCATCATAGTTAACTTTAACTGAGACGGCGAGTAAATTTTAAATCCATAAACCTCTGTAACTGAGATAACATTGTTTGTTTACTCATTCATTTGTATGATTACCTTTAAGTATATGCATAAACCTGTGTAAATGAGACAGATATTTATTTATACCTGTATATCTGAGAGTTCTGAGACACTGGGTAAGTGGAATATCTCTATAAGTGAAACGACATTGCAGGTCCCTTTGATGCTCAATTTAACCAGGTTTCACTGTATAATTATAAACTAGTGCTTTTGCTACCGCAATCACAGCTGATAGTAAGCAGTGATGCAATCGTTGATGGTAAAGCGCTAGTTAAGAGCCTATTCACTAAAAAACTGAGTGAACAGGAAGGAAGTCAGGAAGTTAAGCGAGGTGAAGCAAATGTTAAACCCAACAACATGACTAAAGATCCTGCACCAGAGAGAGATGGGAAAACCACAAAAAAATCTAACAACGTTAATGTCTTCCATAATTATTTCTATATAAAAATATCATCTCGTCTTATATGCAGAGGATGCGTGGTAATCACCAAATAAGCTACAGTGTCTACGGTAAATTTTAGTTTTATAGTACTGCATATACAGAACAGGTCTATTAGATACTTACATATGAAAGAACATATAGATCAGCTTGACAGTCCTGATTTCGCTGGTAGTCCCCAGTGAGAAGACAACAATAGCCGCGAGCAGGTCGCCAGTGGCCGGACATCGAATGCACACGAACCAGACCATGGACACAAGGTACACGTAGAAGTAACACAGGCATATTAACACAGTCAGGATGTAGAAGAATATTGGTATTCCTGGAAATTGATAGAGGAGTTAGTTGACATCAGGCTGATCTATACAAATATGATAAAGAAACAGTTAAAATCGTGTCAAGTCGTGAGTCTGAATAAAATAAACTGAACCATAAACAGTAAGCAGCACTGTAATAGCATAACACATTATCAGTAGCATTCTGACAGTTCAACAACATTAATTACGTTATTTAAATTATATATACGGACAAATCACACAGCTAACCCCAAAGTAAGTTCGGGACTTGTGTTATGGGATATCAAAACAAAATCAGAGCATTTATTTCAAATAAACCAGTACAGGCACTTTTGAATTGTCAGAAAGTCCGTCAATCAGTAAGATGAAGCTAGTCGCCCCTTCCAAAGAGTAGGTACCTATGGAGAAGAACGGGCAATAAACTCCATGGAAACTTTTTTAAAATTATAAAGCTATTGATACAAATACTTGATTACATCATTCAGGTTGAAATCAACCCGTGTGAGAACGATGCAGAAATATATTGTAGGCTGAGAGCACAATGCAAAGATAGTTTTGTCCAAGGTTCAGCAGCTGCAACAGTATTCCCGAATAGTACGTTTAGATCCTGTGTAGCTGCACCAGTGCCGAACACCCTGTCAGCGATGCAATCGTAACGTACAATATGCTTGGCTATATAGTGTGTAATACTGGCTTTGAGTAAAAAATATAAAGAATTAAAAATTAAAACTACAAGAGGAGGAAATCAAAGAAAATCAGTGTATAGAAATCAGACGCAGCTCAAGCCCAAGCCTTTTGTCCTCAATATAATCCTTAACACTACTAACTCAACGATACTATATTTATAATAGATACATATATAGATAAACATCAAGAGCCAGGCCAATCAGGAAAAGATCGTTTTCCATCATGGCCTGGCCGGGGATCGAACCTGGGGCCTCCACGTCGCAGGCAGGCGGGTTGACCGTTGCGCCATCTTTTTTATACATCCATTTGAGGCATCACAGCCCATACAACACAAACAATACAATATTAAAATAAATCCAGAAATACAAATAATAATAATCAACTACATATACAAATATATTATGCAAAATTTAAAATGACAAAAAAAAAGAAAAAAAAAGAGACAATATTTAATAGTACGCCTGCTTCCGAGTCATTTGTTTGTTTATCAGTACATTAATCATATAACAATGATTAATATAGTGACAATCAAACCTATTCGCAAATAAGCTCAGAATAGTGTTGGAGGTGATCCGGAGCCTGCGCCCCAGGGACGCGCCACGCTTTCGCATTGTCTTATAAAAACAGTCGACACGGACATCGGCAAACATACCCGAGGCGCTGCAATGCCGGGGCAGCCCCAACAATACCCTAAACACATTATTATACTGTACACGGAGAGCGCTGTACTGCTTCTGGGTATATGACACCCACAGGCCCGCCGCATACAGGGACATACAAAATGCTCTGAAAAGAGTTATTTTGACGGCCCCCGAGCAACGAACAAATCTGCGGGCAATCATATTGGCCCTCACAGATAACGCCCTCCGCTCTCTATCGATGTCCGCATCATCCCTCAGGTCAGAGGTCACGATATGCCCGAGATATTTAAACCGTTGAACTCTATTCAACCCAACACCGTTCAACGTAATAGGCGGAACAGAATCCAAGCAGCTCCGACCTCTGGCCTGAAAGACCATGCATTCGCTCTTTCTTTGCGTTGTGTACCAAGCCATGACCCTGCGCGTAGCGCTCGCAGACGCCCAGCAACCTAGACAGACCACACACGGAAGCGCTCAGCAGCACCATATCGTCCGCATAACTAATATTGTTGACACAAACTCCGTCAATATGGCAGCCGACACGGGTGCTACTGAGCTCCTTTATCAGTGCGTTAACGTACAGGTTGAACAGCTTCGGCGAAGTCAATAAACACTACTAAATACCGGTCAAGCTGTGTATTAAGCAAACCGTCAAGAACCTTAGCTAGCACTGTTGCTAATGAGATTGGCCTGTAGTTGCTGGCGTCGCTTAAATCCCCGGTCTTACTCTTCACAATTGGTACCACCAAGGTCCTCATCATCATTTCTGCTGGTATGTATGCATGTCCTATACAGAATGAGCATGGCAAAGACCATCATGGCCAGGAGACTTACGTCCTGACATTGTCTTTATAACTTCCCGAACACTCTTGGCTGTGAATCTGGTGCTTATCTCATGTCCATGTGATCCTTCTGCACCGGATGATCGTGATGGTCCCAATGGCAATTTCACTAAAAAGTGATCCCTAAATATATCAGCAATACATTTCGGATCACTCACACCGTTGACGCTCATGGGTAAACCCGGCTTATTGTTGAGCCTACTAGTAGTATTCCAAAAGTTACGAAAGTCATGTTTCGAATGTTGAGAAGCGAGGATGTCCATCTTTATCAGCTCCTTATTGTTTTGGCACCACTTTAAGTGTGATTTAAAGATTCTACGACTCTCTCGCATCTCCTTCCAAACAAGTCCTTCACTCGCTGTAGCACACCGAACCCAATCCATAAACTTACACCGAGCTACCCCGTGAGCATCACGAACATGCCTGTTCCATCCGATTACGGGCTGTCTTCCTCTCGGTTTAACAATAGTATGACTCTCAGAGGCGGCTTTACACAATGCATCAACAATCTTACGATACATACTGTCAATTACACACATATGGTCTCTGTTGTTACAACGTTTACTACTACAGTGTTACGGAATTCAGGCGGAAAATCAATGTCTCATAAACTATCATTACATAATTTATTATACAAGTCTATTTGTTGGTGGCTTCTTTCCCCTTATTTTATTTTGTTGCATTTAACATTTTGTAACAAAATCTTTGGTTTTACATTAAATAATGTTACACTTAATAATGAGTGGAAAGTGGTCAGACCACACCGGATCGTACCTGATGTGTGTGTCGACTACAGTTTAAAGCCGGGTTAAAAGCCAATTCAGTTACCACACAGTGGTCTAATCATATAAGAGCACTATTAGCGTCACTTATAAAACTATATGTGTCAGACAGTAAACCTAATTTAATGAGATCGGCACATTTCCAATCCAATTCGTTGCAAAAATTTGAAAGTTCATAATAAAATTGCTCACCCGGGTGGGCATTGAAGTCACCCAGCATGTAAACACACTAAATACCTTCACTGCCCACCACTGCGCTCAACGTTGCCATACAATCAGTAAACTCAGACTGACGTCTGGGAGGTCCTCTTTTCCGAATGGCATAGTAGGTGGGATAATTCCATCAAGGACCTCCATCTATTCTTTCCATCCGTTGGCGATCGGCTGGCTAAGACATGGCTAGAGATTGACCACTGCGTTGCCCAATTTCTCACAGGTCATGGCAATTTTAAAAGTAAACTGTATTCTTTTAAACTTGTTCCTTCACCTTTGTGTCAATGTTCTACATCGAACTGTGAATTTGAACAGTCCGCACATCACATCTTGTGGGAGTGTGTTCTTTGACAGAATGAACGCAATATTATGTTGGATAGTCTACAAGTTACATCCGGACACATTTATTATACGGACCTTGTAGAAACTAGAACCAATTTCCTTGCGTTCAGGCGCTTTTGCCATATCTATTATTAGAATCAATTGTAACATTTGTAACAGCACATACCTACTTAGGACCCATTAACTTTGTCAAATTTTATTCCGTGGTGCTTGGCAATCTAGGCTTCTGCCAGTTGCAACAATCGCTCTTTGTGCCGATTGGCCTAGTTCTGTTCTGTCCCCTGCTTATTATGGAGGGAAGTGGAAAAAATATATTATTCCTTACTCCTCCGCTATTCTTTTATTAATGTCGTTGCGGGACCCTAGATAGTTGAATCGTTTCTCCGGGACTCGTCGAGCTTCATTGCTCGGCGTTTTTCTGGCGGTCTCCACTGTTGATTCTGACTTTCAGGAGTTGCAGTGGGTGGGATGACGTGTGGCGGGTCTTGTCCCAAAAAGAAAAAAAAACTCAGATTCGCCGTGGTATCAGTCGGCATGTACACACTGAACACTAAGAATGACCTTTGTTCTATCACCACTTTAATACAGCACACAGCCATGCAGGACGACGAAAATTGAGCAGAAACATTTTTGAAACAATATTATGGAGCAATATGTGTTACGCCATTAGAGTACTGATGTAAGGTCTCGTTCTAGGTATGAAGGAGACGTTACGTCAACTGTAACTTTGCAGCAACTTTAGAGATAGTATTAATAAAATCATGTTTTATAAATTTTTGTATAAAATTGTAGACTTTAGTATAAAATAAAAATCAAAAGCTCTTATCTCAGAAACGGTGTGTTTTTGAACGATGCTATCACTCCAAGCCACAATTTAAAAAAAATCATTGTATGGACTTTTAATGTTAACAACAATCAGATGACTACTGGACTATTTTTTGATTTATCAAAAGCCTTTGACCTGGTATCGCATGACATACTGCTAGAAAAGTTGGAAGCTATTGGAATAAGGGGACCCGCTCTACGGTGGATAATGTCCTATTTGAGTAATAGGAAACAATGCGTTACTATCAATAGAATTAACAAAAATAGAGACATGACACCCTACTATTCAGAATATAGACATAATAAATACGGCGTACCACAAGGAAGTGTGCTTGGCCCAGTATTATTCCTTATATACATAAATGACATTACAGAAATAACCAAGCATAAATGCATCCTATTTGCTGATGACATATCTATTGTAGTAGCAACTGATAAAAAACAAAATACCATTGGAGATCATGAGTGTGAAATTAATAATACAATCAATAAATTAATAAATTGGCTTGACATTAACCATTTAAAAATAAACCTAAACAAATCCGTCTATATACAATTCAATGATACAAATAATAATAAAAATAACATTAAACTTAATATAAATAAACTCAATGAAGTAACACATACAAAATTCTTAGGTATAATAATAGATAAAGATATAAATTGGAAATTACATGTAGATAATGTTAGCACTAGAATTAATAAATTTGTATACGCACTGAAGCAAGTTAAAAATGTTACCAATATGAAAACTGCTTTAATATCATATCACGCCTATGTTGAATCGATATTACGATACGGTGTTATAATGTGGGGCAATAGCACTGATATGACTAGAGCATTCATTGCTCAAAAAAAGTGCATAAGATCAATTTGTGGACTACAACCCGACGATTCATGTCGACCAATGTTTCAAAGACTTGGCTTGTTACCGCTCCCATGCATTTACATTTACGAAATATGCGTATTCGTAGTTAAGCATATAAAGCTGTTTAAAACTGCAAATGAAATATGTCCACGTATCAGACGAGATCCTTTTAGATTAGTACAGAGTGATCTACCAAGACTGACCAAATACAATAAAAATTGTCTTGCCACATGTATGCGGATATATAACAAGATGCCAAGTCATTTCAAAGTATTAAATATAAGATTATTGAAGACTGCATTCTATAAATGGTTAAATGAATGTAATTTTTATAGTTTAAAAGAATTTATGGATCATAAATGTTAATGCCTTAAATAGTTTAGTTTACCTTAAAAATTTTGCGTGCTATGTTCATCTTAGCTAAACATGCTTGTACATACTGTATTTTTATTGAACACCTTTGTATACCATGTTTAATGCAAATAAACGATTTATTATTTATTATTTAAAACAAAATATAATTTGTTCTTTCACTACCAGTAGCGCCATCTAGTATGAATGTATGTACTAATGTTAAACTTTCACCGCACTTGTAGAACAGCCATCACGTTTTAATGGGTTATGAGTCCAAAACCTTTTAAGTTATCGGTGTAAACAAAATATCTCTGCGAGTTATTCAGTGAATTTGAATTTACGGGGACATGAAAATTATGATGGTTGGGTTTATAATGGCGCCGATTCAGTTGTTCACAAACTAAACTAATTTTAAGTTATGTGCATCTTTTTCTTTCCATTTCGTTAGGAAAAAGATAGAAGATAAAATGTGTCAGTTTAGACCTGTCAAATTAGTGCGCTCCTGACGTAATTTGGTACTTTAAAAAAAAAAGTGTTGCTGCGTGCGGCCCCCCTTCGCCTGGGCATGGATTGCCTACCGCACATGTATTAAGTTACCTCTTTTGCGAAATAATATTTATTTTTTAGGGGTTTTTTTTTAAGTTTAGCCTGTCTTTGTTTAGTAGAATCAGTTATCGATACCTAACAATACCTTCACGGATCGGACAGGATTTTCCTTACCTATTATATTATATCGTATTCATTTGTATGAAATTGACAGAGTTCCCCTTTTTTAAGGATGGGAAATCATCAAATGACCTCTCCCGCTTGGGCTAAGCGGAAGAGCGTAGCAGACTTTTATTGACTGAAACCCACCCGTGTTCCTTTACTTGCCTATGCGCCAGGGTCACGGTTTCTGTTCCGAACCACCCGCGGGCCTGCTGGGTAATTCATATATCATAGCAATGGGTTTCTTTTTGACGGTTCAACAACATTCATTGCGTTATTTACGTTATTGAGCAGACACAGTTTCATACACATGGAGCAGTGGGTTAACAATATGTTTCGAAATGATTCTAACTGATAGTAATATGTCTTTTTTTGTTTTTTTTTTTTTTTGGCGGGAAGCTTAAGATGAGTGCCACGCTCATTTTTCATTGGACTTTTAAATTATTTATAGTGTCGTTTACTAAATAAAAACGCGTGATTTATGTAGTAAAAAGTGCATTCAGTGAATAATTCATAAAGAACAGTGAAATATTGTAGCATAGTGGCCACTAGTAGTAGTTGGTGGTAGTTTTAATCTGCTTTGTACCAAAACTTCCTCCTAGTGTCAGTTCACGCGAGAAACGAAAGGAAATAGGTTTAGTTAGGATAAGTTTAGGATAAGTTACAAAAGAAGACAAGATATAATTAAGACTTGGCTTAAAGGTCTTACAAACCAGGCCATAAAATCCCCCAAAAAAAATGATAGTAATATTCCGTTACGCCATTAATGTGCTCTTAGTTATTGACAGGTGTCAAATTCACACACTTATTGTAAAAATGCAATAGCTTACCTTTCTTATTCCTCCCATCAATATTCAAGATCATGGCTCTCATCATCACAGACACGTTCCACAGCATAGTCTCCACATCACAGTACTCGAGGCCGAACTTACGAACAGTCTTCATCATTGCCATGTCCAATTTTCCAGCGACGGTGTTTCCGTCGGACTACAATTTGAGTGACTTCAAGGCTAGAGTGAATATGCTCTCAATAAACTAGCGCGCTTTACCAACTACGATTGCATCACTGCTTACCATCAGGCGGGATTGCAGTTAAGCACTAGTTTATAATATATAAAAAAAAAATACAATAAATAGCTGGCCTGCAATCAGACAGCTCATGTCCACGCCATGTCTGAGGCTAATAATCCTAATAATGGTAACTAATTTAATTCGAAGTTTGAAAAAGGTTTGTCATTGCATAATCATTGCTTACATACAAAATATAGTATTAAGTTTAGTCTATAGGTACATACAAAACTTCTGTGCAGCTGTTTCGTTTTTACGATAATTTACCAGAATAAAATAATCAGTAAAGTTATATAGATATCAAATTAGGGTTATCAAAGTGCTTTTCTTCTTATAGCCCAATTGAAACTTTATGACGGCTTGAACATGAGTTGAGACGATGCGCAGTATAATGCGTTTCACGTAAGAGTTTCCTTCGCTGTTATGTTGGTATTCATGATTATCAGAAACGTCAAACGCTTAGACGCTGTTGAGGTTTTTCGGTATTTACAATTTTTTTATGCTTTCCATTATGCCAAAGGTACTTAAAATGGTGAAAGGAAGATGGTGCGAA
Organism: Sesamia nonagrioides; assembly: GCA_017933935.1. Classification (NCBI taxonomy): domain Eukaryota; kingdom Metazoa; phylum Arthropoda; class Insecta; order Lepidoptera; family Noctuidae; genus Sesamia; species Sesamia nonagrioides. The sequence continues at coordinate 443,394 of JADWQK010001852.1, forward strand.
AAAGTAAAAACTTTTTGTGAAAGTGAAAAACATAACAAAGCGCCAATAATCCCATTGGAATTGGCATGACAACGCGTTGGCGCCATGACCGGTATGTAAAATAGGGTTACCATTACATGCCTCAAAGTTCCCGCTGTTATAAGTTATTTATGTACCTATTTGGTAACAACACTGTCGGTGATGATACCTGGCTCGACCTGATCCTCATTTCTAATCCTTCCCTAGTTTCCTCACACGGTCAACATACCGCTGCTGGCTTTTCTCATCACGACCTTATTTTCCTGTCCTATATCCTTAAACCTCCAAAACCAAAACCTAAATTCCAGTACAGGCGTGCCTTTGCGCGGATGAACACGGAACAACTAATAAATGATGCTGCAAGTATTGACTGGACGCCCTTGGAGGAAGCTACTACTGTTGATGACAAGGTAAATCTTTTTAACTTAGCTGTTGTCAAACTGTACGATACTCATGCTCCCATTAGGAAAATAAAGCTGAAGCGGCCGCCTGCTCCATGGATGAATCAAGGTGTTCGGATGGCGATGCGGCGTAGGGACCGCGCGTTCCGGAAATATAAAAGGGATAGGACGGACGATAACTGGACTCTCTTCAAAACTGCTCGCAACCGTTGTAACCAGATGATACGCAACGCTAGACGCCGCCACATTCTTGATAATATCACTTCCTCTTCTCCTGCTGATATTTGGAAATTCCTTAGAACTCTAGGTATTGGCAGAACGCGGCATTCAGACCTTCCTAATACATTTGGTTTGGACGATCTAAACCGTCATTTTGCCACTGTCCCAACTCTCGATAGTCATACTAAATGTCAAACTATTCACTACCTTACTGGTCTGACGCGCCCCAATATTACCCCCTTTGTCTTCACCCCAGTTGACCCGGAAGAGATTAAGAAGATTATCCTATCTATTAAATCTAAAGCCGTAGGGTGTGATAACATCAGTCGTTACATGATAGTGACGGCTCTTGACCCGCTCCTTCCTGCAATTTCCCATGTTATTAACTTCTCCCTATTTACTGGTGACTTCCCTTCGCTATGGAGGAAAGCTCATGTTTGTCCTTTACCTAAAGTTCCAAATCCCACCCTTCTTAGCCACTTCCGTCCCATCTCTAAAGTGCTTGAGGCCTGTGTCCATAAGCAATTCTCCCACTTCATTCAGCTAAACTCTCTCATTAGTCCTTTCCAATCCGGGTTCAGGCCCGGCCACAGCACTGTTTCTGCTTTGCTTAAAGTGACTGACGATATAAGGCGGGGAATGGAAGACACTAAAGTCTCCGTTTTAGTACTGATCGATTTTTCGAACGCTTTCAATACCGTCAGTCACGAAGTCCTTTTGTCCATCCTTTCCCATCTTATGGTCTCTTCCGAGGTTCTGGCTTGGTTCTCCTCGTATCTTCGGGGGCGTCAGCAGGCAGTTCTCGCAAGAGATTCGTCTTCTAACTGGTGCGAGCTTGTTTCTGGCGTCCCTCAAGGCGGTATATTATCCCCACTTTTGTTCTCAATCTTTATTGATCTTATTACTACTGAACTTCAGTGTGCGTATCATCTTTACGCTGATGACTTACAGCTCTATACTCAGGCAAGTGTTGACAATTTATCGGATGCGATTGACGAGCTGAACCGAAATTTGGGAGTGGTGAGGGACTGGTCTAATCGTTTCGGAGTAGCGGTTAACCCTACAAAATGCCAGGCCATCATTATAGGGAGTACTTTTAGTCAGCGTAGGCTGAGTGGCTTAGTGGTACCACCAGTTTTCTATGACGACAAAGTCATTCCGTTCAGCTCTGATGTCAAGGATCTGGGTCTGTATGTTGACACTTGCCTGGACTGGCGTAAGCAGGTTGCAAGTGTAAGCAAAAAAGTCACCGGGACATTGCGGTCGCTTTATAGGCTAAAAAATGTTCTTCCATCACACATAAAGGCAATGCTTGTTCAATCCCTTATATTCCCCATTATTGATTATGGTGATGTGTGTTATTACGACCTGAATGCAGATCTACTCAATAAACTTGACCGACTTCTAAATAACTGCATTCGATTCGTATTTAACCTTCGTAAGTACGATCATGTATCTTCCCACCGGTCCATCTTGAAATGGCTACCCATCAGGCAACGCAGAGCTCTAAGAGCTTTGACGACCTTGTTTTCACTCCTACACAAACCCTGTTCTCCTTCTTATCTTACTTCTCATTTTCAATATTTATGCTCTGCGCATAATAGGAATCTTCGTTCGTCCAATAATTGTCTTCTACGATGTCCTTCTCACCGCTCTGGTTTTCTTAAGTCTTCATTTCTTGTCCAAGCGGTTTTTCTTTGGAATGACCTTCCTCAGAACATCAGGACGTTGACCAGTCGGTACACTTTTAAAATTAAAGCTCGGGAATACTTACGCAAGAAATTGGCAGATTCATCAAACATATAATTTATTCTTTTTCTCTATCTATATTTTTTTATCTCTCTCTACTGTTTATATTTTGTATGTATGTATTTATGTATTTATTATAATATTTTTTTTTCTGTGTTTCTCTTTTAACTTCTCTTTTATATCTTTGCACCTACCATGTTTTGTCTCTGCATCACCTTAAGGTAGACTGGTAGAAAATGCCTAAGGCATTAAGTCCGCCATTGTGCAATTTTTTTTTCATTGTGCATGAAGTTTTAATAAATAAATAAATAAATAAATTCATACCTACTTCTAGAAATGTTGCACTTATACTAAAAACATTCACCATCATCAGCCTCTACTCGTCCACTGCTGGACATAGGCCTCCTTCATGGCACGCCAACAACCTCGATCCTGAGCAGTTCTCCGCCAGCCACTACCAGTCACCTTTGTGATGTCGTCGCTCCATCTCGCCCAAGGACGTTCTACGCTATGTTTGCCGAGACGCGGTCTCCACTAGAGGACTCGTTTACCCCAACGGTTGTCGGTCCTGCGGCATATGTGACCAGCCTATTACCACTTCAGCTTGCTAATGCTCTCAGCTATGTTGGTGACTCTGGTCTTCTGTCGGATCACCTCATTTCTGATGCGGTCCTTCAGAGAGACGCCCAACATAGCCCGCTCAATAGCTCGCTGAGCGACTTTAAACTTATGGACTAGTCTGACCGCTAGTGTCCACGTCTCGGCTCCGGAAGTCATGACAGGTAGGACGCACTGGTTGAAGATTTTAGTTTTCAAACATTGGGGTATGGGCGACGAAAATACCCGACGAAGTTTACCAAATGCTACCCATCACAGCTGGATCCTTCTATTTGCCTCCTTCTCGAAGATGTTTTTCCCTAATTGTAACGTTTGCCCGAGTTATACATATTCTGAAACAACTTCGAGCGGCATTCCGTTTATGGCAACCGGTCCCGGAGTGACCCGTTCATTGAACATAATTTTGGTCTTGTCTAAGTTCATCCGGAGACCGATGCGTTGGGAAGAGTCAGCTAAGTTGGCCAGCATTTGCTAAAAACATTATTTATGTAAAAAAGTATTCGTGATAAATTTGGTCTTTGTTTTAGGGATCTCTGAAAAAACTGTGACGATAATTACTCAAGGAGGTACGAAAATTACTCAAAATATTATGAACATAGCAGATTTGTAGTATCATGTGCACATTTGAAATAATTGATAAAATTATTTATGATGTATTTTTTATATCATAACATATTTTATAAGTAGTTGTTAATTTAGATTATAATTTATATATGATTGATTTAGTTAAATAATTAATGTGATAGTACTATAATTAAAAAAATATATTTTAAATCAGTTGAAATATCACTTTCCTGGAATCGAATCCGCACACTCATACTGGAGAGGCTGGGCCACAACACACACCACATAATATACCTAAAGACTTATACATGAAGGCAAATAACTGTAGCCATAACGAACTATCTACCATAAACAAAAATGCAAGTAACAGTTATACTTATTTAAGGTGCTGGCTGTAAAAAAAAACCAGAAAGATCAAATTGAATAAAACCTATCTTAAAAGCCTCATTAAATCTGGTGCCCTAAAAAAGTTCGAACAAATTTCCCTGATAACCATTAACAATATTTTACTGAACAAACTCTAATTTTCCATAGACTATAAAAGGTCATTGGGCGTATTTAGCTCATAATATCGGACCCTTTTTCTGAGTGAAAAAGATAAAGAAAATTATACAGTAAGAGGGCAAAGTTATTTGAAAGAAACATTACAAGTTGTACAAAAGAATCTTTTTCTTTTAATGTTTAACTTTGGGAAAGTTGAACTGTGTTATTATTGTTATTGCTTTAATTTTTATTTCTATATCTTATTCTTTATTACTACATCGTCCGTATTTTTCGAATATTAGGCAGAATTTTAAAAGAGATACTATATACAATATGTAAAGAAAACCCAGTTCGATCCGTGAAGGTATTGTTAGGTATCAATAACTGATTCTACTAATGCCTACAAAACCGGGCTAATCTTAAAAAAAAACCCCTAAAAAAATGAATATTATTTCGCAAAAAGAGGTAACTTAAAACATGTGCGGTAGGCTATACAGGCGCGGGCGAAGGGGGACAGGGCACGCGGCACGCGGTCGCATTTCTATTCGCTTAGAATTATACCGTCAAAAATAATGTTATCACGTTTTAAAAATTACCAAATTTTGGGGAAGTTGGAATTAATTCGGGAGAAAAAGAGATTATTTCAAAATTCACTAGTATTGTTACTATGATGACTATGTAAAATTTCATATGTTATTTGGTCATGTGTTTACCTAACCTTTATTATCCTTACGGGTCGGACAGGGTTTTCATAACATATTGTATATGTATGTATTTTAACGTAAAATTATTTATATTACGAGCCCCTTTTCACTGACTTTAATAGGTTCTTATCTCTTTTGTTGGACTTGGTATAACTTTTTACAGCAAGATATCCTTATCTTGTTGTAAAAAATTATACCAAGACCAACAAACAAAGGCATTATAATTCAAATCTCGAAAAATACTAGATGTCAAACTCACTAACCGCATTATAAAGTCTATACTTGGTTCCAAAATTGAAATAATAGACGCCGACCGCAGAGTCGCTGAACTAAAGTGCAAGTAGGCTAGCCATATACAAAACATATCAAGACAGAAATAGACAAAAACCACCACACAGTAGCCAAATAGCAAGATGAGGAGGACTCTTGCTTAAAAGATTGGCCCACAATCGCAGTAAACTGGGAAAAATAGGAAGAGGAAGAGGCTTTCACCTTGGAGTGTGACAATTGTTGGAGTATGGTTACCGAGCGCACAACACAGTTCATGGTAGATCATAGTACTAGGCGCATGCGGACAGTAAGACAGCCATCGGGTGACGTGTTTCGGGTTTTGTATATGCAAAAATAATGTACAACTAATATGTATAATATTGTGATTTTTTTGCATTCATTCGTAAATTGCACCAAAGAAGTTGCGTTTGACATAGCGAGCGACCGTTAGCGCGGGCAGTCTTTGCTCAAGCTTCAATCGAGTATGTTGGTTATACTCAAACACAGTGGCTCTTATAAATCTGTTTTAATCTGAGATTATCATTGTAATCCCTTAATATTAAAGTGATATAAGTATATGTACAGTTAAAAAAATAAGAATCGAACATAATACTATTTTTATTATTGTTCAACGTTTTACTCAAAATACCGCCCAAGATGGATGCTCATGGGATGAGAAGACACCTCAACTATCTGGAACTTCGGCCCCGCCTCCTGACGTTTTCCCGATATCATCATCATCATCATCTCAGCGTTTGTCCCGGTTGAATCCGCGGCTTTCGCGTTGGAGCCCGGGGTCCGCGTTTCCCCGATATGTATAGAAGTATATAACATATTATATTTATTAGAAGGTGGAGATTGGCATATTAAAAGAATATGCCAATCTTTTTAATGTTAACTCGATTGGGCTGATTAGGTTAAGCTGACAAGACAAAGGAAAAATAAAATATGCCAATTACATAACCAGAGCCTATGGTTATGTAATTGCAATTTTATTTTTGCTTTGTCTTGTCATAGGCTCTGGTTATGTAATTGGCATATTTTATTTTTCACGTAATTTTAACAACTTTCACGCTCTAATTTAACTCTCAATCTATCAATTCATCATCATCATCAACCTTTTTATCGTCCCACTACTATACCTATAACAAGCTCCATAAAGAATAGAGGTAAACAAACCAATTTAGGGTTATCACAACTCACGTTTTACAAATGTCCTATTATTTACATGATTATCGACTTTAACATGATAACTATTTATTCACAATTACTATTGCAGCATATTTCAATAAAATCACTAAAAGAACATGCATAATATCTTGGACCTTCGAGAAACCATCAAAAAGTCGACATTAATTTTACGTGATAACCCTACAAAAAAAGAAAGATGGATGGAATCCAGGTATTAAACACATTTTGTGGAATTCAACCAATGAATAAAGTTTTGACAAATGCCTCACATTTGTCAATACAATTTTGCGTATTTTAATTACTTTCAAATCAACTATATAATAATGTATCAAAAAATTTAACTTATTAGGAAATTACCTTACATACGTGTCATATTTCATTCAAATCGGTTAAGCGTTCTATGCAAATCTTAACAGAAATAAACTGTTTACTTTTAATAAATTGTTTATTAGTAAGAAGTAGCATTATTACTTTTATGAAAATCATCTATCTAGAAAAGGTTGTTAACATCTGTCTTTTAGGCGTAAACTACTCGTTGCCTAGCAACGGTTTGTTTACCTCTATTCTTTATTGAATTTGGCCCAAATATAGGCACAGGTGTCCTCTCATACAGAGAAGGAATTAAGAATGAATTAATCTATCAATTAATACTTCTAAATTCCCTATACAATTTTAAGTTTTTACGAAACCTGAATGTAGTTTGTTCAGAATAAGCAACTGAATCGATTCCAATCATTTTTACACCATGTTAATTTTTTTCCCAAATACATACATTTAGAACACAGACAGCCTCCGTGGCGTAGCGGTAGCAAACGCGGCCGTTGCGCAAGGAGGCGCGGGTTATCCCCACGCAGTTCAAATATTTGTATGCATGAATATGAATATTTACACTGGTCTGGTCGTGCCTCGGAAAGCACGTTAAGCCGTTGGTCCCGGTTGCCATACAAACATCTAGTGGCAGTCGTTACGGGTTGGTTGGAGCTCTCAAAAGTCTAACAATTGGTTTAACTGCAATGCTTAGATATCGCCTTCGGGTTGTGGAGGTCAGACGGCAGTCGCTTCACGGAAAATATCGAAGTTTAGCCAAAATCAGCAGACTCCAAATCTGAAAAGCTACGGATGCGACTGGGATTAACGCTGAGATGATGATGACATACATTTAGAAATGGTTGCAGTGTGGTTACCGAGTGCGCCACGCAAGTTACGATCGATCATAGTACTGCACACCCGCGCTACAGCTGATGCCAAAGGTGGACGCACCGGCCACCCGCCCGAGCGGAGCGTGGACTATATTTTTATGGGACAGCCAAGTAGGATAACAAGGTCATAGTTTTGTTGTTTTTGATTATATCTTTTTGAAATTTTGTACATAGATTCATTACTTAACAATCCTGGACACGTGTTTCGGGTTTGGCGAATACAAAAAAACAAATAATGTTGTAAATGTACATTTTGAGAGGTTTTCGACATTTGTTTGTCGCTGAGACTGTGATTTAATTTTGAACGTGTTAAATGAAGAGAATTGGTCTGTAATCACGACTAAATGGACTAAAATGTAAACAAATACCTATAAGTTTATGGAAAAATAACTTTAACTCGTACACAATAAAGTTCAGTATACGATACAACTTCAACCATTTTTATTAACTTTTTCAAGAGTACTAGACAATCTAAAATCAAATTAATTCTTAGGGTTCCGTAGCCAAATGGCAAAAAAACGGAACCCTTATAGATTCGCCATGTCTGTCTGTCCGTCTGTCCGTCTGTTCGTCTGTATGTCACAGCTATTTTTTTCCGAAACTATGGAAGATATACTATTGAAACTTGGTAGGCAGATGTATTCTGTGAACCGCATTAAGATTTTGATGTAAAAATAATAATAAATATTGGGGGCTCCCCATACTTAGAACTGATCAAACACATACGTGTTGGGTATCTATGGATAGGTCTTCAAAAATTATATCGAGGTTTCTAAAATATTTTTTTCTAAACCGAATAGTTTGCGTGACTGACGCTTCCAAAGTGGAAAAAAGCTGGTCCCCCCCCCCCCACCCCTCCCTCTAACTTCTAAAATAAGAAAATGAAAAAAAAAACTACCAACGAAAATTGTTTTGAATGGGATCTAGTAAGTAGTTTTTTTTAATACCTCGTAAATCGTAAACCGCTTATTACCGCATTATCTTTTATACAAATACTTAACTTAAATCCTTTAATTTCATAAATCAATGGTACGGAACCCTTTGCGCGTGTGTCCGACACGCACTTGGCTGGTTTTTATTTGAATAAAGTTGATATTTGGGTAACTTGGAAAAACCTTAATGTGAAAGATTTGTAACATCGAATTGACCAAAAATTAATTTCTAGGAATAATTATTATATTACTGATCGTAGTTGTTGAAGGGGATTTTACTCGATGTCTCCTCGTACCCTAAAGCTTGTAGAGAGCTTCACAGTACCTACCTCTAGTGAAAAATATAATCACAATTCACTATTTTCTGTTTGCAAAAAATGCCTACGTTCACTAAGACACTTCAAACTTTGAAAGTTGCGACGATTTTGAACTAAGTAATGATGATACGGTCTTGTACCGTAATTAAAGGTGAACTTAGATATATAATTAAGGAAAAGCCTTCTGAACCATTAATATTTAAGCATTCTGAATAATGCAGTTAGCAGTTACCTTTGATAACATGTTAAAATTGTTAAATTAATTGCTTGAGAAAGTTAGCAATAAGCGCGAGTATTTCGATTATCTTTATCTACTTTAAGTCACTATATATATTGGGATAATTAAATTGTTTGTTTTTATTATAAACTAGCTGTGCCCCGCGGTTTCACCCGCGTAACCTTCTAACCGAATGAGCTCAGTTGATATAAAATAAGCGCCTGTTAAAATAATGGGAGCAATATGTAGTACATCCGCGTTTGCTCCCGTTTTCGCAACATTTTTTGTTCCTGCTCTGCTCCTATTCGTCATAGCGGGATGTTTTATAGTCTATGTTATTTATCAGGCTTTATACTATCTGTGTACCAAATTTCATTACAATCGGTTCAGTAGTTTCGGCGTGAAAGCAGGACAGACAGACAGACAGACAGAGATACTTTCGCATTTATAATCTTTATATATATAATTCTGCTGTACGTGTGTATGTCATTGAACTCCTCCTAAACGGCTTGACCGAATTTAATGAATTTTTCTGTATGCGTTTGAGTGGCGACCTGGATGGTTTAGATTCACAAATCAGCCCGGCAGATGGCGCTGATCGCTTGAAGAAGCATGTGATCTCGGAAACGGCCCTAACGATTTCGCTGAAATTGAATATGTGGGGGTTTTCGGGGACGAGAAATTGATCTAGCTCAGTTTTATGTCTGGGGAAGCGCATATTTTCGAGTTTTCTCTTTCGCAATATTTCACGCATAATATGGGCGCTAATTTCGCGCGGCTTGACATAGCGGCTGTGGCGTAGGCGATAGTGGTATGGTCTACTCGCGATGGCTGGTGTTCCTCGGTTCAAACCCGGGCAATCACAAGTTTTTTTTTTTTTGTTTTAGACAAGTTTATAGTTTTTTTTTTTAATTTTTGTAGTTACTTAAAAAGAAAATTGTACATAAGAACTAAAAGGGGAAAAAAAAAAAAAATATTTTCATTTTTTTATTTAACTAAAATTGTACTTATGAACTAAAAGAGAAAAAAATAAATAGAAATAAATAAATATTTAAGATTTTTTATTTAACTTTAAGAGACTGAAACAAGAGCTCTAGGGGTAGAGAGAGGTATGATATATTTGTTACAAATGTAGATGACAATGCTTTCCATGGGTATATTCCTAAATCTGCTGTACCTGTGTACGTCACTGAATTCCTCCTAAAGGGCTGGTCCGATTTGAATGAAGTCTATGTATATAAATGAAAGTCGTGTTAGTTACTCTATTTATAACTCAAGAACCGCTTAACCAGTATGGCTCAAAATTGGTCGGGAGGTAGATAAGAACTGGGAGAAGGACATAATTATCACATAGGAGACTTTTTATCCCGTTCCCGTTGTTCCCGTCGTTTCCGTGTGACGTGACATGGAATAACAAAACAACTCAGTCAAAATATAAGTTAGCGGTTCATTTGTTAAAAATGGTACAAACACACTACTGCACTACTCAGCATATTAAAAAAAATCTTACCGGTTGAATGTTGATGCATTCATTTAAAGCAAGGAATATAAATACTCTCTGCCGGTTTAATTTTTTTAATAAAAGCCCCAAAGCAAACTTCAACTTCAAAATTTCTAATATTGTGTTGCTGTGCTATTTACCACTTCAGTACATAATAAAAAAACAAAATAACTTTCTCTTTCCCTATGTCACTTTATATGATTAAATCTTTAAAACTACGAAACAGATTTTGATGAGGTTTCTTTTAATAGATAGAGTAATTAAAAAGAAACGTTTATATGTATAATAACATACATTAAATTGTGTCCATATCTAATGCATAAAATCGCAGTACAGCGGACAGAGCTCCGGCGGGATCTCATGGCGACATGGAAAGTGTGATTGTCGCAATCCAGCACAGAGCACGCCACAATAGCGGCGGTAAGTCCACTCTTTGAGGAGTAGCTAGAGTGGCGCCACGGCGTCCTCACCTTCCGACTGACATAGGTCCTCACCGGACACGGCTGTTTCGGGAGGTTCCTGTTCCGTATAAGGCGGGAGGAAACGCAAGGGTGACCAATGTGCATCGCCCTGAGGACACGGTGGAGCATATGGTGGAGGTCTGCCTGGCTTGGGTAGAGCACAGCCGTGTCCTCGTGGCGGCGATCGGCGGCGATCTCTCGCGTCCTACCCTGGTCCGGGCCATAGTCCGGAGCAAGAGTGCATGATGGCAAGCTTTCAACTCCTTCTGTGAAGCAGTGATGCTGGCAAAGGAGGAGGCGTAGCGCGTGAGGCAGCGGAAATCCCACTACTCTCACGCCTCAAACCGCCGCAGGAAGCGCCCTGGTCGGGTGGCAACCGACCACCGTAGGCGCGGGCTTGCGGGCGGCGAGCGATAGGCAGCTCGCCTCCTGGTAAGAACCAGGCCCGAGTTGACGGCGCGTTGTGTTTCACACGCGCCTCAAAGAGATGTCAGCACACCTTGACGGGGTCCACGAGGACTGGTCCACAGGGTTGCGGGTTGGTTAAAAAAGAAACCATGGCACTGGCCGTTGCACAGGCAAGTGAAGGAACACGGGTGGGTTTTAGTCTAGGTAAAAGTCTGACACGCCCTTCCGGTCCGCCCAGAGCGGGAGAGGTCATTTGATGATGAAAGAAGCACAAGAAGAAATTCATCAAACACTGATTTGAATCGGGCAGCGTTTCTATACGCATATAATATAGCGCAATGACGTTCGCATTGGGCCAATGGATGTTGTTTCCGAGTATTGTAGCACATTAAAGATTTCCGGAGAACCGCCAGGATTGTGCTCCCAAATAAAGAATCATTGAATAATAATATTTATTTATTTAAAATTATCCTAATTTAAAAAGTAGTCATATATGATATTGCCTTTAAGGCGGAACGAAGTTCGCCGGGTCAGCTAGTATTAGTATAGATTATAAACTACTGCTTGACCGTTATCCCGCCTGATGGTAAGCAGTGATGCCTTTAGCCTTGAAGACACTTAAATTGTAGTCCGGTGGAAACACCGAAGCTGGCCAATTGCTCCAGTCTAGTAAGGGAAGTCCGATGATGGAACGGAAATGGGGGAATTAAATCATGCAATTCCCTCGCATACTCAACAAAATGCATCTTATACAATATGTAAAGAAAACCCTGTCCGATCCGTGAAGGTATTGTTAGGTATCGATAACTGATTCTAGTAATGTCTACAAAGACGGGATAAACTTAAAAAAAATCCCCCTAAAAAAATAAATATTATTTCGCAAAAAGAGGTAACTTAAAACATGTGCGGTAGGCCATACAGACGCGGGCGAAGAGGGACAGGGCACGCGGCACACGGCCGCATCGCTATTCGCTCAGAGTTATACCGTCAAAAATAATGTTATCACTTTTTAAAAACTACCACATTTTAGGGAAGTTGACATTAATTCGTAAAAAGTAAAAAAGATTAATTCAAAAATCACTAGTATTGTTACTATGATGATTATGTAAAATTTCATATGTTATTTGGTCATGTGTTTACCTAACCTTTATTATCCTTACGGGTCGGACAGGGTTTTCTTAACATATTGTAGAATGCCGAAAGGCGGGCTACTCTACGCCTGTGATCTAGGCTTTGTAGACAGTTCTGAGTTAAATCGGGGTCGCCAATCAGCCTCTTCGCACGCTGGAGAATCCGTCGTCTCCATCGGGCATCAGCCCTATGGGCAATGTGTCCGGCCCACTGCCACTTAAGTGTTGCAATTCTTCGGGCTATGTCGGTTACTCTCGTTCTTCTGCGGATTTCTTCATTTCTGATTTGATCCCGTAGTGAAACTCCTCTCTCAACTCTTACCCTTGGAGTGACCTTACCTATAAGGCCCATTGTTAGCGACCACGTCTCATATTCATAAGTCATAGTGATGACTTATGAATATGAGACGCAGACTATGAATGACGCTATGACTTATGAATGTTCCCAGTGTAGGGACATGTGTTGCCAGTGGGCAACACATGTCCCTACACTGGGAACATTATAGGCTGACTGTGAGCGGTTGTCTGTAGTTTAAACGTAATTACGAAAAAAGGTGGTGGTTTGTCTGTCTCTCTGTTTCGTTTAATCTCTTAAACAGCTGGATCGATTTATTAGCACACACACTGAAAAAATTTCAAAATACACAGATTTATCCATAGAGCTTAAAACGCAGTGGAACATCACCCACACCAAAACTATCCCCATCATAATATCTAGCGCAGGAGGCATCCCAAAAACCCTACACAATAGCTTTAACACATTAAACATTTAGCCCGTCTACTTATCTTCTACTACAAAAAGCAGTTATTCTTAACACATGCAGGTTAACCCGACAATTTTTAAATATTTAATTTATGTCAATCTTTTTAGGATTCCGTACCTCAAAAGGAAAAAACGGAACCCTTATAGGATCACTTTGTTGTCCGTCTGTCTGTCTGTCTGTCTGTCTGTCTGTCTGTCTGTCAAGACCCTTTATCTCAAGAACGCGTGGACGTATCAAGCTGAAATTCACATGAAATACTCGAATCTAATGTCCCTTTAAGCTGTGAAACTATCAAACTTCTAAGCCAAGCCAATCAAAAGATACAGCCGATTATGTCGATATTTTCAACAAATTTTCGACACTTGCAAAGGAATCAAAACCTACAGGATACTTGCCGTAAACTCAGAATCTTGAAAATTGGCATGAAGCATTGTCATATAATGCAAATATAGAAAAAATTGCGAAAATTACATTTTTTCAGTTATATAATAAACATATTTTAATAAAATGGAACTTACTACCTTATTTCTCACGAACGAATAAAGTTATCAAATTGAAATTTATACCAAATACCTAGGTCTATTGTCCCTTTAAGCTGTGAAAATATCAAACTTCTAAGCCAAGCCAATCAAAAGATACAGCCGATATGTCGATATTTTCAACAAATTTTTGACACTCGCAAAGGAATCAAAACCTACAGAATACTTCCCGTAAACTCAGAATCTTGAAATTTGGCATGAAGGATTGTCATATAATGCAAATATAGGAAAAATTGCGAAAATCACATTTTTTAGTTATATAATATAATAAACATATTTTAATAAAATGAAACTTACTACCTTATTTCTCACGAACTAATAAAGGTATCAAATTGAAATTTATACTAAATACCTAGGTCTATTGTCCCTTTAAGCAGTGAAAAAATCAAACTTCTAAGTTAAAGCGATCAAAAGATACAGCAGTTTATACCGACACCTTAGACGAATTTCCGTCAGACGCTAGGGAATCAAAACCTACAAGGTACTTCCCGTGAACTCAGAATCTTGAAATTCGGCACGAAGCAAAGTTATATTATACAAACAGATAAAGGAAAAATTGTGAAAATGATAAATTTGAAGTTACATAAAATATTAAAATATTATTTTTGCTTACATGACATAAAAATTTTTTTTTTAATAATTATAAACTTACTACCTACCCTTTTTCACATGAACGCGTAGAGATATTAAAGTTGAAACTCATATCAAACACTTCTTAAATCTAATTGCCTCTAAACTGTGAAAAAATCTAAATCAATGTGAGTATTATAAATGCGAAAGTAACTCTGTCTGTTACGCTTTCCCGCCTAAACCTCTCAACCGATTTTGATGAAGTTTGGACAGGCAATCTTTAGACCCTGAGAAAGAACATAGCCTACCTTTCATCCCGGAAAAATTTGATGTTCCCGAGGGGAATTTAAACGGCGCGATATAACCGAACTCCACGCGGGCGAAGCCGCTGGCGGAAAGCTAGTACGTCATAAATTGTAAACCGCTACGTTTGTAACGGCGGAACCCTCGGTGTGCGAGTCCTACTCGCATTTGGCCGGTTTTTTTATCTAAAAGCACTTGGCTTCGGCCCTTGCCAAATTCGACCCACACACGGATGTTAGATATTTTTCAAAAATAATGAGGGATAATATCTATACTTTAATATATAAAGCTGAAGAGTTTGTTACAAACAAACTCTTCAGCTGTTTATATAGCAGTTTGTTTGTTTGTTTGTTTGAACGCGCTAATGTCAGGAATTACTGGTCCGATTTTAAAAGTTCTTTTTGCGTTGGATAGTCCATTAATCCAGAAAGGCTTTAGGCTATATAACATCTCGCTGTGACCAAATGGAGCGGAGCATAACTAACTCTACGCGAACGAAGTTGCTGGCGGCCGCTAGTTAATAATATATGGCTATCCTAATACAGCCCACTTGAATCTTGATTAAAATCTTTCGTGGTAGGCACGTTGCCACCACAACGATCAATGGATCGAAATTTATGCGGATGAAACCGCGGGGTACAGTTAGTCATGTTAAGTGAGCGTACAATTGCCACCCCACGTAATAGTCCTACGTTTAACTAATTACATAGTCGCCCTGCATTTTGTATGCAATCGATTTCACTAACGATGAATTTGCGGTACCCATAATGACATCAAGCTATACTTTTCCAGTTTCAGCTGACCTCGCATTGTATAAGTATTTTGTGCAATGGGAGGTCAGCTTATACTAGAAATGTATAGCATGATGTACGTGTACAATCACGAGCACAAAAATGTCAACAGTTGGCAACTTTCAATTGCCATTTTTTTGTCGAAAAAACGGATGAAACAAGCGATGGGCTAAACGAGTCCTCGAGTGGATACCGCGTCTCGGCAAACGTAGCGTAGGACGCCCTTGGGCGAGATGGAGCGACGACATCAAAAAGGTGGCTGGTAGTGGCTGGCGGAGAACTGCTCAGAATCGAGCTTGTTGGCGTGTCATGAAGGAGGCCTATGTCCAGCAGTGGACGAGTAGGGGCTGATGATGAACGGATGAAACGTTAAAAATAGAACACATTACATAAACCTAAGGGTCCAGAAAGGTTGTGTTAGTAACAACACAAAATTTTATTCAAAAATAAAGGAGTATTTTTTTATTACCCAACTACGGCAAAGCAAAAGGAGGGTTATGATTTTGACAGGCTATGTATGTATGTATGTATGTATGTTCATCTGTTCCCTCGTAACTTCTAAACTACTTATCAGAATTCGACAAATGACATATCATTAGAAGCGTCTTAATTGTCCGCTGGTTATAGGTTATATGGGGTTTCACAAAATCTACTGTGGCGCCCTCTAGCGGACAAAACATACAAAGTAAAAAAATAAAGTTAAGATAAATATGCCGTGTTTGGTATCATTTGAAAGCGCTTTACTTGTACATTTTGAATATATATATATATATACAATATGTTAAGAAAACCCTGTCCGACCCGTAAGGATAATAAAGGTTAGGTAAACACATGACCAAATAAAATATGAAATTTTACATAATCATCATAGTAACAATACTAGTGAATTTTGAAATTATCTTTTTTTCCCGCGAACTTCCCCAAAAATAGGAAAATTTTTAAAATGTGACAACACCATTTTCGGCGGTATCATCGTTTGATTTATTGTTGGATATTAAATGTATAAATTTATGTTCAATATTTGGCGGTCCCGTTTGTGATGCCGGCGCGCAGCGAATTTGTCGGTGTCTTCAAATAAAAAAGTACGTGAAACTAGGGATGTACTATTTTTGCGTAATAACGTTTTTTATCGCTATTAATCGAAACTTGTATCTGGTTGAAGGATTTGTTGTAAAAACACAGATTACCCAATGGTAAAAGTACTTTTGTTTGTTTATCGATTAATTACTAATAACATTATTATAACACAAGTATTAGTAAACAGAAACGAGAAAGACTTATGAAACACAATTTTAGTAAAGTTTTACAAATATTTTATCGGTCAATATCATCGATATTCAGACAGAAACTGAAATTAATACTTTGGCATGATTTTCATTTACAGCAGTGTACCTCGCTAATTTGAGTTTTGTAAAAGTTCTAAACAATTCCATGCGATGTTGAATCGAGAATAAGAATGAGAAACTACAATACTAAATCGATACCAAAAATAGACGAGTATCAATCGATAAAAAAAACAATATTTTGATTACTTACACATCTCTATCAAAGCATGCCGCCGGCAGCCGCGTAGATACCTATGTTTATAAAATAAAAATAATTTTTACTTTAAATTATTAGTTGCACGTAAACATTGCTGGTGTACACACTGTTCGTGTATTGTGTGATCATGTTGTTTTCTAACGTAGAGTAATGTAACATGCTGATGGAGGTAGTAACTGCAATTAGCTGTGTTGTGATCAGGTGTTAGACGATTTGGAAGTGGGGACTTATCGGTCAATGCACGAGGGTTCCAGCATGACGGTGCCCCACGATATTTTTTCCGACCTGTACGTGAGTACATTATCATTATTGTCCATTATCAGTTCGGCGAGCAGTGGATTGGTAGGGGCCAACTGTGGCCAGCGCGGATTTGACACCACTTGATTTTTATTTGTGTGCATGTCCGTGCTAATCTCGTGCGACGAAATATGGAACATCTCTGCCAGAGCCATTGTGCTCATCCAATGAAATGATACATTCGGAGAGTCAGACGACCTTCCTACTTAAAAAAAATTCTTTTCTCGAGCTGCCTAAGTATCATTGTTTCTTTCGAGAGTCGATAAACGTGAACAAGCTACCTATACCTACAAGCATGAGGTCAACTGCGGTCATGACCTGTGCCTGTGTTGCCATGAAATTACCTATTTATTTTATTTAAGTTATTTATTTTTTAGGGGGTATTTTTTTTAAGTTTAGCCAGGTTTTGCAGGCATTAGTAGAATCAGTTATCGATACCTAACAATACCTTCACGGATCGGACAGGGTTTTCTTAACATATTGTATATATATACATATATATATATATTGCTAGCATTTGCTTGTGACTTTACCTGTATTCATGGGCTGGTTGCATATAATTCACATCTTTTCGTTCAAAGCTTCTTTACTACTTATCAGAATAAGACCACTGTAGTACCATTAGAAGGGCCTTGATATTCTGTTAGTTATGAGCTATAAAGCTTGTCACCAAATTTAGTATTACGCCCTCTAGCGGACAAAAAGTTCTATGTTAATATAAAATTAAAATAAATATACCGTGTTTGGTATCACGTGAAAGAGCTTCACGAGTACTTTATGCTTGTACATAATTACAAGAATGCTTTAGTGATGTTAAATATGAGCGATAAGAGTAAAGCGCGGATCACGGGAACTGTGAATCGCTTTATGCAATGCAGAGCAGTGTGAACATGAATAGAATATGTAATGCACTAATGAAAACGACATAAGCTGGGAGTAACTCCACGCGGTGAAGGCGGGAACAGTTTGATAACTGGCTAAAACTCCAATAAAAATGTCCTCTGCACTATATGCCTTTGGGCTTATGTTGTTATATGTGCGTGTAGATGTAATATGTCAAGTAGCTAGTTTTTAGTTCATCAGTTTAACTTTTGTTAATATTATGCGCCACAAATATACTTTAACAATTTAATTTTTTTAAATTTTCATGTTTGGAAAGGCGTAGTCACACGTTGTCAAGGTGCTACGGTAGGTAGGTATATGTAACGTGTGACTACGCCTTTCCAAACATGAAAATTTATCTCTACATTGAATATTGCATACTTCAGAATAGTATTGTATGACATTACTACTGTATCCATTTACTTGCAATTACATTACCAACTTTGTTCAGTTCAGTATTCTGAAAATCTTGTTTTATAATTTTTCAGCGTCGTTTTTTGTCGTAGTTGGGTTTTAGTTTTATTACTTTTTATTATTTGTACTATTTTGGTGTTAAAGTGTATTTGTGGCGCATAATATTAACAAAAGTTAAATTGAGGAACTAAAAACTAGGTACTTGACATATTACATCTACACGCACATATAACAACATAAGCCCGAAGGCATATAGTGCAGAGGACATTTTTATGGGAGTTTTAGCTAGTTATCAAATTGTTTCCGTCTTCACCGCGTGGAGTTACTCCCAGCTGATGTCGTTTTCATTAGTGCATTACATATTCTATTAATGTTCACACTGCCCTACATTGCATTAAGCGATTCACAGTTCCCGTGATCCGCGCTTTACTCTTATCTATACTAATATATAAAGCTGAAGAGTTTGTTTGTATGTTTGTTTGTTCGCGCTAATCTCGGGAACTACAGGGCCGGTTTGAAAAATTCTTTTTTGCGTTGGATAGCCCATTAGTCCAGAAAAGCTTTAGGCTATATAATATCATATCATCTATACTAATACTAATATACCGACTAATACGCCGACCAAGTGTCCAGCTTTTTCTGTTTCCTGCCATATTCCACCCCCCAGTTGACTATTACCGTTGTGAAGTAAGCTATGACTCCCGCCATTCTAGGCTGAACCAATCAGATACAAGCATTAGTTTTGCTGTCAAAAACATGCCAACGACAGACTTCAGAGCGGAAACAGCCAACTAACGCATTATTTATTCTAAAAATTGCATACAAAATAATCAGAACCTTACACTCTGTTTCGTTTAATCCCTTAAACAGCTGGATCGATTTATTAGCACACACACTGAAAAAATTTCAAAATACACAGATTTATCCATAGAGCTTAAAACGCAATGGAACATCACCCACACCAAAACTATCCCCATCATAATATCCAGCACAGGAGTCATCCCAAAAACCCTACACAATAGCATTAACACATTAAACATTAGCCCGTCTACTTACCTTCTACTACAAAAAGCAGTTATTCCTAACACATGCAGGTTACCCCGACAATTTTTAAATATTTAATTTATATCAATCTTTTTTTATTTAAAAGCACTTGGCTTCGGCCCTTGCCAAATTCGACATTAATATCTATACTTTTACTTTTAATATATAAAGCTGAAGAGTTTGTTTCTATGTTTGTTTGTTTGAACGCGCTAATCTCAGGAACTACTGGTCCGATTTTAAGAGTTCTTTTTGCGTTGGATAGTCCATTAATCCAGGAAGGCTTTAGGCTATATAACATCTCGCTGTGACCAAATGGAGCGGAGCATAAGTAACTCTACGCGAACGAAGTCGCTGGCGGCCGCTAGTTAATAATATATGGCTATCCTAATACAGCCCACTTGAATCTTGATTAAAATCTTTCGTGGTAAGCACGTTGCCGCCGCAACGACCAATGGATCGAAACTTATGCGGATGAAACCGCGGGGTACAGTTAGTCATGTTAAGTGAGCGTACAATTGCCACCCCACGTAATAGTCCTACGTTTAACTAATTACATAGTCGCCCTGCATTCTGTATGCAATCGATTTCACTAACGATGAATTTGCGGTACACATAATGACATCAAGCTATACCTTTCCAGTTTCAGCTGACCTCGCATTGTATAAGTGTTTTGTGCAATGGGAGGTCAGCTTATACTAGAAATGTATAGCATGATGTACGTGTACAATCACGAGCACAAAAATGTCAACAGTTGGCAACTTTCAATTGCCATTTTTTTGTCGAAATAACGGATGAAACAACCGATGGGCTAAACGAGTCCTCGAGTGGATACCGCGTCTCGGCAAACGTAACGTAGGACGCCCTTGGGCGAGATGGAGCGACGACATCAAAAAGGTGCCTGGTAGTGGCTGGCGGAGAACTGCTCAGGATCGAGCTTGTTGGCGTGTCATGAAGGAGGCCTATGTCCAGCAGTGGACGAGTAGAGGCTGATGATGATGATGATGAACGGATGAAACGTTGAAATAGAACACATTACATAAACCTAAGGGTCCAGAAAGGTTGTGTTATAAACAACATACAATTTTATTCAATAATAAAGAAGTATTTTTTTATGTATACATATAATTATACATTAGTGCTTCACCGCAATCCCGCCTGATGGTAAGCAGTGATGCAATCGCCTATTCACTCAAAAAAAAAGTGCATACGAAGGAAGACGGCAGTTGAGCAAGGTCCAACAGCACGACCAACGATGCTGCGCCAGAGAGAGATTGATCTGGAGACCCTCCACGATCAAACTCCCGACACAACAACATTTGGCGCATCGTACCCGGCACTCATCGTAACAAAACTGTTTAGACCCGTCTTCCGTTCGGCTTCACCAGACATCAGGCCAAAACACGACGAATCGCTTGACGGCAAGTCTTTGTCTGGTGGGTGGTAACTTCTGCCGGCAGCCGATGTTATGGTCTACCACCGAAAAAACATCGCTTTTTCATAAAACCAACTACTTTTGCTCTTGCCTGTATCACAAATTCATCTCCCGTGAAATCATAATATGTCATTGTGTGCACTAACTAGGTGTACGATTTATTTCTCATTATAAACTAGGGTTTCTGATGGTATGTCATCCGACATACCATACCACCATGCATGCCACCATACCATGGCATGGCATGGCATGGCATGTCGTACCATAGCAGCGTGATAGCGAGATAAAGAGTTCCGTATCATCCGATACGGAACTCTTTATCTCGCTATCACGCTGCTATCACTATCTATCACGACTTAACGGACTTGGATAAACTTTGGCACACCTTTGGTAGAACTTGGCTTATGTATTATTATATTTAAATATATATCATCCCATCCTTTTTACACCATGTTATATTTTTCCCAAGTACATGTAGAAATGTTTGCAGTGAGGTTAAAGATCATACAAGTTCAGTTTACGGTAGATATAATAGTACAGTATATTTTTGTTGGGAGACAACCGTAAGATAACAAGCTCATTACTTTGTGGTTTTTCAAGATATCTTTTTGAAATTGTGTACATACCAGTGGCGAAGAGTCCATACAAGCCGATTCCCACCGGGTTACCTTTCAAAAATCAGTTCCATATTCATACAAAAGTATTTACATTCTATTTCATTAACAAAGTATTATTAATCAAATGCCTGCGCGATTTACAATAGCAATAGTAATTCTTAGCAATACCCTAAGTATCACATTTCATTTTATAGTCGTAAATTAATCAGCGCTTAAATTTTTCGTACCTAAATTACATTAAAGGTAACTCGACGAATTACAGCTTATCTCGGCCAACGTTTTACTATGAGGCGAAAAGAGACAGAGCGTGTCAGACATCTCTTTCTAATGATCGCTAACCGTCCGTAATTTTTGAGAAAAGATAGGCTACTGCCGACCGGCTTGCAGTTCTCTCCTCTCCTCTATTAGAATGAGACAAAGAAACGTTATAATGAAATCCTTCGCAAGTCATATTCTTTTTATTTTGGCATATTTTCGTGTTCCATTTCGTTTGGTTGAAAATAAATTATTGTTAGTATGTGACATGTGTTCGTTTTTCGTGTTTTTCGTTTGTTTTATTTTAATATTTGTGGTATTTAAACTGTGACTGATTCTGTAACGTAATTTAATCGCAGATTTGGTTAAATACTGTGTATTTTGTTTGTTATTATGGCTTTAATTCATATAGAGTGCTGCTCAACTGACTACCTGCTGAATGAACTTAAAGTCTTACGTCAGCGTCGTTAAATAAATTGGACACCTATGAGCTTTTTTTACAGCTCCAGAATACGTCTTTGAAAGACGCATTTTCTCAAGTTTCGACTCTTTGCAGTTTAATTCTGACCCTCCCCATTTCAGTAGCTTCAGCTGAGCGGTCATTTTCTGCTTTAAAACGCATTCACACATATGTGCGAAACTGCCAAAAAGAGCAGAGATTGTCCGATTTGGCTATCATGTCAATTAAAAAAAATTTGCTTAATAAAATGAAAAGTAATCCGAATTTTTATAACATCATTTTAGCTCATTTTGTTAAAAAAAAACAGACGCATTGCATTACAATATAAATAACGTTGTGATTGTGTATAATTTGCTTTATTTTTGCTTAATATTTTTGTTGGTTTTGGATCGGTGTTTGTGTGGTTCGGTTTTTAACACTATTATTTTTGTAATTTTTTATTTTATTTTTTCTTGACTCTTATTCCCTAACAATAGGTACTTAACTTAGTACTTACTAACAAGCATGCATGTGTGGTATGGAGATGCACGTCGAAAAAGGCTTTTTTTTTTCTTTTGCTGCCGCTTTTATCATACTTGAAAGACACTGTTATCAAATCATCAGTCCTTTTTTGTATGGTGAAGGTGGGGCTTTTAATACTATTCTTATCTGAAGACCTCCTCCAAGATATCCTGCAGTAGGTAAGTGTTTAAGTGTTTATTTTTTTGGACCGGCTTCCCTTTGTCAAAATTTCACCCTTCGCCACTGGTACATACAGTGCATATACATAAAATAATGTCCTATTAGCGTGTATATGAATTTAATTTAATCTTCTGTGTCTTGTAATCTTACTTTACACTGTACACAATTAGATGATTTTTTTAAACTGAAAAGTTTTCGCCTGAGATCCAGGATGAAAGTTTTTTTTTATAATTATAAACTACTGCTAAACCGCAATCCCGCCTGATAGTAAGCAGTGATGCAATCGTTGATGGTAAAGCGTGCTAGTTTATTTAGAGCCTATTCACTCAAAAAAAGAACTGATTGAATAGGAAGGAAGACGGAGTTGAGCGAGGTGATGCAATGTTAAAACCAATATCACGACCAACGATGCTCCGCCAGGAGTTTGACCTGGAGACCCTCTACGATCAAACTCCCGACACAACAACATTTGACGCATCGTTCTCGGCACACATCGCAATACAACTGCTCAGACCCGTCCTCCGTACGGCTTCACCAGACATCATGCCGAAACTCGACGATTCGCTTGGCGGCAAGACTTTGTCAGGTGGGTGGTAATCTTTGCCGGCAGCCGATGTTATAGCCTACCACCGATGCACGATGGAGTATTTTATCTTGGTAGGCTGAGGAAGTCTCCACCAACAGCTATAAGTGAAATATAACAGCCTAGCGTAGTTTAGTAATCACCACAACCTTATTATAGTGAGTGACATCTCCGGTGACCGCGTTCTATACGTCGCAGCTTCTGGCTGTAACTGTGGCCAATTTAACGGCTCATTTACCAAGCTCTTTGGCGGCGGCTCTTAAGCTGAGTTTAACTTAACCGTGATTGATCGGGCACTAAGAACTTGAGATCGGTTCTGCGTGTTATGGAGGAGTTATTAAGTTTTTTATGTGCGTAAAAAGTGCTTGTTTATAGAAAAACCTGCACCCGAATTACGTAATACACTAATACTATCGATTTGAATCATTTTGAAGCATCCATTGCAACATATGTTCGATAAATGTATCTACTCAACTATGTTAAGAACGCAATGAATTTTGTCGAACTGTCAAAACGATATTGTTACAGATAGGGTGTTATGTAATTTCTCTGCCGTTACCGTAACAAATTATCTCCGAAACCACTAAACCGCAGTCAATGAAATTTTGTGAATGTACAGACAGCACATCAAACTACCATAATCTGTCAAATTTCTTTATTAGATCTTCAGCTTTATACCTAAACCATTAAGGTTCAAGGTTGAATGGGAATATTAGACAGTTTCGGATAGCTTGACCTGCTGTCGTACGTACATGGTTGGTTCCAGGTTCAAAGATAGGATTGTGAGCTGCACCCTTATTGCGTAACACACTCATCATCATCATCTCAACGTTAATCCCAGTCGCATCCGTAGCTTTTCAGCTTTGGAGTCTGGGGTCCGCTTTACCAGTCTAACTGCTGATTTTTGCTAAACTTCGATATTTTCCGTGAAGCGACTGCCGTCTGACCTCCACAACCCGAAGGCGCTATCTAAGCATTGCAGTTAAACCAATTGTTAGACTTGTGAGGGCTCCAACAACCCGTAACGACTGCCACTAGATGTTCGTACGGCAACCGAGGCCAACGGCTTAACGTGCTTTCCGAGGCACGACCAGACCAGTGCAAATATTACCACACACACACAACACACGTAACACACAATAGCGTGTTACTTTTTTTTTAATAAATAAATTGATAGTAATAACTATCAATTTATTTAGTTGTTTAAAGGTCCGGCGGTACTTCACACCGGGGCAGCTTCTAATGTTGTACAAAGCACAGGTCCGCTCGTGTGTCGAGTACTTCAGCCACATTTGGGCTGGTGCTGCGAAATGTCACCTGGCTACTTTGGATTCAGTGGAGAGGCGTGCGAAGAGGCTGAGTGGCGACCCAGACTTAACTCGAAACGGTCTCCAAAGCCTGGAGCACAGGCGTAGAGTAGCCAGCCTTTCGGTCTTCTATAGGTTGCATTCTGGTGAGTGTGCAAGGGAATTGCATGATTTAATTCCCCCATCTCCGTTCCACCATCGGACGACCCGTCGTACGGCGAGTTTCCACCTTTACGTTGTTGACACCACTGTGACCCGGACGAAGCGTTTCGCTTCCTCTTTTATACCGCGCACATCGAGGGACTGGAACAATTTGCCGGCGACGGTGTTTCCGTCACATTACAATTTGAGTGTCTTCAAGGCTAGAGTGAATAGGCTCTTAATAAACTGGCGCGCTTTACCATCAATGATCGCATCACTGCTTACCATCAGGCAGGATTGCGGTCAAGCGCTGGTTTATAATAAGTAAAAAAAAAAAAAACTGTCAAAATGAAACCCGGCTACTGTTGCTACTGATTAATGAATTACTCTGCTGAGAGTCGGCGCTGTCATCGAGATTAGCGCGGACAAAGTCATGGTGAAAGTTCTAGTCATTTTAAATAAGATGGCGGGGGTGTTGACGCGCTAACTATTTGAGCCTTTGTATTAATTTATTTCTGTTGTGTTTTTTTTTTTCATAATTATTAACTAGTGCTTGACTGCAATCCCGCCTGATGATAAGCAGTGATGCAATCATTGATAGTAAAACGCACTAGTTTATTAGGAGTCTACTCACTCAAAAAAAACTGAGTAAATAGGTAGGAAGACGGCAGTTGAGCGAGGTGATGCAATGGTAATCCCAACAACACGGCCAACGATGCTACGCCAGAAGCATGGCGCAGCATCGCCGGCCGTGTTGTTCGTCAAAAGAATTCTACATCTCGCAATGAGAGTTTACCGTGCAATTAGCATACATACAACTTCCCAATTTCAAGCATTTCAGGCAAGTGCCCGCCAGACATGACACCCGTCTGGTCGGAGGATCCTCCCTTTTCTATGGAGGATGATTGAACCTTACTCCCTGTTCCTTATGCCTGCATAATATATTGTAAGTCAGACGCTTTGCCCCACACACAGCAGAATACCGTAGGACATACCGCTGTGAAAATGACTAAAATAGACTAAACGAACTGTATTCATATAGTTTGCTTTTCTCGTGTTGAAATTTTTTGTCGGGATAAATCTGCCGCTTCATAGGACAGTGGAATACTTACCTTCTTCTTCTTCTTTAGCCTATAGAGGTCCACTGCTGGACAAAGGCCTCTCCAAGGCTTTCCAAAATGACCGATCTTGTGCTGCACCCATCCATCGGCTTCCCACGACCTCCACCAGGTCATCGATCCACCTTGTAGATACTTACCTACTCGGCCAAAATATAGGGAAGATCCTTTAATTTAACCCGTTACATTAAAAATAAATTGAGTTCCACGGCCTTTCGTCCGTCTTCAATGGAAGTTCTAAACTTCAAATTCTCATAGCAGCAAAAATGCCTGACTACAAAAATGTCTGGTGTTTAGAGGGGCACATATCAAATTGATTGTACACTACAACGTAACGTGGCACGTGTGCAATTAATATATGTGTCTGTGTATGTGTGTGTGAGTGTTTGTATGTATGTACATAAATACTTAGTTTTACAATAGAACACAAACCGCGGCGTGATTAGCCCCAAACACAGGCAAATAGGACGCTAATAAATTGGACTAACGGCTGGATTGGGCTAGTTAGACGCGTCTAGTTGAGTATTACACTAGGTACACATGCTATTGAGGATTGCGCACGCGTGCTGTGCTGACAAACTCATTACTGTTACATTAGTTGTGTTAACATTTACAAGCGTACAAGTAGTGCTGCAGATTATCATATTGTTACGGGTTAGGGGTACTAAAATGCCGGTTAAGGCTTACGAAGTTTAATGGCAACGAAGGTACAGTCGGTACTAGGCAATGACAAGTAGAACGTAGCGGATGTCGCACCGAAGTCTTCCCTTACGTCCATTAAGTCCGTGTCGTACATGTTCTCTGTAGATGTTCTCAAAGATCGCTTGTTTTCGTTTCAATAGTCGAATGGTGACTAACTCATCTGCTTTTTTATTTACGGTCTCAAGATATAGGGCTTGAAAGTTATGTAAGAATGTTAATCAATATTGAACCTACTACTAAAACCCGCCACACTGTTCCCAACCCACTGCAACTCCTGAAAGCCAGAATCAACAGTGGAGACCGCCAGAAAAACGCCGAGCAATGAAGCTCGACGAGTCCCGGAGAAACGATTCAACTGTCTTGGGTCGCGCAACGAAATTAATCAGAAAAGAATATATAGTAGAGGGTAATAAGGACTGCATCAGCCAGGTACAAATCGGTAAGTACGATCCGTATCGGTTCTGGAGTGGCCTCTCAGTCCTCATGTCACCAGTCCCGTAGCTTTTTTAGTAATTAAACTGAAAAACCCGGTCAGCGTGATGGAATCGTCATCTTCACATAAAATATTATTTCTGTTATATATCAATACTAGCGACCAGCCCCGGCTTAGCACGAGTGCAATGCGGATACTAAAAACAGAAAAACTGTGAACGATGTATGAAAAACATATCGTCGTCCTCCGTGGCGCAGCGGTCAACACGCCTGCCTGCGACGTGGAGGCCTCGGGCTCGATCCCCGGCCAGGTCATGATGGAAAACGATCTTTTCCGGATTGGCCTGGGTCTTGGATGTTTATCTATATATTTATCTATTACAAATATAGTATCGTTGAGTTAGTATCCCATAACACAAGTCTCGAACTTACTTTGGGGCTAGCTTAATCTGTGTGATTTGTCCGTATATACAATATGTAAAGAAAACCCTGTCCGACCCATAAGGATAATAAAGGTTAGGTAAACAATTGACCAAATATAATATAAAATTTTACATAATCATCACAGTAACAATAATAATGAATTTTGAAATAATCTTTTTTTCCCGGGTATTAATTCCAATTTCCCCGAAATTTAATAATTTTTAAAAAACTGACAACACCATTTGTGGCGGAGCGAATAGCGATGCGACCACGTGCCGCATGCCCCGCCCCCTTTCACCCGCGCATGTATGCGCGGGTGAAGGGGGGCGGGGCTATCGGGTTGCCTACGGCACATGCATTAAGTTACCTCGCTTTTTCGAAATAATATTTATTTTTTTTGGGGGATTTTTTTTTAAGTTTAGCCCGGCTTTATAGGCATTATTAGAATCAGTTAACGATACCTAACAATACCTTCACGGATCGGACAGGGTTTTCTTTACATATTGTATATCGGCCCGCCACTCCCTCCGCCCCGGCCGGACGATACCGCCGCAAACGCGACGTCCCGCAATTTTAAATCTGAAATATCTTCGATAATATTCATTTAATTCATATGCTGTAAAGGCGATATAGATCTATATTAAATCAACAATGTATTTAAGATATTAAATTAGATAAGGATTAATGGTGTATTGGTTAAAATCGCTTTGAAAATTAGTATTTGTCGTAAAAATTAAATAACAAAAAAATGTTATTGTGTGGTATCCTTAAGAGATAGACAATAGACGTATACTATCACGGACTTTTCTGTAGACTTTTTTTCAATATGTACAACATTTAGTACATTATTTTGATAAATCTCGTAGGGTTCAGCCTGTGTTTCACCGCAAACGCGGAATAAATGTAATTATTTACGACAACACCTACGATACCTCAAAAATAATAGTAGTAGTATATCTTCACTATTTAATGAAGTTTATTATACTTACAAATAAACCTTTCTCTTTAATCACTCTACATATCTATTAAAAAACCGCATTAATATCCGTTGCGTAATTTTAAAGATATAATCATACATAGAGACATAAGGAAAGAGAAAGCCACCTTGTTTTAACTATGTAGTGATGATATAGGATGTTTGGGGCATCGTATGCCGAATTAAAATGATCGACTGAAGAGGTCATCAGCTAGCTTTTCAGACCCCTTAACGTCCCTCATGCCCTGTGGATTTTTCTCGTCGAGTTTTTATTATTGTACTAAAAAAGACCCAAATTTTACATTCAGTGTATTTGAATGTAAAATTTGGAAGAATTTTAGTTCGAAGATCCCGGTCGCTTATGTTTTTTTTTTTTTTTGTAGCCATTAAACAGTTGTAAAATGTATCTACAGCTTAAATTTAAGACTAATGTTGTATTTAATAGCATCCTTAAACGATACACATCGAAGTAAATCCTTGCTGTGCAATCTAAATTAGTGACTTTAAGCTTATGGCAAACTACAGAAAAACTGTGTATAAGCTACCTCATTAAGGGTGCAGATGTTCGTTTGTCCCGGGGCTAACGATCGCAACAATGGCCGCTGTCAATTAGCAGGATTAAGAACGATTAGAGGATTGCACGCACTCATTATTGCTAGTTTAATGATGGCTACATCTTGAGATACGGTTCCTTTTCGATTGAGAAGTTATAAATGGTATTTATTTATAACTTCTAGAAAGAAAAGGAACCGTTTGATTCCGATCTCCGGTCTGATGACCGTGTGATTGAGAAGTTATAAATAAATACTGTTTTACAAAGAAAAGTAGCAGATCCGGTGTTTTTATTTTCCTTTCGTGGGAATTCTATATAGCCTAGGTTGAGTGGCGGGTTTTTTCAGACTCTTACAGAATAAATACCACCCTGGAGTTCCATCTCACTCTTACGCCGAGGGTCGCAGGAACGAACAATCCTCCGCAATCCGCAAAAATCCGCAGCCCCGACTGGTGCCGACCACTGCGCGCCTGCTCCAGTCAGAGGGGGGGGAGTGAAGTATTTACCGCAACGTGTAAGAG
Source organism: Sesamia nonagrioides (assembly GCA_017933935.1). Classification (NCBI taxonomy): domain Eukaryota; kingdom Metazoa; phylum Arthropoda; class Insecta; order Lepidoptera; family Noctuidae; genus Sesamia; species Sesamia nonagrioides. The sequence goes on from JADWQK010001852.1 coordinate 473,123, forward strand.
GGGCGCGCGTGGCACACTACGCGCCGCTACCTCGAGTCCTAATAAGTGGAGGGCAACAGACGTCAAGTATGTCGCGCCCTATCAACTGACGTCAGGTATGTCGCGCCCTATCAACACAAAGGCAATGCTTTTAACTTTTGTACTACCGCCCTTTGCCGTAGGTAGTAATTTAATCATTGCGCGTTTGTATGACTCCACTCGGTCGTCTATATTAATCTCATCGCAAATTCATATTTCCGAAGATTGACGATGATTCTCGACGTGCGATCGTTTTTCGTTTTTTTTTTTTTTTAATAAATATATATGCACTAGGTTGTTATCTATTTTCAAGGAGAAATACAAGCCATGCTGTATATTTTGGGGTTAAAATAAAATGTTCAAATAATTAATTCCACGCGAACAGGTCGCGGGCGGCAACTAGTTTATTATATTACAACTCTGACAGTAAAAACCTCTAAACTATACATTTGTATTTTGATAACCATTGTAGATATTGGATCCCGTTATCAGTATCAGGGGCATCGAGGGTCACACCTGTTCCCTTAGCCTCACTTGTATGAGATGTCCAGACACGGGTCGCAACGCTATATCCACCTTCAGCTGCAGGTTGTCAGCGTCAGACACGAACTCCAGCTCCCTCACACAATGGGCCAGCACCGTCTTCAGTATCGCCATTGCGTACTTTTTACCTGATGAATAGATAGAGAAAAGAAACTTTATGAAGTGATTATTAGCCTATATGGGTGTAAAGTTTTCATCAATATAAATGAATTAAGTCCAAACACAAGGTAACTATTGTAAACCTTTGAGGAGTTCCCTTAACTGGCCTTTGTCTTCATCATCAGAGCTTTAATGACAATCACAACTCATTTAGGTGTAAAGTTCTTATCAATATAAATTTATTAAGCACAAACACGAGGCAGCTGATATGAATCGTTAAGGAGATCCCTCGGCTGTCTCCCGGCTCCATCATTAACTCCGAACTTTAACCATATTTGGCATTGCCTTTGGCCGCTACTTCGTCCTCATGATCTAAGGTTCATATACCTACAACGTTATTTTTTTTATGCGAAACCTGAATATTGTTTATTCAGAATAAGCAACTGAATCGATTCAACCAGTTTTACACCATGTTATATTTTTTCCCAAATACATTTAGAAATTTTGACAGCCTCCGTTGCGTAGCGGTAGCGGACGCGGCCGCTGCGCAAGGTGGCGCGGGTTCGATCCCCGCACAGTGCAAGTATTTGTATGCATGAATATGAATATTTGCACTGGTCTGGTCGTGCCTCGGAAAGCACGTTAAGCCGTTGGTCCCGGTTGCCATACGAACATCTAGTGGCAGTCGTTACGGGTTGTTGGAGCCCTCAAAAGTCCAACAATAGGTCTAACTGCAATGCTTCGATGTCGCCTTCGGGTTGTGGAGGTCAGACGGCAGTCGCTTCACGGAAAATTTCGAAGTTTAGCCATATCAGCAGTTGGACTGGTAAAGCGGACCCCAGACTCCAAAGCTGAAAAGGCTTCGGGTGTGACTGGGATTAACGCTGGGATGATGATGACATTTAGAAATTGTTACAGAGTGGTTACCGAGCGGTTACGATAGATCACAGTACTTGCGCCGCGCGCCACAGCTGACGACAGAGGTCAACGCATCGCGCTCGCCCGCCCGTGTGGAGCTTTGACCATATTTTTGTTGGGGCATCAAAGTAAAATAGCATGCATAATTTTCAATGATATCTTTTTGAAATTTTGTACATAGATTCTTTACTTAGAAATACTGAACACGTGTTTCAATTATACAGTTTCGCATAAACAAAATAATTTTGTATATTTATTATTATTATTTTTTATTAGTTATAAACTAGTGCTTGACTGCAATCCCGCCTGATGGTAAGCAGTGATGCAATCGTTGATGGTAAAACGCACTAGCTTTACTCAAAAAAACTGAGTGAATAGGAAGGAAGACGGCAGTTGAGCGAGGTGATGCAATGTTTAACCCAACAACACGACCAACGATGCTACGCCAGAGGATGATCTGGAGACCCTTCACGACCAAACTCCCGACACAACAACATTAGGCACATCGTACCCGGTACACATCGCAACACAACTGCTCAGACCCGTCCTCCATACGGCTTCACCAGACATCATGCCGGAACACGACGAATCGCTTGGCGGCAAGACTTTGTCTGGTGGGTGGTAACATATGCCGGCGGCTGATGTTGTTTCCTACCACCGTTCTGCTGTGCGATATTGTAACCAAATCACCGTAAAGCCAGCTTGGAATGAACTGTCTACTTAATGCTCTGGACTTCACCTAATTTTTCACGGTGATACTTTTGCAGATCCGATCGAGGGTAGTTACTTTTACAGCCAGCCTACCCTATGTAAGTATGTTTGTAGGTATTACTTTTTTTCCTCGGTGGTAGGCCATAACATCGGCTGCCGGCAGAAGTTACCACCCACCAGACAAAGTCGTACCGCCAAGCGATTCGTCGTGTTCCGGTATGATGTCTGGTTAAGCCGTACGGAGGACGGGTCTGAGCAGTTTTGTTGCGATGTGTGTCGGGTACGAAGTGCCAAATGTTGTTGTGACGGGAGTTTGGTCGTGGAGGGTCTCCAGATTAATCTCCCTCTAGCGCAGCATCGTTTGATCGTGTTGGTCTTGGGTTTAACATTGCATCACCCCGCTCAACTGCCGTCATCCTTCCTATTCCTAAGTTTTTAAGTGAATAGGCTTAATAAACTAGTGCGCTTTACCATCAACGATTGCATCACTGCTTACCATCAGGCGGGATTACAGTCAAGCACTAGTTTATAGTTATAAAAAAAACTTTAAGAGGAACCTAGAGCACATAGTCGCAGTTAAGGATCAGGCCCAAGTCGACAGCGCGTTGTGATTCACGCGCGCTTCCAAAGTGGTCAGCACATCGTGACGGGGTCCACGAAGACCGATGCCTCCTGGGTCAGGGTTGCGGGTTGGTTAAAAACGAAACCGTGGCCCTGGCGCAAGGGAAAGAACACGGGTGGGTTTTAGTCAGTAAAAGTCTGTCACGCCATGCCGCTCCGCCCAGAACGGGAGAGGTCATTTGATGATTTACCGTCCAAAATAAAAAAGACTACCCCTATATGTGGATGGTTATTCCCGAGGTGGTTTTAGTGAGGTCCCGACCTCTGGGGACCGAGGTTGGGCAGCGTGGGATTAGTGGAGGAAACCTTCAAAGGGCACCCGACCTCTGGGGACCGAGATCGTTTCCCCCCGAAACCAAAAAAAAAGTATCTGTAATAATAATTGGATAAAATGCTAAATTAAGTATATACAACATTGTTTTTTGTTTATGTGGAAACCGACACGTACGGGCTTGCGAGCGCGGGCGTTGAGCTATTGCGTCAGCTGTGATCTATCGTAACCGCTCGGTAACCACTCTGCAGTCTCACTCTCTAAATGCATTTGGGAAAAAATATAACGTGGTGTAAAACTGGTTGGAATCGATTCAGATGCTTATTCTGAACAAACTATATTCAGGTTTCGTACAAACTTAAAATATCGTTGTATACAATATGTTAAGAAAACCCTATCCGACCCATAAGGATAATAAAGGTTAGGTAAACACTTGACCAAATATAATATAAAATTTTACATAATCATCATTGTAACAATACTAATGAATTTTGAAATAATCCTTTTTTCCCGGGAATTAATTCCAATTTCCCGAATATTTGGTAATTATTAAAAAAGTGACAACACCGGTATTATTACAAGCGAATAGCGACGCGACCACGTCACAGGTGCCGCGTACCCTGCCCCCTGCCGCCCGCGGAAGGGGTTGCTTATCGCACATGTATTAAGTTACCTTTTTTTGCGAAATAATATTTATTTTTTTAGGGTTCTTTTTTTAAGTTTAGCCTTCTTTGTGGGCATTAGTAGAATCAGTTATCGATAATACCTAACAATACCTTCACGGATCGGACAGGGTTTTCTTTACATATTGTATAATTACCTGCATAGATAGCTAATCTTTAATGATTTGTCATTCACAATAATTCATGTGGTCATTATAGCTCTAAGTATCGTAATTTACTTCTATATTGTCGTCATTTAAGTGAATATGTTTTTCATAAATAACTTAGATAATTGAATAAATCGTATCGCGTATGTAATCGTAAAAAGGTATCTACTACGCTTGGTAAAGGAACTATAGCCAGAATAACCCCTTATCTTTCGGATGGGAAATTATCAAATGACCTTTCCCGCTCTGGGCGGAGCGGAAGAGCGTGCCAGACTGTTACTGACTAAAACCTACACTTGCCTGTGCGTGAGGGCCAAAGTATTCCTTTCGAACAACCAGCAGCCTTTTTTTTGTTTTAGTGGGGAAACCTTCAAAAGGCACCTGGCTTCTGGAGACCCAGGTCAGGGAGTGTAGGATTTTTAACTCACTAAAACCACCCCGGTGATCACCACCAGCACAGAGGGATGGTCCCGGTTCCGCTTAAAAGACTAATTCCAGAACCGCCTCTGCGCAACGCCTGTAAGGCATATCTCCGGGAAGACTGTGTGGGGTACTTCCCACGATTTGCAACTGTAAAAGGGCGTCCGCTAGGCCTCGTTGTATACGGTAGCACGTGACCACTGTGCCACCGTCCTCCTTGGGGTCACCCGATGGGTGCACAGAGTCACACTCTATGCACGACCCCAAAGGCCCACTTACCTTTTTTGGTAAGCGGGTTTAGGAGTATTAAACGTCCAGGCGGTTACCTCCCTGACGCCTCCTCCGAGCAGGATTAATCCTCACTCACGGTCTCACGAAAGGAATCTACTTGCGACATCAGCAACCCTGGCAGGACCCTGAATTACCCTTACATTAGGTTAACCGTTTTTATATTCCTGTAGGAGGATAGTTTGAAATGCGTACCTAATAAAATAAATTTAAAAACTAGTAAAAACACTGTTTCGTGGTGGTCTAGTGGTTGAAAGACGAGCCTCTCAAGTATAAGTGTGCGGGTTCGATTCCAGGTCATACAAGTTCAATGTAACTTTTCTAAAGTTATATGTACTTTCTAAGTATATCTTGGACACCAATGACTGAAGGTGAAGGAAAACATCTTGAGGAAACCTGGACTTTTAAGTCTGAAATCCCCAACCCCCATTGAGCAAGCGTGGTGATTACGCTGAATCCTTCTCTGTATGAGAGGATACCTGTGCCCATTAGTGGGACGATAAAAATTTAAACCCATTGTCATTGATAGTGTGTTACGCAGGGGGTCAACTCACCAATACAAGCTCGTCTCCCGTAGCTAAAGGCGAGGAAGGCAGCCGGTGTGGCCGGGGTCTGATCCTCTAGCCAGCGCTCGGGTCGGAAGAGGTTGGCGTCAGCTCCCCACACCCGGGCTGACCGGCCAGCGCCCCAGATGTTTATAGCACATGCTGTACCCTTCGGTATTATGACAGATTCTATAATCAATAAAAAAAGCAATCAAATAAGTAAGCCTTATCTTACTTACTTGGAGATATAAAATGTCACTAATATTATATTCGAGAAAGAGGTCAATCGTCGAATCCAACTCGGCTAGGCTGCTTTCGGGAAGCTACGTAGAATCTTCACGTCCGAAATACAGCAAGACAAAAGTCATCATCATTTCAGTTGAAAGCCGACCAGTGTTGGACATAGGTCTCCCCTAAGGATCTCTACGATAACCGGTAGTGCGCCTCTCACATCCAGCGGTTTCCTGCGACCTTCACCAGGTTGTCGGTCCTCCTTCTCGGGGGCTTAACCACGCTGCGTCTTCCGGTGCGTGGTCGCAACTCAAGACCCCGTTGGCCCCATTGGGCAGAGGTCCTACGAGCAATACGCCCGGCCCACAGCCACTTTAGTGTTGCAATTCTTCGGGCTATGTCGGTTACACTCGTTCTTCTGCGGATCTCCTAATTCCTGATTTGATCACACAGTGAAACCCCAAGCATAGCCCTTTCGAAAGCTCAAGGTCACTTAACCTTGAGCTTTTTTGTAAGACCAATTGTTAGCGGTGGGCTATTGGTTAATTATTCTTTCAGAAACTTGATGACAATGTAGAACTCACTAAGAGGCAGATCTTTGTCAGCGTAGCGCATGACACCAGGTACAGGCGGGTACAACCGCAGTGTCTCGTTGATAATGGCCTCGCAGTACTCCATCCGAGCCAGGTCGTCCTTGCACACTGGACGCTTGCTATCACCAAATATACTCTTGAACCTGAAGAAACTTGTTTCATTAAGAAAAGGACAGAAGATACATAAAAAAAATATTTCAACACATACCTATGTAAATAACAGCAACGTTATGTTTGGAGTCACATTTTAAGCAAATTGTTTGCTTGTGTTATGTGATGCCGCTCCTCCAGTTTACAATTTCTAGATTATTACATATAATTATACTATATAATATTTATATAGATAGAGTGCTTGCGTGCGTGTGGTGTGTGTGTGTGTGTGAGTGTGCGTGAGTGTTTGTATTATTTGTTTAATGGTTTGGTCTTCTTTGGAATTTCTTCGTAACTTTTACTTGTCAACCATTCTATCAGAATTTGTTTGCAATTGCGATATGTCTTAGAGTAGATGTTACATTTTTTATTTAGAACATTATATAAGTGACAAGACTGTTTAGACTCTAAAGTTTAGAGTCTAAACAGTCTTGTGACAAAGTAGCATTACAAAACAATACTCCAAACTTTAGAGTATTGTTTTGTAATGCTACTTTAGTTCTGTCAAATTAGTCCGCGTCTGACGTAAATTGACATATTTGGTCGCCATGATTTAATCACGTCTAAACTGTCTATGTTAATTTAACAGGACTAAAACTGTCCCTTTCGTACTAAAATAGAAATTAAAAGTTGCGCTGAACTTAAATATTATTTGGTTTAGAACAAAGGAATCAGGCGAATCAGAATCCGTGGCGTAGCGGTAGCCAATCCCCGCGCAGTGCAAATATTTGTATGCATAAATATGAATATTTGCACTGGTGTGGTCGTGCCTCGGAAAGCACGTTAAGCCGTTGGTCCCGGTTGCCATACGAACATCTAGTGACAGTCGTTACGGGTTGTTGGAACCATCAAAAGTCCAACAATTGGTCTAACTGCAATGCTTCGATGTCGCTTTCGGGTTGTGAAGGTCAGACGGCAGTTGCTTCACGGAAAATATCGAAGTTTAGCCAAAATCAGTAGTTATACTGGTAAATCGGGCCCCAGACTCCAAAGCTGAAAAGGCTACGGATGCGACTGAGATTAACGCTGAGATGATGATGATGAGAACAAAGAAATTAACACCAGAATGGTAACACCAGTATGGAAAAAGAGTTAATCCTTACTTTAAAAAAGGCGTTTTGTTTTACTTCTTTTTTGTATACCGCACCTAACAAGGGAGTAGATATTCTGGGCAGTTGTACTCACTCTGCATACAACTTCTCCTGTATCCTCGGCTTGCACCCGATCATCAGCAGCGCGTAGAACAAGGTGGAGGCGACAGTCTCCTGGCCCCCCACTATGATCGTGTCCACCTCGGACTTGATCTGCTGCTCCGTCAGGCTCTCGTCAGTCTCGCTTAGGTCCATCAGGATATCCAGGAAAGCTTTGAACTTCGGCCCGTCTTAGGCACATTTAATTAAAGGTCAAATTAGATTAACTTGCAGGACTCTAAACACACAACAGATTTGAACAGATCGTACCTATTTAAATTAGCTAGGAAAACTTTACACACACGATATGTTTGTACTTTTTTTAGGCCACCAACACATGTAACCAATTTACTTTAAGTGTGATCTGAGATTTATCTACACTAAGTCTTAAGCTATACAACGTGTAACAAAAAGGGTATATACATACCAAGGGCATGGCATCTTTAGATGATATCAAACGATATCGGAAGGGTTTCAACTCAAAATAAAATACCCAAAAAATTGGTACCAAATTTTCGGTTTCGTGTGTTTCTTAAAATCAAATCATAACAAACGTGGCAGCACACTACATACGTTAATAACTACTCGTTACCCGTCACGTTACTTGCCAAAATCCGATAAATGTCTTCAATATCTCTGTGCGACTAGTATGATAGTAGCCTATCACAGGCGGTGTTTTTCCTCATAACTTCCTAACATAAAGAGATAGGATTAAAAAACCTTTCCAATATCGTTTGATATCATGTAAAGATGCCATGCCTTTGTTATGTATATACCCTTTATGTTACACGTTGTATAGTGTTTTACAGCAACTCGTTTGTAGAAGACAGAATTCATTGACTCCATGTAAAATACATCTTACACTGGAAACCAACCCTTATGTAATTCTTTTATGATGACGTATGAAATTATATTATCCTGTGTTACTTACTACAAGATATTCACTAATTTATCAAATCAAAATCTTTTTTTTCGGACCCATTAGTGGACTTAGAAGGAAATAGTAGATTGTTAACCGAGGGTGGAAAGAATCAATTCCCGAGGTATTTAGACGCCCGAGTCCGAGTAGGAATTGATTCTTTTACCCGTGTTAAACACTCTACTTTTCATTTCGAATATGAGGAAAATAAAACTAGTTGTTTATCTGAACTTTTTATGGATAACACTATATAAGAATGTTAGTCTTAATTTGACTATTTTAAATAGGTACCCTATTTAACTAAGTGTACTCTTAAGCATTGAATATCGGCTCCATAGCGTAAAAGGTTGTAGTTTGCTAGACAGTCCATTAAAATATGTAAGAAATACACTTTCGGAAAATGTTTTTATATGTATTCTTCTCTGCTCGCCACTTCATAAAATCATTGTACGTGTTTATATATATTTCTTTTGAGATTTCTGGTAAAAGATTGTTAATAACACAATTTTCCTCGTCTTTAATTGAATCTGGTCAATATATCTGAATTGCTTGAACTCATTTTTAAATTAAAAACTTAGCATAAAAGATATATTAAACTATTTTTTTAATTCCGCCACAGATACATAACAGATAAGTATCCCGCTAATTTATGTCGAATTTTTAAATTTTAAATATGGAACTCACTACGTTATTGTTGCGACCATAGAATTAATAAGTAGGTACTATCGTACTTCTTAATTCTATGGTTGCGACCTATTTCGCTCAATAAAGTTTGCGCTAAGTTCACACTGGCTGTTTAGAAACTCACATTGCCGCTGCATTTTTTTATTAGTTTTTTTTTACAGAAATTTCTTCACAGCTGACAGCACTTCTATTTTTAAAGTTCATTCCGACCCTTAGGTGGAAAGTAATTTGTATGAGTTTTTCCCGCTCTAGAGAGGGAAATAGCACTTTCTACCCAATAATCAGATCAAGAAAATACTACTTTCCGAATATGAGAAATGAAAAATAAATTGGATATTTATTCTTACCACCACTTTTGTCGCCAATTATACTTTTCTTTGTGGTCTTTCGTTCAAGTTTTCTCTTTTTCATCACCTGTTATAATAAAATACCAATAATTATAATTATTTTATCATCATCATCATCACAGCGTTAATCCCAGTCGCATCCGAAGCCTTTTCAGCTTTGGAGTCTGGGGTCCGCTTTACCAGTCCAACTGCTGATATGGCTAAACTTCGACATCATCAGCGAATCCCGCGCAGTGCAAATATTTGTATGCATAAATATGAATATTTGCACTGGTCTGGTCGTGCCTCAGAGAGCACGTTAAGCCGTTGGTCCCGGTTGCCATACGAACATCTAGTAGTGGCAGTCGTTACGGGTTGTTGGAGCCATCAAAAGTCCAACAATTGGTCTAACTGCAATGCTTCTGCAATGTACAACCCGAAGGCGACATCGAAGCATTGCAGTTAGACCAACTCCCAAATAATTATAATTATTTATTATTAGAAAAAAACATAACATGAAAATTTCATAAAACAAAAAACTTTTTCAAATCTAAAAACCATTGGGTTTTGTACGGAAAGCTAATATTATATTAAATAACGGGTGAAAAAAAATCAGTAACATGTACGAGTCCAACTTCATGTGTACGGCTGACAGCAGGTCAAATAATCCCAATCAAAATTGAGCCTTAATGCTATAGAGGTAAAGTTGAAAAAGTAATTAAAAAATCTGACAGATTATAGTAGCTTAATGTGCTGTCGTCTGTGCATACTAGTGACACTTGGCCAGTTTTTTTTTTTATAAAATACTGTTGAATTTTTAATAATTCAGAAACTTTTTTTTTTATATAAATATATATATATATATTATAAACTAGCGCTTGACCGCAATCCTGCCTGATGGTAAGCAGTGACGCAATCGTTGATAGTAAAGCGCACTAGTTTATTAAGAGCCTATTCACTCTAGCCTTGAAGACACTCAAATTGTAGTCCGACGGAAACACCGCCGCTGGCAAATTGTTCCAGTCCCTCGATGTACGCGGTATAAAGGAGGAGGCGAAACGCTTCGTCCAGATCGTAGTGGTGTTAACAACGTAAGGGTGGAAACCAGCCGTACGACGGGTCATCCGCTGGTGGAACGGAGATGGGGGAATTAAATCATGCAATTCCATCGCACACTCCCCGAAATGCATCCTATAGAACACCGAAAGGCTGGCTACTCTACGCCTGTGCTCTAGGCTTTGGAGACCAACTCGAGTTAGATCAGTTTGTTACATGTATTGAATACATGGTAACATGGTGGCCCGACGACCACTATGTATGTAATCCATTCCACTTACAGTATCAGACACATTATGTAAAATTGCGACACACTTGGTCATCTCCCTGTACGCGGGAGTGAGCCTGTAGATAGCATCAGGGTGTATCAGCACGTTGAGGGCTCTGCTGATGATCAGCTCGAGACAGCGGTTGAACGCTTCATAGTACTCCGTAGTCACGATGCTCTCCGATATGTTTGATACTCCTAGGGCTGTTTCTGGTGGAAATATTGGTCAACTTTTTAGTTTATTCGGAAAAATATCAAAGTTCTTCCGTGAAGAACAGGCAATTTTACAACTTTGAAAGAGGCAATAGGCTATTTGACAATATGAATATTTTTGTGATTATTTGCTTTAAATGCATAAAATGAAGGTTCTTTATGTCATTTACACGAATTTTAATAAAAATAATAACATTTAATATATCCAGAAACACAAAAGTATGTTTGGGATTTTGTTTCTCGCGCCAAATATTGTGAAACGATCCGGATCGGCTGTCACGATGACGTCATACGTTCATAAACACTTGTTGTCGTTCTAAGTGTTTTAGCGTTTTTAGAAGATTTTAACGATATTTGGAGCGATTTGTAGTATTTTTTTGTTTTCTGACTGACAAATAACAGATAAACACGAAGACCACTGCGGAAACGACAATCGTTTAGAAGTTTGTGACGTCACTTACAAAGCGCCACGCCATTTTGCTGAATAAAGCGTTTTGGCGGCTTACTTGAATTTTGAATATTTATTTGCGTGTTTCTTACGAAATACGTATTTAAAATAAAAAATAAAAACTTTTGGTGAAATTCTTAACCGCAACCTAGTAATTCAAGATATAAATTATAAATCTGTCAAATAGCCTATTACAAGTATTAATGCATTCTTTTTTTGGGTTACGTGTTTGGTTCAACAATTTACGATTAATCTTATACTGATTAGTGGTTTTCATTTGGTGTAGGTACCTTTGGGTCGCGACTTTTCTTTAAACACGATCCAGTTGTTGTTTTTTTTTATGGTAGGTTGTAGGGCTGTAGGTCATATAGATAACTAGCTTTCCGCCCGCGGCTTCGCCCGCGTGGAGTTCGGTTATATCGCGCTTTTTAGATTTCCCTCGGGAACATCACATTTTTCCGGGATAAAAGGTAGCCTATGTTCTTTCTCAAGGTCTAAAGATTGTCTGTGCCAAATTTCATCAAAATCGGTTGAGAGGTTTGAGCGGGAAAGCGTAACAGACAGACAGACAGACAGACAGACAGATAGACAGACAGACAGAGTTACTTTCGCATTTATAATATTAGTATGGATTGATCCAAGCGGGAATCGAAACCGCCACACGTAGCGCCAGTAGTCATTGATAAAATATTAAACAGATACGATATATTCTAACAAACTGACCAAAAAAAATGTGCCGAAGACAGCAGCAGCACACATGCATATTTTTATTCGGCATACATTGGTACAGTGTGAGTGAGATGGGGCGCAATCTAAAGCATAGAGAAGAAAAAGATGGCTAGTGTTTGTCGTTTGCGCTGTTAGTGTTTGTTGTTTGTTTTTACGAGTGTATCGAGAGTGACTAAAGCGAGATACAGGACTTACTTCCTTTTGTACGCTTCATTTTTAGTGCGCTAGTGACATATCTACCTTAGTTTAATATTTTATCAATGGCAGTAGTCAAACATTTATTCACTACGCCAACCGTGCCATCATTGCGTTTACGTGCGTGCATTGTAACTGCTATTGTGTTATGGAATTACCCCGCAGTATGCTTTGATTTTTTTTTTTATTTAATTTAAAATGAGAAAATTCCGTGCTTACGGCAAATAGACTCCAGTGTCGTGAGAGCCAGGTACTTGTGCATGATATCGAAGGGCCCCCTCCCCACTTCGGTCTTCAGATTCTCCACCAGCTTGTGCGCTTGCCCATTAAAGACACCGTGGTACCCGTCCACTACTGAACTAGTGAACGTTCCCGCTAGCGTTTTGATATTATGTTTCCAAATATACCCTATGGAACGAAATAATGAACAAGTTAGATTGATTAAAAATTATTACAGCACCAGACTTCTGCCCCCTAATCGGCGAACACATTTTTGTCAAATGATTGCGACTAGTTGGGATCAGTTGGTATCGTTTGGACCGCCCATTGGTCCATTCGGTCCAAACGATCCCAACTAGTCGCAATTATTTGACAAAAATGTGTTCGCCGATTAGGGGGCTGAATGCATAAATACATAATATATGTGAGCTTATTTACATTTTCGTTTTAAAAAACTGTTTTTTTTTTTTTTTGCTTTTGCTGGTATTTTGGCGTGGCTAGCTGGCATATGCTAAATAATTTCATTGTTGTTGTGTTTCCTTGTATTCATTACTGTACGTATATAGTATTGAATAAAGTCTTGTGTTTTTTTTAGTTGTGCTGCTGGGGCGTTTGTTCCGCCTCTTTAAATGAACAGATAGTTGTGCTGCTGCATGGGGCGTTTGTTCCGCCTCTTTAAATGAACAGATAGTTGTGCTGCTGGGGCGTTTGTTCCGCCTCTTTAAATGAACAGATAGTTGTGCTGCTGCATGGGGCGTTTGTTCCGCCTCTTTAAATGAACAGATAGTTGTGCTGCTGGGGCGTTTGATCCGCCTCTTCTTCAAAGCGAAAGCACTACGATGTGACTGTTGATTGGAGTTGATTTTGATTCAGGGTCCTAGTCTGCTATTACCAATAGTGTCAGAACTTAATACTCGTTGGTAGACCATAATATTGGCTGCCGGCAGAAGTTACCACCCACCAGACAAAGTCTTGCCGCCAAGCGATTCGATGTCTGGTGAAGCCGTACGGAGGACGGGTCTGAGCAGTTGTTTTGCGATGTGTGCCGGGTACGATGTACCAAATGTTATTGTCGTGGAGGGTCTCCTGATCAATCTCCAGGGTTTTCAAGTGAATAGGCTTAATAAACAAGCGCGCTTTACCATCAACGATTGCATCACTGCTTACCATCAAGCCAGATTGCGATCAAGCACTTGTTTAAAAATATTTTAAAAAAAAGAATGGTCGATCAGTTATCTCATAATGATCGGTTTTCACTAGTTTCTTAATTTAATAACCAAATGGCGTCATTATGTCTTTCCAGTAATCAATCACTGACACTCAAGTAGTAGTTTTTAGAAAATCATTTCTACTTACTGGTTTTATTTTACAGTTAATCGAATTGATCTATAATTATGAATTTCCAGATTACGAACTTTTTACCACAATCACAATGGAATAGTGTTGGAATGACAAATTTATAAAAATAGCAAATAGGACCCCTGTTGTTACGTTACGCAACGACTCCGCTGTACTCATGCTTACCAGGTGCGGTGACCAGTCCATCTCCAAGCCAGATCCTCCCGAAGCCATAGTAGTAGGGCTTCTCAATGAACGCGTTAGTGATCGTCTTCACATCATCCGGATCTTGGGTCACTACACAAAATGTCATATTACAATATGCCTGGTAAAATTGAACTTGAACTTAAAATTGAACACAATGGAACTTGAAAACGAGAAAAATAAGAATAATTTTATTCACAGTGAAATAAACGTTCAATTTTATTTTAAATACTAACACTAGAATTTATTATAATTTTGTGCAAATTTATACAATATATTTTTTTCTTTATACGAAGCCTGAATACAGTATGTTCAGAATAAGCAACTGAATCGATTTGACACTGTGTTATATTTTTTTCCAAATACATTTAGAAATTGTTGTTTTTTTGTTTTTGGTTCTGGTTTTTTTTGGTGTAATTGGTTCAAGCGCGGGCTGGCGAACGGTACGGTGACCATATTTTTATTGGGACAACTAGCTAAGATAACAGACTCATAACTTTGTGATTTTTAATCATATCTTTTTGAAATTTTGTACATAGATTCTTCACTTTAAAATACTTCGTTTCGGGTTTCGCATATACAAAAAATAATGTTGTTTGAAGTACCGTACAATATCTATGAAAATATATAATATGTAAAGAAAACCCTGTCCGACCCATAAGGATAATAAAGGTTAGGTAAACACTTGACCAAATGTAATATAAAATTTTACATAATTATCATAGTAACAATACTAATGAATTTTGAAATAATCCTTATTTCCCGGGAATTAATTCCAATTTCCACGAAATTTGGTAATTTTTAAAAAAGTGACAACACCGGTATTATTATAAACGAATAGCGACGCGACCACGTCACAGGTGCCGCGTGCCCTGCCCCCCGCCGCCCGCGGAAGGGGTTGCTTACCGCACATGTATTAAGTTACCTCTTTTTGCGAAATAATATTTATTTTTTTAGGGGGATTTCTTTGTGGGAATTAGTAGAATCAGTTATCGATACCTAACAATACCTTCACGGATCGGACAGGGTTTTCTTTACATATTGTATAAAAAAACAATATCTTGCGCTGTTTTTAGTATGTTATACAGGATACATCAAATGTGAAAATTTCAAGTGTCTAACTGTTACGGTTCATGAGAAAATAGTTTGGAAACAGACATACGGACAGTTAGTAGAGTCTTAGTAACCTGGCGTCAATGTAAAAACTAAACAATGTTGAATGGCAACGCCAGTCCTGTGGGTCATATGACAATTCGACCACTTAAAATTAATAAAGTACCGAAATTATTGATTACGTTTACTTTCTTGCTTGTTTGTTATGTACAGACGACAGCACGTAAAGCTACTACAAACTCTCAGATTTCTTATACAAACTATCAGATTGCACATTGCATATTGATTAATTGTGGCAGGAGCGGCGGCGGGCCGCTATGCTTTTTATACGTTCACAGTTTTTCTGTAGTGTATTTTAGTATCAAACTTGCATCCGCGCGAAGCCGGGGCGGGTCGCTAGTGATAATATATTTATTGATTGTAAAATAAATGGATAGGTGTTCCTATGGATAGGTGTAAATATGTATACGCTCATTGCTTCGTTAAATTATGCCCACCACGAAAGGAACAATACTATGTATGCACGCTTCCCATGTATTCACGCGTTGATTCATAAATTAATGAAGCAATGAGCGTATACATATTTATGATGTGAACCGGTGGCTACAATTTTATGCTCTTCAAGTTGAACACTTCGTCTTAAGTCGAAGATGTTTACATATTTTTGGAGCCTTGGCAATGTATACATAGTTTTGCTTCTGACTGTACTACATATCGTATTGGGCGCTTTCTGCTAATATGTACCTAGGTTATGATTATAATTGTCCAATCTCACAACCGAGAAGACTCACCAAAAAGAGCGCATGGTCCCAGCCACACCACGAACGGCAATCTGGAGTTCTCACATATTTGTGCGACCCTATCCAAATGATGGAACAAAACTGTCGAGCAAACAAAACATAAGTTTCTTATTAGTTCATGTAGATGACCAAAGGGGCGAAATTCCTATGGAATCTATAGATGGAAAGAGAAAGAAAATGAAAACCAAAGAATAAAAATGGAATATTGTTTAATGTTTATTGTTTTATTTATTTTATAAAACGTTGCCCCACACAAGGAATTTCTCCTGTATCGTGGGTGCGTTTATAACCCGCGTAGATAAAGAAAAGAACTGTAAATGGCGTCCGCTCGCATGCGTTCTCACTCACTCTCTATCGCTGTCTATACTCACACAGTGAAGTAAGCGTTGCAAAAAAAAAAACGATCAGGAATTCAGGATTCGCTTTCTAAACTACTTTGATGCACTCCGAGTTATCGTTAATTTCGTTCCGCTAAAGTCTCTGTTATTTTGTTGTTTTTGTTGATATTGTTGTTTTTGTTGAGTTTGAACAATCAAACTCAACAAAAACAACAATAAAAACAAACACAACCACAAACAAGTAAAATGTCAAATTTACGTTGTAAATAACAATATTTACAATGTAAATTTGATATTTTTCTATCATAGCATTTGGTTTGTGATTGAACAATGGCATGTTTTGTCAACCGTACCATAAGTAGCCGCCGCCATTTTCAGATCTTTTCTTTATCTGCGCGGGTTATACAAACATTTAGATCCGTATTACAGAACGTCACTCAATACTCAAGCAATACTTAAATCTCGTTTCAAGCCATTTGATTGGTTGAAACTAGTTTTAAGTAATGTTTAAACAGAGATCAATGCTTGAGTTTCCTTCTGGAATACGGACCTTAAAGTTAGGTACATACACAAACAGCCGGACCCGGAACAACTAATTGTAGGCCATACATATACAGTATGTTAACTAACAGAGGGCGTTCCCGTTAACCCGAAATAGTATAGCATACATACATGCTAAAAAAAATATTTCCATTCGAAAACAAAATGTTTTAAATTTTTTTCCAATAAGAAAATATTCAATAAAAATTTTAAATTGACATGTAAAAGAAACACACTGTACCTACACGCGAACATGAAAGACGGCAACGTCGCAATTTATTTATACATGACGACTACTATTTTGATTTAAAACAGGTTTCAAATTTATTTCCAATTAGAATTTTTTTTTATTCGGATTTTTTTTATGCTTATTTTTCTATGCTGATATTTTTATTTTAATCTATTAATGATATATATTAACGAGTTTAAGGGAACGCCCTCTGTTATTTAACATACTGTATTTGATCTGTGCAGAAAATGAAAACAAAAGAAGAAATGCAATGTTGATTATTGACAATTGTTTGAATCATCATCATCAACTTTTTTATCGTCCCACTGCTGGGCACAGGTCTCCTCTCATACAGAGAAGGAAGTATAAGTAGGATGAATAGATGATAATAGGAAGGTATTAAGTAGTTGGATCTAAGCCGTAGTGGCCTAGTGTTCGATTCCAGGTCAGGTAAGTACCAATGTAACTTTTCTAAGTTATTCGTACATTTTATGTATACCTTTGACACCAATGACTGATTACAAGGTGAAGGAAAACATCTTGAGGAAACCTGTACATTAAGTCTGAAATCGCCATCCCGCTCTATATGAGAACCTGTGCCCACCAGTGGGACGATAAAAAGGTTGATGATGAAGAAAATAATGTTGATGACGGTAAATCTAAAATCAAAGTCAAATCATTTAACACATAAATAACTACATATCTAAAAGGCATTTTTGAACGTGTAATTCCCCTCGGTCATAGACAATATAACAATAACACTCATTACTCACCTCTCCCATCCCCGAACACCTGGTGCAAGTTGCCAATGAAAGGCAGCAAAGGGTAGCTGGGCAAGCCCCGGAACTTACTGCGCTCGCGCCGCTCCAGGCGCCACAACAATGCGACCGCGCACCCCAGGAGAACGCACGCTATATACACCCATAGTGGCATCTGGGTTGACAGTTTTGATTGGTTACTAGTTGTTATAACTTCCCACTGTTCTAAGACCTCTTAATTCCAAACTGCACTAGTGCGTGCTAAACAGACATAGGAAACGATTTATGGACTGCATAAAAGATGATATGAGTAGAGAGGGCGCGACTAGTCAAATTACGTGTAATAAATAAATATATACGGAAAAATCACACAGATTGAGCTAGCTCTAAAGTAAGTTCGAGACTTGTGTTATGGGATACTAACTCAACGATATTGTATAGATAAACATCCAAGAGCCAGGCCAATCAGGAAAAGATCGTTTTCAATCATGACCTGGCCGGGGATCGAACCCAGGGCCTCCACGTCGCAGGCAGGCGTGTTGACCGCTGTGCCACGGAGGACGAATAGAGAAGTATATAAGAGACAGCCTCCGTGGTGTAGCGGTAGCAAACGCAGCCGCTGCGCAAGGAGGCGCAGGTTCGATCCCCGCGCAGTCTAAATATTTGTATGCATGAATATGAATATTTGCACTGATCTGTTCGTTATGTAGTCACGGCGTCTAATGGTCAACTACGAGATGCCATAACAAAAAAAGGTCTGGTCGTGCCTCGGAAAGCACGTTAAGCCGTTGGTCCCGGTTGCCATACGAACATCTAGTGACAGTCGTTACGGGTTGTTGGAGCCCTCAAAAGTCCAACAATTGGTCTAACTATATAATGACGTCCTCCGTGGCGCAGGGGTCAACAGCCTGCCAGCGACGTGGAGGCTTCAGGTTTGATCCCCGGCCAGGTCATGATGGAAAACGATCTTTTCCTGATTGACCTGGCTCTTGGATGTATCTATTATAAATATAGTATCGTTGAGTTAGTATCCCATAACACAAGTCTCGAATTTACAAGCTAGCTAGCTCAATCTGTGTGATAAAAAAACCGCAATGCTTTGATATCGCCTTCGGGTTCTGGAGTTAGACTGGTGAAGGGGTCCCTAGACTCGAAATTTGAAAAAGCTTCGGATGCGAGTGGGATTAATGCTGAGATAATGATGAGAGAAGTATAGAAGAAGGCCAGCCCGCGCCGCAGCTGAGCCAGTAATATCATAATGTCCCATCAATGACCTCTGAGTTTGTTTCGGCGTTTCTTCTCAGAGCTAGTACTAGGAAACGTCATGGTCATCAAACCATTAAGAACACATTCGATCCAGCCGTCCCTTGCTGTCCTCTCTAGCGACGCCCTAAGCCGAGGTTCGTACCCCACAGGGGGTGCCCCTAGTGCGTAGTCGCCTAATTTTAATTTAGTTTTAAGTGCCCCTGGCTGGAGGCATTAATTTTAACTAAGGCATCCACAGGAAAGTCCGATTAAGTAGTTACGGTCTCCTAGTAGCCACCTACGAGATGCCATATCAAAAAAAAAAAAAAAAAAAAAAAAAAAAAAAAAAAAAAAAAAAAAAAAAAAAAAAAAAAATTAGAAGGGGACATATTGTGCCGAAGGTAATGATGACTGTGACTAGTTACTATAATACAGGATGTCCAAAAAAAGTGTGTCATAGCGAAGTCCAGAAACAGAACTCTCCCATCAATCCCATGTAATTAGTTGGGTTGTATCCTAAAAAATAACTTAATGTCCATCAGATAGATATATAAAAAATATTGAACACGTATTTTTTTTTTTCTTTCATTCAAATACTTACGAAGATATATTGATTTGAAATGTCGCATGACGTCACGCCGTGGTACAAAATATACCACGGCGTGACGTTATTAGCCCCCACTCCGTAACTTTAATACGCTATATTTCAGTCGTTTTTGGTAATTTCGGCAAAATAAAAAATACGGGTTTTAATTTTTTTTATTATCTATAAGACGGACTAATTATTTTATTGATTTTCATACCTCGGATATATCCCTGTTTTCGTGGTAAGTATAATTTTTTTTTCTGAATTTTTGAGAATATTTTACCCAAAACACTCTATTTTTATGTTGACGTCTTTTTAATTAAAAAAAGACGCAACTTTTAGAAAAAAATAACATACTTTTCATGGTGATGATTCGGGTAAGCCATGGGGTGCTCTATCTCTGGACTTCCGAATGACATCGTCATCATGAAAATCGATGCTCCCCATTCTAAATTAGGTTGTCACGTATTTTTGGAACCAACTTAGCGTATCATTTATATGTATTATTCTTTTACATGTCAATGTTACATTAAATAATAGGGGCATAATACATAAATGAGTTACATATATCTGATACTTTGTCATATTCTCTTTTATGCCGCGTACATCGAGGGACTGGAACAATTTGCCAGCGACGGTGTTTCCGTCACATTACAATTTGAGAGTCTTCAAGGCTAGAGTGAATAGGCTCTTAATAAACTACTTTACCATCAATGATCGCATCACTGCTTATCATCAGGCGGGATTGCGGTAAAGCGCTAGTTTATAACTTATTAAAAAAAAAATATGTAGGTACTTACGGTTACACATGCGTTCCACTAGGAGGACACAGAACTAAAGATTGATTCTAGAATCGTTTTCATTATATAAATGACGGTAAATCGCATACCTACGTATTATACGTGCATGCTTATTTATGCAGTTAGTACAATTGCGCGCCCTCATACCTGTAGGTTTAGTAGAGAACAATTATTGTCAATCAAAGAGTGTCTGTAAAAGATCGCTCTTGGAGAAAAGACCGCCCATTGTGTCGCCTGCTTTTTTTAATCCATGCTTTTTATTAGCTTCACTTGTATGTTTGCTTGTTTGTTTGTTTGTCCATCTCTAACTCTTTGGACTACGAGTGAGCGGCTCCTTACTGTAAAATGTCCCACCGTTTTCAATACGTTCGTTCGTTCGTTTTTTTTTTTAAAGAATATTGAACTAAAAATTTGAAAATAAATCTACTTAGTTTAAAAAACTAAAAAACATGCTTTTAAAAAATATCAAACTAAAAAGTTAAAAATAATTTTTAAAAAAAGCGTGAGGCGCTTAATATACAAAAAATATGGCACAAAGGGCCTCACGCTTTTTTTTAAATTATTTTTAACTTTTTAGTTTGATATTTTTTAAAAGCATGTTTTTTTTAGTTTTTTAAACTATATTTATTTCAAACTAGGGCATAGTTTGAAATAAATATAGTTTAGCTCACTAGGAATTTCTCCTGTGTCGTAGGTGCTTTTACAAACATATGAACAGACCCAGAGCTACTTGAACAATTTGATTAGCTTAGTAAGTTATACTTATACATAATAAATAAGTAGTGTTAGTGTAGGTATTATTTAAGTTTTTAGGACAGCTTGTCCTTGCTTAGTCTTAGATACTTATGTCATACAGAGTGGTGCTGACCATACGACAATAAATTAAACATCGTGTACCTCCACACATTCTCAGTCTACCCTTAAAAAAATTATATAAATATATCCATTAGATTAGTCACAGGAAATTATTTTTCACATTTTCTACATGATTTAATGTTCGTAAGGAAGCGCTCACAGGTTGATGACCGCCGCATCCAGCGGTACTAAACTATAATAATAATTGCGCGAAAAAGCAAGTCGATACAGGATCGCCCGCTGATCGGAGGTCATTGAACCAATATTTTAAAAGATGTTCTATTCCGTTTGCAATTTTATGCGATTTAGTTTGTTTGAAATTTTTATGTTTTTATTTTTGATGCTAGGTTTTTTTCTATGCCTCAGGATTATTCCTATGGACCAGCATGGTCTGTGTTTTCATTTATTGTCGTATTGTCAGCACCACTCTGTATATTTATTATTATAATATCATAGCCATCAAATTAATATGCTCGTTGATGATAGCCTGAAACACAGGTTTAAATAAACCTAGTTCGGGTGGTCCCAACATTAATTTTAGATCCTAACTTATAGATTTATATTGTGTATTAGTCTACAGTAAGTTAGCTATTACGATTGTTCCTAATAAGATTTTTTATTATTAGACATCATGCTTCGCAATAGCTTAGCGGCAAGACACTGTCTGGTGGGTGGTAACTTCTGCCGCCAGCCGATGTTGTGGCCTACCACCGAGAAATATGTACTAGATTTAAAATAAACTGGCCTGTAGAATGAAGAATCCTTTTTTTTATTTTTGCATAAACTCTAAGTATTCCACGTATTATTATGCTTTCAAACAACCGAAAAAGAGCCAAGTCAGACTACATTAATTGTGAACCCATAGGTTAGCCTAAACAGCTAACAGCAGCCTAATTGGCGAACACACCGCAGTTGATATTATTTTACACTAAAATAATATCAACTGCGGTCTAAGCGAATTAGCGAACCGAAATAATAGCATTCATTTGACAAAAATGTGTTCGGCGATTAGGCTGCGAGACATGATTCATTTTCACGAATTTCAGTGATGCTATGGTAAGAACAGCACCCTAATTACCTAATACTTGATTACTATCAATTGAAATCATTCTGAAGCCAATTGCTAGTCCATTGCCCCATATGTTTGGAAAGTGTGTCTGTTGAACAACATAAATATCGCAATGAATGTTGTTGAACTGTCAAAATGAAACCCATTGCAACTGACAGTGCGTTACTCAATTACCCCAGAGGTCTCCACTAAATGAAACAGAAATACTTGTAATGCTTTTTTTTTGTAGTGTGGCACTAGTTATGACTTTGTGCCAATTTCAAGTAAAATAAAAATCTTCAAAAGTTCTTCTTTCTTTCTCTGGCTTCGCACGGTTTGTGCATTTAGCCAATGTCACGTAATGAATTATTCATGTCGAAAAAGACGGCCGCGCGTACCGAACACTTAGGAGGAAGATTTGGTACAAAGCCACGATGTGGCCACTATGCTACAATATTTCACTGTTCTTTATGAATTATTCACTGAATGCACTTTTTACTACATAAATCACGCGTTTTTATTTAGTAAACGACACTATAAATAATTTAAAAGTCCAATGAAAAATGAGCGTGGCACTTATCTTAGCTTCCCGCCAAAACCCCCTTGTAGTGTTATTTCGCGTAGTACGACGACATTTCATTAGTGTGTGTCATTTGTGGATTTTTTAAAATTTGAAACACACACTTATAAACACTGGCTACGCGCTCACACAGTTTATATAATTATGTATCTATAATATAGTCCATGCCACAGGAGCTCAGAGCGTTTACTGTTACTACCCACAACATCTTCTATTCACATAACCCATCTGCAAAGGTACAGCATTAAGTAAATCACTAGTTATTCCACTAATAGTAGGTACATACACTTTCAGTGTTTTGTTGACCGTACCTGTTACATTGTGCCCAATAACATTATTATTTCACGCCCACCGGCATGTCACTATTTACGTTATGGGGCGATGTGGTGAACAAGTTACCACAAGGTCAAAGAGAGTGCAAAGAGTATAACAATCTATACTAATAAATACTATGAAGCTGAAGAGTTTGTTTGTTTGAACGCGCTAATATCAGGAACTACTGGACCGATTTGAAAAATTCTTTTTGCGTTGGATAGCCCTTAATCCAGGAAGGCTTAAAGATAAAGATCATTTATTTGTCAAACATGCGTTTACATTAACTGATTTGACAGACATGCAAGGTATTGAAAATATATGCTGTGAGAGTCCATGTTTTGCCAATCACGGCGTACAAATGTTCTAAGTATTTTACATAATTGGTAGGTATATAGTCGTTTTAAGTCTCATAACAAAATACAAAGCTTTAGGCTATATATATAACATCACGCGGCGACCAATAGGAGCGGAGCATAACTAAAGCACGCGAACGAAGTCGCTGGCGGCAGCTAGTGTAATATAATAGGATACATGAGTGCTTGGTCCAACTCCCTGTCTAAGGTCCGTATTACAGAAGGAAACTCAAGCATTGATCTCTGCTTAAGCATTACTTAAAACTAGTTTCAACTAATCAAATGGCTTGAAACGAGACTTAGGTAGAGCTTGAGTTTTGAGTGACGTTCTGTAATTCGGACCTAAGGGCGAGGCCGTATTAGTGCGTTGCGCTGCGTTGCGTCGTCGCAGCGTCGTTTTCCATATATTTTTTATGACATGCCCCATTAGACCGTTGCGTTACGACGCAACGGTCTAATTCTAATGGATCGTCGTAATGGATCGACGGACAAGAGACGAAGCGGGAGGAAGGGTGATGCGCTGCGTTATCGGAGCTCGGCTACGACGACCGACGACGGACTGCTAGAGGAGGAAGCTAGATCAGCGTAACATTTTTTATCTTAAGGTGAGTAGGTACGATATGCATTTTTTTTAATAAGTAGTTATAAACTAGTGCTTGACCGCAATCCCGCCTGATGGTAAGTAGGTAGTGATGCAATCGTTGATGGTGAAGCGCGCTAGTTTATTAAGCCTATTCATTAAAAAAAAACTGAGTGAATAGGAAGGAAGACGGAGTTGAGCGAGGTGATGCAACGTTAAACCCAATAACACAACCAACGATGCTGCGCCAGAGGGAGATCGATCTGGAGACCCTCTACGACCAAACTCTCGACACAATAGGTAACATTTGGTGCATCGTACCCGACACACGTCGCAACACAACTGCTCAGTCCCGTCTCCTCCGTACGCACCAGACAACATGCCGGAACACGACGAATCGCTTGGCGGCAATTCTCTGCCCGGTGGGTGGTAACTTCTGCCGGCAACCGCTATATTCTCATATTCTTGGTCCAAGAAAGACCCATTATATGTATACATTGCAAAGGTTGAACTGAGATGCAGCTATGACGGCGTGCATACCCTGTTGCGATGCGTTAGCGCAGGGTCAACGCAACGTCCGTGCGCAGTTTCTGGCCTGCCATCGGACGCGTCCCCAGGTGGCGGATAGGGGAACCGCCCCCAGATATGGGGGTTACCAGTTTACCGGCGCGGACCAAAACCAGAAGTGGGAACCGCTTCGGCGGTCACACGTACGGCGGGTCGGCCACCACTCCAGGTGGCTGACGTGAACCGAATTCCGGGTCACCGTCGGGCAACCCGGTCTCCTCACTGAGAGGAGCTGGGGGCCCCGTTTGCTTTCGGGCAAACGAGTGGGGCTAAGAGGAAGGACACCTCGCTAAAAAACCCTTGGCTGCTGCGTCTTCTCGCACTAGAAGACGTACCCAGTCCGGCCCCTCCTTATGGGGGGACCATTGTGGGCCCGCCTTTTGGTGGGAATCGCCGGCGGGGGATTGGTTGTTCAGGCTGTGCCGATATCCCATGACCCCGCCACTCAGGCAATGTCGTTGTGCCGCTGTGGGCTTAGTGGGTATTCCCGGCTTCGGCTGGGCGAGTCCCACACACGCCCTTCAGGGTATGGTGCGTAAATGCATTACAACAGCGTCAAAAAAAAAAGGGTCAACGCAACGTAGGTTGCGTCGCATAATGTAAAAGAAGAATAAAATTATAGGTAAAGTTATTAACGAAGCGCACAATAAACCTTCGGTTTTTGCAAAGTACACTTTATACGTCACTCAGTTATGTCTATAGGCGTAAAATGCGCAATGAAAATGTATAAATATCTATCGACAGCGCAATCTACCTCTCTAAAAGGTTCTAATTGCTATAATACGGTAGAAATCATGTAAATTAACGGACTGTAAACGTACAGACGACAGCACATCTGTCAGCTTTCTTTATTACATTTTCATCTTTATCTCTAAAGTATTAAGGCTCAAGGTTGAATGGGAATGTTTGAGTTTCGGGTAGTTTGAGCTGCTGTCCTCCGTACCATGGGCATGAAATAATTAGGCGGACCCTAGACGATCAACTATATTACGCAATATTACGAATTGTGCAATATAATTGATGGATATTATATTGAAGAATGTGCAATGATTGAACAAAAGTTTGAGCGAGTTTAATTTTTATTGAATGTACCATATTTTTGGCGACGTTTACTAAATTCACCTGAGTTAATGCACCTAGGTGAACTAAAGACACTTTTAGTAAACTTTAAACACCTGGGTGCATTAAAATTACTTTAAAAAAACTTTATTCACCTGGGTGCATTAAAATTACTCCTTCGTTTACTTAATGCACCTGATTTAATTTACCTAGGTGAACTAAAAACACTTTTAGTAAATTTTAAACACCTGTATTGCTGGTCACAAAGACATATATTTAAAATAATAAGTAAACTTTATTCACCCCACCCTTCGGCCGCCTTTTTTTAAATAAATTATAAATTAGCGCTTGACCGCAATCCCGCCTGATGGTAAGCAGTGACGCAATCGTTGATAGTAAAGCGCACTAGTTTACTAAGAGCCAATTCACTCTAGCCTTGAATACACTCAAATTGTAGTCCGACGGAAACACCGCCGCTAGCAAATTGTTCCAGTCCCTCGATGTGCGTGGTATAAAAGAGGAGGCGAAACGCTTCGTCCGGATCGTAGTAGTGTTAACAACGTAAGAGTGGAAACTCGCCGTACGACGGGTCGTCCGATGATGGAACGGAGATGGAATTAAATCGTGCAATTCCTTCGCACACTCACCAAAATGCATCCTATAGAACACCGAAAGGCTGGCTACTTTATGCCTGTGCTCTAGGCTAGTTAAATCTGGGTCGCCAATCAGCCTCTTCGCATGCTTCTCCAGCGAATCCAAAGTGGCCAGAAAACACTGCCATCACAGAAAAACACTGTATTAACCGACCATTTCTAGAAAATGGCCTACGGTAATATGACCATCTAACATGCGTGACTGGGCCTCACATATAAATTCATCATTTTCTTGAAAGCTAGGTCTGAGTTTTTTTGGTGAGCGCTTAGAGACAGCGTCTTTTTTAAATGCCGCGATCAGAACAAGCAGGTTCCTGTTAAACTTTTTTATTCGTTTACTTAGAGTGGTGTGGAAACTTTCCACAAAATTATTAGTCCGGTGCCTTTCTCCAAAAACCGACCATAGCTTAACATTTTCAGTGCTCAGCCACATTTTTTGAAAATATCACAAAAATGGTTTTAGTTGTGAGCGATTGTTGTACTGTTACTCTATGTATATCCAACCTGCGGGGATTTTTTCTTCTGGTAATAAAGCCAAACTTCGACACAAAAAACGCAACCACGGGCATTCTTATATTTAAATATTTTTAAAGATTTTGCTTTCCTTACTAAAGATTCTTGAAAATGATAATAACAACCGTTTATGGTTATTTCGGGAAAAATACTCCGGAGAGTTGTTATGGTCCTTTTTTCAAAATCACATGTGTATTTAACTGGCTTCTAGTAGTTTATTTGTGATTTCAGCATTTCAAATAAAATCCGATAAGCATCGGTGTCTCTATGGGACATTAAAGCATACACGAGTGGTCTTATATTGGTTGTATTCAAACTGCTGCCACAATCACCGTGAATAGTGTATATCTGGCAAAAAGGTGATACACAACACTTAAAGGTACCATCCCCAAAAAAATCATGAATATTTTCCA
This sequence comes from Sesamia nonagrioides, assembly GCA_017933935.1. Lineage (NCBI taxonomy): Eukaryota > Metazoa > Arthropoda > Insecta > Lepidoptera > Noctuidae > Sesamia > Sesamia nonagrioides. Next base: position 500,494 of record JADWQK010001852.1, read on the forward strand.
TTAATTCAATGGCCTCTTTTGTAGAAAATAATGACTCTTCTACCGTCTCCAGAGTTGAAATCAGCTAGCAAAAAGTCCTTGAACTTTTCTGGTATAATAACATTTGCTATGTTATCGTCATTGTAAAACGAAACCTTAGGTACTCCGAGGGCTTTATTCCGCAATTTATATAGTCCTACTTTCATTTGTTCAAAAGACGGCACTTCATGAACAATATCATAACCAGTTTTTTCAAAGTTTTCCTTTGCTCTTCATACAATTTAGGAACCGGATCATCTGTCGACGTTATTTGTAGCTTACATACTTCCATATTTTCTGCCCATTCGTTCTTTGCTACATCCATGTCACAGTCCGAAACATGGGTATTTTCTTTTAAGATAGTATCATCCTGTTTAGAAAATAACAATAGAAATAAAAAACAAATATACATTTAAGGGATACCTAGGCATGCCAAAATATATGCAAAATATAAACTTACATTTTGTATAGTTACAGAGCCAGTGCATTTAATAGTTGATAAGTTTTTGCAACATCTCCACCATTTTTGTAGGTTTCTTTTTAAAATATTGCCGTCCGTTATGCAATAGTACCACACCTCTTCCTCTATGTATATATTTAAAGTTTGGCATTACTATTTTCGAAATTAAAATAAGTGTATGATCTTAATTATAATATTACTACACAGAGTAAAGCCAACCACACAGGAAAATTGTTTGTCAATATGACAATTATGAATCATAAGCTGTCATGTACTAAAGAGTATCATTGCATAAAAGACCTCCGTGGCGTAGCGGTAGTGAACGCGGCCGGCGCAAGGAGGCACGCGGGATCCCCGCACAGTGCAAATATTTGTATCCCTCGATATCGCCTTCGGGTTATGGAGGTCAGACGGCAGTCGCTTCACAGAAAATATTGAAGTTTAGCCAAAATCAGCAGTTAAACTGGTAAAACGGACCCCAGACTTCAAAGCTGAAAAAGCTTCGGAATGCGACTGGGATTAACGCTGACATGATGATGATGACTTAAAAGTAAATTTAATGCACCCAGGTAAGTAAGGTGAATAAAGTTTTTGTAAAGTAATTTTAATGCACCCAGGTGAATAAAGTTTTTGAAAAATAATTTTAATGCACCCAGGTGAATAAAGTTTTTTTAAAGTAATTTTAATGCACCCAGGTGTTTAAAGTTTACTAAAAGTGTCTTTAGTTCACCTAGGTGAATTAACTCAGGTGAATTAAGTAAACGTCGCCATATTTTTACATTGCATCGTGTAGACTGTAGTGTAAGTATTGCCGAATATTTTTTAGTTCAAGGCTGCTCAACCCCAGGCCCGCGGGCCACAATATGGCCTGCGAAAGAATTTTGAGTGGCCCGCGCAAGTTTAGTAGGCTTTGAAAATATTTATTTGTTCGCTACCCGTAAGGTGGGAGTGATACTAATTAACTCTAGGACCTGCAAAATCATGATATGCTAAAAACCAATTTGCTAAGTTTTCGAAAGCACAAAATTCTTTAGAAGATTTTGCATATTCGTTAGACTTTTTAAGTAGTTTCGGTTCAACATATGTTTCAAAAGGATTTTTTCAGATCTCAATTAAGTAAAAAATAAATATGGCACATCCATAACTCAGCAACATATTTGTGACTTGTTGACTGACGGCGGATTTGTTGCCAAATATAATTATGTAAATTATTAAAAGACAAATTATGGCAGAAGTCACATTGATTGTGACAAAAAGTTACAGGAAATATAATTTAGTTTTTTCTCTCTCTACTTGGTAATGGAAAATGTTACAGTTTGTAAAAGTCTTTGAATAATATTGACAATAGCATGTTTCTTTGTTTTCTTGGTAATTGCACACTGAATAGGCTATTTGACAGTATGAATATTTTTGTAATTATTTGCTTTAAATGCATAAAATGAGGGTTCTTTATGTCATTTACACGAGTTTTAATGAAAATAATAACATTTAATTTATCCAGAAACACAAAAATAGTTTGGGATTCTGTTTCTCGCGCCAAATATTGTGAAACGATCCGGATTGGCTAATGTCACAATGACATCATACGTTCATAAACACTTGTAGTCGTTCTATGTGTACTCAGCGGCCCTAGCCAATCCAAAGCCAAAGTAAAGCTAACATCGCTTCATAGCGAAGCGATGTAACATTGGCTAGGGCCGCAGGTGTTTTAGCGTTTTTAGAAGATTTTATACGATATTTGGAGCGATTTGTGGTATTTTTTTTTTTGTTTTCTGACTGACATATAACAGATAAACACGAACACCACTGCGGAAACGAAAATAGTTTATAAGTTTGTGACGTCACTTACAAAGCGCTACGCCATATTGCTGAATAAAGCGTTTCGGCGGCTTATTTGAATTTTTAATTTTTATTTGCGTGTTTCTTACGAAATACGTACTTATTTAAAATTTTTAAAAAAACTTTTGGTGAACTTCTTAACCGCAACCAAGTAATTCAAGATACAAATTATAAATCTCACTCACCCGGTGAATCGCGCGCGCATCGCACGTGTTTTTTTTCTTTCTATTGTGGTGTAAATAAGTTTATTTTTATTAGTCGTTGGTGATGGAAGGAAGTATTAGTGATGGAGAAGATGACAGTGATTCAGAGTTTTTAAATAACTGCTTACTACAAAATGAGCCAGTACAAACAGTTTCTTTGAATGGGAATAAGACTTATGAAGAAAGTAGGAAAAATGTGACAAAAAGAAAAGAGAGAGAAGATGATAACATTGTCGATGATGACTTTATTACTGTGGTGAGAAATAGGCCCAAACGGCTTATTAGGAGCTATTCCACAGATTCCGAAGGTAATATGAGGGTAGATCAAAATAAAAAAACCAATGAACACTCAGAAAAGGTAAACATGTACGAAGTATGTGTCACATCTACGGAAAGTTTACCTAAACAAATGGCGTTAGCAAAATTGTTAAGATCAGAGAATATAAAGGGTATAATCAGAATAAAATATAAAAGTTATAACAAAGTATTAATTCAATTTAAAGAGGATAAAGATGCCACGATGTTATTAGAATGTCCAAAAATGAAGGAGATGGGTTTCAGAAGCCAGAAGATAAATGAACTCTCGTTGTCTTATGGAGTGGTAAAGGGAGTTGACAATGATTTGAGTGAAGAAGAGTTACAAAAAATAATTAAAAGTCAGGTTGAAATTGTTTCCATTATTCGACTTAAGCGTTTGAATACAGAGGGTAAATGGATCGACAGTGAGTCGGTAAGAATATGTTTTAAAGGAAACATTCTGCCACCATACATATATGCATACGACTGTCGTTTCAAAGTTGAAGCGTACATTTTCCCGGTGACTCAGTGCTCAGGGTGTTGGCGGTTTGGCCATATAATTAAGTATTGTCCAACAAAAAAAAAAATATGCCCTAAATGTGGCGGCAGTCACGAAAATTGTGACATACAAGAAATAAAGTGCTTAAATTGTAAAGGTGCACACTTCGTTTTAGATAAAACGTGCCCCTTTTATTGTAAAGAAAGACAAATTCGAATAATTATGAGTAAGGAACAGGTGCCATATCGAATAGCACTGCAAAACTTTACTGAGAGGCACGAACGGATGGAAAGTGTACCCCTACCCTCACCTAATCCAGTAGCACATATATATTCACAAAGAGGTTCACAAACATATAGTAGTGTGGTCGCTAGAGCGATTGTACATCAAGAAACAACGGCAATGGAGATGAGCCCAATGGAAGGCATTAACGAGGCGCCTGTACAATCTGCGTTCACATCTCAATCCCAATCTAGTGTGAAGCGGAGTAATAAGCAGAGAACAGTGAATCAACCGGTTTTAGAGCAGGTAGCGGAAGGATTTAAGGGACAGTCACGGGAGTCTGAAAAAAACAATGGTAACACACAAAATGAGCAATTACGATATAAATTTGAATTCATAAAATTTATGATAAAAATTAAAGACATATTCATGTCGAAAAGTAATTTAGAAGTTAAAATTAGATCTGTCATGAACATTATTTGGGAAGAATGTAAGAAGTTTATTATAAGCATTGTGTCTAGTGGCGAATTTATGGAAAACGTATTTAATTTTAATAATGGGTAACAGTAGTCATGATAATTTATGCTTAAACATTGTTCAGTGGAACGCACAGAGTATACGACCAAAATTAACCTCATTTGTAGAATTTTTAAATCAGGAAAAGATCCATATATGTATACTTAGTGAGACATGGTTAGACAACGAAACTCACATTAATATTAGTGGTTATAATGTGTACAGAACCGACAGAAGCGACTCTTATGGGGGCGTTTCAATAATAGTACATAAGTCTATTCAATCTTACTTAAATCCAATCTTCTTGGTAAATTCTGGAATTGAGATAATTAGTGTAAAATTAGAAAATTGTAAGAATTTAGAATATGTCGTAAGTGTTTATTGTCCCTCCTCTGTACACACCCAGCTCTCAGACTGGGAAAATATTTTTTCATCCTTTTCAAAATCTACAATAATAGCGGGGGATTTTAATGGTCACCATACCAACTGGTCGGTTAAAACCGATACGAGAGGCGTACAAATTATGGATTCGGCAATAGAAAACTCATTCATCTCCCTTAACAATGGGATGGCTACTAGAGTTAAATTAGTTAATGGTCATTTGCAACAAACTTCGCCGGATGTAACGTTTGTATCGTCCGATATCGCGATTAAATTTGACTGGAAGGTGTTTAACGAAAATATCGGTAGTGATCACTTAATTATTAAAATGTCAATTAACATCACAAATGATTATTGTATCAACAAAAAAAGAAATTTTAAAAAAGCTAATTGGATAGAATATAGAAAATCAATATCAAATAATTTATCAAACAAATTTAATTTGTACAACAATAGCAATAATGTTCAAGAAATGTATAATAATTTTGTAGCCGAAATTAATGTTGCGGGTGACCAACATATCCCATTCATAAAATATTGTTGTAAACCAATAAATAACTTTAAGCCAAAAGATTATTGGAATTCAAAATTATCCGAAGCAGTTGCACAGAGGAGATTAGCCTTGTCTCAGTTCCGCCGTAACCCTACCCCAGAAAATCTAGGAAAACTAGAAGAAAAAACAATAGAATCTCAAAAAATTATTAAAAAAGCTAAGTCTTTAGGTTGGCAGAAGTTTTGTAATTCAATTGATCAAACAGTCTCACCTCCTGACATGTGGCGGCGCATGAGATGGGTAAAAGGTTTTAGGCAAGTAACAAATTATCCACCGCCTGATAAACAAAAAGAATTGTTGAGTTCGCTTACTCCCGATTACGTTTCAAATGCCATGCCCAAATTTAGTTCAATTAATGACACTTTAGAAATCAATTTTAATATGCAGGAATTAGAAAGCTGTCTAAAGAAAACAGATTCAGCACCGGGGGAGGATGGGATTTCATACTCCATGATTTCTAATTTACCTAAAGAAGCTAAAAAAATTCTACTTAATATTTTTAATAAAATTTTCAATTTAGGTACCGTCCCCGACCAATGGCGTAATATTTTAATTATACCCATTCCTAAAAGTAATAATAATAGCTCTGAGATTAAACTCCGACCAATCTCGTTAATGTCCTGTCTCTGCAAGATTTTTCACTCAATGATGTGCAAACGTTTGGAATGGCACACGGAAAAAAACAGTATTCTTTCAAACCAGACTGTTGGTTTCAGGAAATCTCATTCTTGTATGGACGCAATTACTCGTTTAGTTACTTATATTCAAATAGGGTTTTCTAAGAATATTCCAACTTTAGCATGTTTTCTAGATATCGAAAATGCCTATAATAATGTATCTATTGATGTTGCAATAAAGGTATTAGATAAATTAAAAGTAGGATCAAGGTTTTGTGCATATCTGTGGTCATTCTTAAGTGAAAGACGACTTAAAATCAAAATAAATAATAACAACGATTCAATAATTACTAGATGTACCAATAAAGGCTTAGCTCAGGGAGACCCTCTGTCTCCTTTAATATTTAATTTAATAACTCACAGTTTAAACAGATTATCTCTAGACGTAGAATGGTCACAATATGCAGACGATTATGTTCTGTATATTAAAGACAAAGACATCTATAAGTGTGAAATGTATATGCAAAGAGCACTGAATTCCATAGTCCCGGTGTTAGGAGAACTAGGTCTCGCACTATCTCCTAACAAATCATACTTTTGTGTTTATAGCAGGGGTCGAAGACGAATATTACCCACATTGAAAGTTGACGGCTGTAATTTGGTTTTTTCAGAAAATATCAAGTACTTAGGAATGTGGTTAGACAGAAGTCTGCGTTGGCGCAAACATATTAATGAGGTAGTTGAGAAAAGCTCCAAACTCTTAAATATATTAAAAGTTCTTGCTGGTAGTACTTTTGGAATACATACAAAACACATGCGCAGATTATACATTGCTTTATTAAGAAGCCGAATGGATTATGGTTGTTTTGTGTATGACTGTAGTGCCAAAACACACACAGTCAAATTAGATAAAGTGCAAAATCAAGCTTTAAGAATCATAGGTGGCTTTATTAGGAGTACACCGATCCACGTCATGGAGAGCGAGTTAAACATAGCACCGTTATTAATAAGAAGGCAATACTTAGCGTATAAATACTGTTTAAAAATATATTCTTGGTCCAATAATGTAACCACTCAACTAATTTCGGATTTGAGTGCCCTTTGTAATATTAGATACTGGGAAAACAAAAGAAAACCATTATTAGTAAAAACACACATTGAAATGAGTCAAATAGAGGTTAGTTCTGTTCATACTCTTAATATGTTTAATTTAGATATATGGGTTACAGGCATAGATATTAAAAACATAATAAATGTAAATCTTAAAAGTGTTATTCACTCTAAAACTTGTTATGACCCTAATATACTGATAAATAATGTTATAGCAGAATTAAATACGAGCTATATTAATTGGCACCGTATATTTACCGATGGCTCTAGAAATGAGAATGGTCGAGGAGCTGGATTTTATGATAAAACTTTACAGTACCAAGCAGGCTTCAAAATAAATTGTGATGTATCAATAATGTCGCTGGAACTCATCGCAATATATCATGCATTATCTTACGCAATTAATCAGAATTTGAATAAAATTGTAATTTTTTCAGATAGTAGGAGTGCTCTGCAACACGTGGCTCGATGCGCCTCTGGCCGCAGAGGTACATCGATAGCCTATGAAATACTTAAATGTATTATTATTTGTAACAAAGGTGGCAAAGACTTAAAATTGCAATGGGTTCCAGCACATATAGGCCTGAAAGGGAATGAGGAAGCTGACCGCATAGCAAAATTAGCAGCTGTAGATGGCAGGTTAATTAATTATATACCAGATCAGTGGGAATTAATTCCAAAGTTTAAAACAATATGCTTTAGTGATTGGAAAACACATTTCAATAGTAAATCGGTAGAAAAAGGCATTTGGTATAAAACCATACAGGGTGAGCTTCCTCGTTTACCCTGGTTTGATGATTGTAACTTAAACAGAAACTATATAAAATTAGCCCTTAGACTTAGATCCGGACACTTTCCATCGGCAAAGTTTGCATACTTAATGAAGAAGACTGATTCGCCTAACTGTGTAACTTGCAACAAAATTGAAGATGTACAACATTTGCTGATGGAATGTGTTCGAAATAAAGATGAACGCGACTCATTGCTGAGCGAACTGAAATTAAATAGATTTAATGTGGGTCTGATCCAAAGTATTTTATCACAACCGAAATCGGAGGCAGCCAGAAAATTATGTCATTTGATAGCGGTCGCTCAGCAATGATTCGTCATACTGAATCAATTGTTTGTTTAGTTTTTTTTTATTGTAGATTATAAGTTTAAATGTGTTAAATAATTTGTATATTAAGGTACGATGGGGCTGACATATCCACATTGGACAAAAGCCCCTTAATAAAAAGTAGAATAAAAAAAAAAAAAAATATAAATCTGTCAAATAGCCTATTGTGCAATTACCAAGTGCAAACAAATATTTTTTATTAAGGGAGGAAATAACTTCCTAAGTATTTACACGCTCTTTGGCTTTAAATCACAAAGTTGATTTAGATTTGAGAAGATACATAATTCAAATTTTGTTTCGTTATTTAATAATAATAATGTTTAGAATAATATACTCTTTGTTCGTAATAAACAATATTTCTTTATATTCATAATAATTGAGTTTTAAAGAGTAACTGAAATAAGAAATGTAAGTGGCCCGTTGTTAACGGCTAAATCTACTTTTGGCCCGACTCTTCAAACGGTTGAGCAGCCTTTTCATCCGGACATGGGGTAAACGCACGCGCGCGCGCTCGCAAAAATGGCAGGAAATGATAATCTTAAAGTTAAGGAGAGAGAGTTTGTCGTCGAATGTAAGTATTCAGTTATACAGAGAATTACCGTCTCTGTGGAATGTCAAGAACTCAAGAGCAAAGAATATCATGACCGTGATAAAAAATGCTTTTTGGTTGCCATAATCCTCACGCTTGGCAGGTGGGTTGGGGATCGCAGTCGTTTGATATTCCACAGTTCTCTTAGTCGTCTCTTACGACACCCACGGGAGGATGGTTGGCAAAGCATCTTTCAATCTTATTTTACAATAAAGTGTATTGCAAAATCTTATTGTAGGTCTAGGGACAGCCTTAGGGACATAGAATTACAATTACACACATCAAAAAAGTGAACAAGAAAGCGGGTCCCGGGCTCCAACGCAAAAGCCGCGGATGCAACCGGGACTAAACGCTGAGATGATGATGATGACATCAAAAAAGTCTTAAACAATCAAAAAAAAAATTAAAATATATTTTCGCATTAAATCCTTTGTATACAACACAATTACTTTGTATTCAACAACAATTGCTTTTTTTTCTCAGTACCTTAACAATAAATTACGAGTAGGTACTGTATTAAAAAAGTAAGGTGCGTAATGAACTAAACTTATACTCCTGGTGTGGCCTCCTTTGTTATTGAGATCTTGGTGGCACCGATTCATAGAATCGATGAGACCGTTAATGTTGTCCTGCGGCAATTACCCCCATTGATATTTTAGTAAGTCCATCCAAGTCGTTTAAAACATGTCTCTGGAGCAAGTCCCGTGCATGCTCGATTGCAGTCCCATCTGGTCTGCCGGTCAGCAGCAGGTCTGCCGATAGTGCAGGCCAAGCCCAGTTTTACCTTGCCAAGTACTACTGTGTGTGCAAACTTGCAAAGCTGTATGCGAACGCGCATTGTCATGCATCGACATGTAATCGGAGCCAAACGTTTGTGCGAATGGACGGACATAAGGCTGAGACCTTATGTAACATCCTCAACGTAATTTACAGTGGTCATGTTATCATTTACATGAACGAGCTCAGTTCGTCTATTCTTCATAATACCCGTCCATACCATAACTGTTGAGTCGGTGTATGGATGCACTTCCTGAACGCACCGTCTTTCAGTTTTTCCAGGACGACGGTACACTCTTATGACGGACGGTACTCCTTCTAGTACCTACCAAGCTTGAACCCAAATTGAGACTTATCGCAAAATAAAATGTTATCCCATTGTTTCCCGGTCCATGTGTATTCCCTACACCATTCATTTCGACGAGCGCGATTGTCTTGACGTATCGCACCTAATTAGCTGTCATGTGACTGCATGAGTATTCATGCAGTCGATTTCGCGCAGCAGGGGGGGTTCACTTAGAACACCAGCAACTGAAGCAAAGTGACTAATGACATCTTTGAACGTGAACAGCATACCTAAACATTGGTACCCATGGCATGCCGATAGGTGCCGCTATAATAAAATTTAACTTTTCTAACTAGACTGTCGATAAAGCAGTGCACTGTGGTTTATGGTCACGGCTTGCACGTGTTTGTTTGTTTCGATTCGTATTCATTTCGCATGTTTCTTGGTTTTCGAGAGGATTTCTGTGTTATTGACGTCGAGTTGAGATCTCTTCGGACCTCCTCCGTCCTGGTAATCAGTCTTACCCGGAAACCAGTTCAGTCTTCGCAGTATTGTACCTGTGAGCTGTGATTCCATAAGAAATTGTGAAATACACTCTTATAATTGCGAAAAAACGCTTGTGTTCTGTGTGTGTGTCTTGTACAATAGAGAAAATGCCGCATCACTGTGCTCTGTAAGAACATAAGACATGTTTAAAAATAATAAATAAATATTTTGTTATTATATTTTATTAAGTCGTTTTATTTCTATTATACCTATTCATTACATTAATGTTACTTCCATAAAAGCTATTTTGTTTCAGCGAGTTACAGAGATTATATCTCTGTAACTCACTGAAACGAAATAGTTTTTATGGAAGTAACATTAATAACCTCTAATCAATATGAATAGACAATATACCTGTCTATAGCTATGGTATGCGTAGGTATATACAATATGTAAAGAAAACTCTGTCCGATCCGTGAAGGCATTGTTAGGTATCGATAACTGATTCTAATAATGCCCACAAAGACAGGCAATACTTAAAAAAAAAATCCCCCTAAAAAAATAAATATTATTTCGCAAAAAGAGGTAACTTAATACATGTGCGGTAAACAACCCCTTCTGCGGGCGGCGGGGGGCAGGGCACGCGGCACCTGTGACGTGGTCGCGTCGCTATTCACTCATAATAATATCGGTGCTGTCACTTTTTAAAAAATTACCAAATTTCGGGGAAATTGGAATTAATTCCCGGGAAAAAAGGATTATTTCAAAATTCATTAGTATTGTTACTATGATGATAATGTAAAATTTTATATTATATTTGGTCAAGTGTTTACCTAACCTTTATTATCCTTAATATCGGTCGGACAGGGTTTTCTATAATGTATTGACGTTAATGTACGTACAGAAAACCAGGGGGCGCTTTCAAACGATATGCATAAAATTCCCTGAGAAGAGGGCTCTCTTTTACCCTATTATTATTAAACTCTTTGTCGCACAGTTTGGCAGCTAACAACCTTAGTACCATACCACTTGATTTTTGTAGCCTTCAACTTATCTCTCGGGCGGTTAACATCGGCTAGCGTCTTGGAGTCAGTTGTATCTATCGATCTTGCCGTGTGGTTTTACACCTTCCTCGACTTTAGTGCTGCTCAGCAAGATCTCCCATGTTAGTGTAACGCTGATGAAGACTGCATATAACGCTTCTGTCGACACCAAAATCCGATATATCTGAGATTGAATTCTTCCCACTTGTAACATGATATAATAATTTTAAATAGGTAGTGTGTTGCACATTGATAAAATATTAAACTTTTTATCAATGGTGTTGCATATACATTTTTGATGTGTGTATTTGCAAAAACAAAACGTATTTTAAAAGTCATTTTCATTAAAATATTCCATCTTGTAATCTTTAGGTCTTGAGCATCCGTCTTTTGTTGACAAATGTATCTCTTTCTATCCCATTTGGAGCGTAACTGAAAAAATAAATGAAATGCTAGAAATTATACCATTTTGAAACAGGTTTTTGAGTTTTTGTTATTGACTGGACCACAGACTGGACTGCATTGTGACTTAGTCCAAAATGTATTTTTTACGAAAATTACATTAAAACAAAATAAACATGAAGAGAAATACACAGTTGTTTGATTTGTTTTGGGAAGATATATTAGTAACTCAGGTTTTACCATATGTAACCCTCAGGGATTGTTTTAATTTTCGATGTGTTTCTAAAACCTGCTTACAAATCGTAAATATGTATTTTGCGAAGCTAAAATCGTTGAAATTGATGAACAAGGGATTCTCGCCTCACACTTTTAATGTAAGTGATCCGTTGCAGTTAAATTGATGCCAAACCGAGAAGTAAAATATACAAAATAAAATGTTTCTTTTTCAGGTCCTCGCAATTACTTGTACTAGACTGACTGTGTTGAACTTGAGTCGCTGCACGTCTATTACTGATAACGATTTAATACCGATGTTGATTAGAAACCGAAAACTGATCTTTTTAAACCTAAGTCAGTGTAAAAACTTATCTGCAAAATGTCTACAGCCTGTTATTTTGTACTGTAATAATTTACAAACGTTAAAATTAGCACGATGTGCGTGGCTAACAACAGGGGCTGTTGAGGCGCTGGCGCTGCACCAGGGCTTGCTGGAGGATGTAGACCTGTCATACTGTGTCACAATCTCGGAGAGCTGCATCCTGATATTTGTAAAGAAATTCCGCCACCTAAAGACTCTAAACTTGGAGGGCAACAAGCAGGTGTCTGACAAGTGCCTGTATGCCCTGGCCAAGTACAGCTCATCACTGAAGCTTTTGAACTTGAGTGGATGTACAGATGTCTCAGACAAAGGTGTCAAGTATGTATAAAGTAACATTTTCTTACTGTTGTTAGAATTTGCTTAAAATAAATAAATACAGACAAATGACACATTGAGCTAGCCCCAAAGTAAGTTCGAGACTTCTGATATGGGATATTAACTCAACGGTACTATATTTATAATAGATACATATATAGAACATCAAAGACCCAGGCCAATCAGGAAAAGATTGTTTTCCATCATGACCTGGCCAGGGATCAAACCCGGGGCCTCCACATCGCAGGTAGGTGTGTGGACCATACTTCTTAAGTTTTAGCTTATATTGTCCTACCGAAGGACTAAGGCCACACGGAAGCCTGGCCTCGCTTTCTCAACAATTAATTAATAACATTGATGGTACATAACACCCCTTGATAAGACGTCAAGTAGACAGACTTTTGGGCTTGCCACAATAGCAACGGTAAGTCCCCTCTTTCAGGAGTGGCTATAGAGGTGCCACGGCGCCCTCACCTTCCGCCTGCCGCAGGTACTCACCGGACGTGATTGTTTTGGGAGGTTCCTGTTCCGTATAAGGCGGGAGGAAAAGCCAAGGTGTCACCATTGTGTGAATCGCCCTAAGGACACAGTGGAGCATACGATAGAGGTCTGCCCGGCTTGGGTAGAGCACCGCCGTATCCTTGTAACGGCGATTGGCGACGATCTCTCGCGGCCGACCCTGGTCCAGGCCATCGTGTGCCACACTGCCACACTGGGGCAAGCTGGGGCGCTTGCCCCACCCTAGCTCTGATCTATAAGGTGCTTAATTAAACAAAAAAATGTAAAAGGGGGGGGGGGGTTGGATAGGTGGACTGGTGCCCCACCCTGAGCCCAAGGCTGGCTACGCCCATACATGGCAGGCCGTCACCTCCTGCAAAAGAGGAAGCAGAGCGCATGAGGCAGCGAGAATCCCAGCGCCCTCATGCCACTAGCTGCCGCAGGAGACGCCCTGGTCGGAAGACGACATCGAAGTCCCAGCCACCGTAGGCTCAGGCCTGCGGGCGGTGAGCAGTGGGCAGCATGCCGACCGGTAAGGACCAGCCCCAATCGACGGCGCGTTTCACGCGTGCCTCAAAGAGATGTCAGCACATCGTGACGGGTCCACCAAGACCGATGACTCCTGGGTCAGGGTTGCGGGTTGGTTAAAAAAGAAACTGTGGCCATCGCACAGGCAAGTGAAAAAACACGGGTGGGTTTTAGTCAGTAAAAGTCTGACACGCCCTTCCGCTCCGCCCATAGCGGGAGAAGTCATTTGATGATTTCCCATCACAACAAAAACAAAAAAATGTGGACAGACTTTTGGGCTTTGAAGTACCCGTAAGACAGCTGAGAGCAACAACTTATTATGCTTTCCGTACCAAATCCATTTCATGATTACCTGAAGTATCTGAAGTGTCTGACTACCTGAAGGTTAGTACACAGGTTGTTAGTGTGGATGGTTGGGCTAGTGATGAACTACAGTTTCAATATGGAGTCCCACAATGCGTTATCCTCGACCCCACATTGGTTTTAGGTTCAATGATTATGCTGCACTTATTAGCTACTAGCTTTCCGCCCGCGGCTTCGCCCGCGTGGAGTTCTGTTATATCGCGCTTTTTAGATTTCCCTCGGGAACATCAAATTTTTCCGGGATAAAAGGTAGCCTATGTTCTTTCTCAGGGTCTAAAGATTGTCTGTGCCAAATTTCATCAAAATCGGTTTAGAGGTTTAAGCGGGAAAGCGTAACAGATAGACAGAGTTACTTTCGCATTTATAATGAGACTAGCTTTCCGCCCGCGGCTTCGCCCGCGTAAATTTCGGTTATATCGCGCTTTTTAGATTTCCCTCGGGAACATCAAATTTTTCCGGGATAAAAGGTAGCCTATGTCCTTTCTCGGGGTCTAAAGATTGTGTGCTTTCCGCCCGCGTCTTCGCCCGCGTGGTGTTCGGTTATATCGCGCTTTTTAGATTTCCCTCGGGAATATCAAATTTTTCCGGGATAACAGGTAGCCTATGTTTTTCTCAGGGTCCAAAGATTGTCTGTGCCAAATTTCATCAAAATCGGTTGAGAGGTTTAGGCGGGAAAGCGTAACAGACAGACAGACAGACAGACAGACAGACAGACAGACAGACAGAGTTACTTTCGCATTTATAATATTAGTATGGATGTGGGAAAAAGTTTATAAGCAGGCCCGTATAAATCACGCATGTTTAAATTATCTACGAAGGATAACCCTGGTGATCTCTAACACAGGTTTTACCCATAACAGTCTTTATTACATGTTACCTTGACTTGGTACTATTATAGGAAAACAATAAAGGATATTTTTATTACTGCTAATGACGTATTATGAAACAATGTTTATTGTTTTAGCAATTATCGTCATCATCATCAACCTTTTTATCGTCCCACTACTGGGCACAGGTCTCCTGTCATACAGAGAAGGATTGAGCGTAATCACCATGCTTGCTCAATGTGGATTGGCGATTCTTAGCAATTAGCAGGATTTCAACTCTGACAATACCATACTTGACAGCCATATGTATGTACTAGCTTTCCGCCCGCGGCTTCGCCCGCGTGGAGTTCGGTTATATCGCGCTTTTTAGATTTCCCTCGGGAATATCAAATTTTTCCGGGATAAAAGATAGCCTATGTTCTTTCTCAGAGTCTAAAGATTGTCTGTGCCAAATTTCATCAAAATCGGTTGAGAGGTTTAAACGGGAAAGCGTAACAGACAGACAGAGTTACTTTCGCATTTATAATATTAGTATGGATTACTAGCGGCCGCCAGCGACTTCGTTCGCGTGAAGTTAGTTATGCTCCGCTTCTATTGGTCGCAGCGTGATGTTATATAGCCTAAAGCCGTCCTGGATTAATGGGCTATCCAACGCAAAAATAATTTTTCAAATGGGACCCGTAGTTCCTGAGATTAGCTCGAGCAAACAAACAAACTCTTCAGCTTTATATATTAGTATAGATGTAGAAAGCTTTGTAGTATAAAAATATTCCTTTTTTAAATTTCACCATTCCCACTTGATTTCAGGGCCCTAGCAACCCACAGTGAAAAGCTGGAAGGTCTAATAGTCCGAGGATGCATGAAGGTGACCGAGAACAGTCTGAAGCTGATGCGGAACAGGGTGCATCTTGACCGCAAGCCTGTAGACACCGGACCTGTACCTATCTACATACAGGTGTGAAGGGCTGTTACAGGTTTTCTTGTTATCTAAAGGAGAATGTTGATAAATACCCATTCTTTAGGGATGTATTTAAACGATAGGGTGTCCAGGGGGGACATAGGGATGTTGTAAGTTGTTTCTTTTTTTTTAATATTTTATTCCTCATTAGGAATTTCTCCTGTATCGTGTGGGCGTTTACAAACGTATAATCTCACATACACAAACAACCAGACCCGAAACGAACTCGCGACACGCGGCGCAGCAGTCAATCACTTAGCCACTGCGCTAACCGTGCCGTCTAGCTGTTGCGCGCAGGCCGGGCTCGCGTAGTTTCTTATATCTTTCGGCATCAATTTTTCGTTTCCTCATTTTACATTAGACGATATAATATTTCCCTCACATATAAACATGTAAACTCAAACCTTTAGCCCTTGGGGTAGGCAGCGACCACAGAAGGACACTAATGTGCGTATTCCAGAAGGAAACTCAAGCATTGATCTCTGCTTAAGCATTACTTAAAACTAGTTTCAACCAATCAAATGGCTTGAAACAAGACTTAAGTAGAGCTTGAGTTTTGAGTGACGTTCTGTAATACGGACCTTAGTCTACTAAGCATGCCTTTCTGAAGAAAGCAAAACAAACAATAATGCTTTTTTAGGGTTCCGTACCACGAAAGGAAAAAACGGAACCCTTATAGGATCACTTTGTTGTCCGTCTGTCTGTCTGTCTGTCTGTCTGTCTGTCTGTCACCACACTTTATCTCAATAACGCGTGGACGTATCAAGCTGAAATTCACATGAAATACTCGGGTCTATTGTCCCTTTAAGCTGTGAAAATATCAAACTTCTAAGCCAAGCCAATCAAAAGATACAGCCGATTATGTCGATATTTTCAACAAATTTTCGACACTCGCAAAGGAATCAAATCCTACAGGATACTTCCCGTAAACTCAGAATCTTGAAAATTGGCATGAAGCATTGTCATATAATGCAAATATAGGAAAAATTGCGAAAATCACATTTTTTTAGTTATATGATATAATAAACATATTTTAATAAAATGGAACTTACTACCTTATTTCTCACGAACGAATAAAGTTATCAAATTTAAATTTATACCAAATACCTAGGTCTATTGTCCCTTTAAGTTGTGAAAATATCAAACTTCTAAGCCAAGCCAATCAAAAGATACAGCCGATATGTCGATATTTTCAACAAATTTTCGACACTCGCAAAGGAATCAAAACCTACAGGATACTTCCCGTAAACTCAGAATCTTGAAATTTGGCATGAAGGATTGTCATATAATGCAAATATAGGAAAAATTGCGAAAATCACATTTTTTTAGTTATATAATATAATAAACATATTTTAATAAAATGAAACTTACTACCTTATTTCTCACGAACTAATAAAGGTATCAAATTGAAATTTATACCAAATACCTAGGTCTATTGTCCCTTTAAGCAGTGAAAAAATCAAACTTCTAAGTTAAAGCGATCAAAAGATACAGCAGTTTATACCGACACCTTAGACGAATTTCCGTCACACGCTAGGGAATCAAAACCTACAAGCAAAGGCATTAAAATTATATTTACAATAGACAGGACATCACGAACAAAATCCTAAGCCAATACTTTTATCGACTTGGTTGAAAGTCGCTCAGTCTAGTCTGCGAGTCAGGACGTAATTTGCGTCCACCAAGTATAAACATTTTCTAAGGAAATATGCCATGTTGCGCTTTGTGTTACTGTACATCTCGTTATAGTAAAACGACTGGACCTAACTTCGGAATGTTTTTCTATGAATTATTTATATTTCGTCTGCAATTCAAATTTAAAAAAATCTTAGTTCTACAAAATTTTCCATTATTGTAATAAGCGCCCTCTATTGTTGAGTAGTTTTACTATTTTCTTGTAGAGATGTAGTAATGTTCTTTATCGATTTAGTTATTGATAATACTTATTAAGATGAATACATTTTGTTGTATTTTATTGACATTTAAAATATAGCTAAATAAACTTAAAATATTACTATATTTCAAGTTAATTTATTATTAACTCTATTTAAACATAATCATATCATATTAATAAACAAAATTGAATGAACAATTACTATTCATTTATCTAGGTTTTTGTTATTTTTGGTTTCCGAATAAAATAATGTCGTAGGGAAAAAGTGGATACGATTTGTCCAGATAGACCGTAGAGAAGAAAATTGGCTTCCATCTCATTCGGCGAAATTATGCTCAATGCATTTTAGAAGAGAAGTTATCTACTTTGGAAAGACTTGTCGATCAAATTTAAAAAAAAAGAATCGGTACCTTGTATTAGAAATGAAATAGTAAGTTACTAATTTCATTACTTTTTTACTTAACCGTAAAAATTGGAATAAAATTTACGGTTAAGTGGATAAGTACATAGATTACATAACTTATTTATAATGAAACTAGCTTTCCGCCCGCGGCTTCGCCCGCGTGGAGTTCGGTTTTATCGCGCTTTTTAGATTTCTCAGTGTTTCTCTACTATATTATGCATTTATTATACATACAAACCTTCCTTAAGAATCACTCTATCTATTAAAAAAAACCGCGTCAAAATCCGTTGCGTAGTTTTAAAGATCTAAGCATACATACGGACATACAGCGAAAGCGACTTTGTTTTATACTATGTATTGATATATTCATAAAATATGTAGGTACGTATATGTAGTACAATGATTGCGAGCTACTTTGTGATTTTGAGGATTCCGTTTCCGTACCAAAAAGGTAAAACGAACCCTATTCATGAGACTTCTCTGTTCGTCTGTCCGTCTGTCACCAGGCTGTATCTCATAAATCGTAATAGCGAGACAGTTGTAATTTCCAGAGATTGTGTTAGTATTTCTGTTGCCGCTATAACAACAAGTACTAAGAATAAAAATAATAAAATATTTAAG
Organism: Sesamia nonagrioides; assembly: GCA_017933935.1. Taxonomy (NCBI): domain Eukaryota; kingdom Metazoa; phylum Arthropoda; class Insecta; order Lepidoptera; family Noctuidae; genus Sesamia; species Sesamia nonagrioides. The sequence continues at coordinate 518,914 of JADWQK010001852.1, forward strand.
GGGGCTCCCATACAACAAACGTGAATTTTTGTCATTTTTTGCTCCATATTAATAACGGAAACAGATAGACCCTTAAAATGTTCACAGACTATTTGGTTATATATTCAAATTACAAATAAATAATTAAAATAAAAGAAATCCTGAAGGCGGGCTCCCATACAATAACCGTGAGTTTTTTTGCCGTTTTTAAAGATAATGGCGTACGAATCTTGTAAAGGTCTTGCTCCAGCAGACTACCATTTTTGTCGTGATTTGGACAATTATCTACGTGACAAGAAGTTTTCTTCCCAGGAGGCAGTTCTGCTTTCACACAGTTTGTGCAGTCTAGATCCTCAGAGTTCTATCACAAAGGCATAAACGACCTTCCTATATATTGATTATAAATGAATTATTTTTAAAAATTAAAAAACAAGCAATTATTTACATTTTTAGTACTAATCGGCAATTTTAAACTTTAACGCCTATTATATTAAAAGAATTATATAAATAAGAAACTTGTAAACTTGAAATTACCCATAATTATTCTGCTTCCTAATTTTTTGTTTCAAGCTATCATAATGCGAAAAAACATCGTCGTAGTAACTTCTTTGAATATTATCGATAACTTTATATCGAAATGATACAAACCCTACCACAGTTTTTTGCATTGCCATTTAAAAATATTTGCAAACAAACGTGCAAAAAGAATAATTTTGCTAAAATCGAAATGCAAACGAAAATTGCAAAACAAAATGCGCTTTATGGCCTAAAAGGTCTATTACACTCAAAAATCGCAATAAACTGAGCGTTAAAATAATTCGTAAGCATAAAACATCTAAAATGCCAATAGACGGTGTCACGGTAAATGAATAGTAGCGAATAAAATTCTAAAACAGTTTTTGTTTGTACAAGACAAGTTTCACTTAATTTATTTACTTTTCAATATTTATTTACCCGATTCGAACTATACTAGGGTATTAAATCGGATCTGGCAACATAGACCACACTGGCCACCTACCGGGCAATAGCTGAATATATTTTATATAAACTTATTTCATTTTTACTATTTGATGGCTCCAATTGTCGATCTAATTTTGCTATATTGTACTAGATGGCGGAACTGAACCATGGGATCACAGTTTTTCTATGCCATTTTGACACATGCCCTCTCTATATATCTTAAATCTCTTTGCCTACAAGGTACTTCCCGTGAACTCAGAATCTTGAAATTCGGCACGAAGCAACGTTATATTATAGTACAGACAGATAAAGGAAAAATTGTGAAAATGATAAATTTGAAGTTACATAAAATATTAAAATATTATTTTTGCTTACATGACATAAAATATTTTTTTAATAATTATAAACTTACTACCTACCCTTTTTCACATGAACGCGTAGAGATATTAAAGTTGAAATTCATATCAAACACTTCTAAAATCTAATTGCCTCTAAACTGTGAAAAATTCTAAATCAATGCTAGTATTATAAATGCGAAAATAACTCTGTCTGTCTGTTACGCTTTCCCGCCTAAACCTCTCAACCGATTTTGATGAAGTTTGGCACAGACAATCTTTAGACCCTGAGAAAGAACATAGGCTACCTTTTATCCCGGAAAATTTGATGTTCCCGAGGGGAATTTAAACAGCGCGATATAACCGAACTCCACGCGGGCGAAGCCGCTGGCGGAAAGCTAGTACGTCTTAAATTGTAAACCGCTACGTTTGTACGACGGAACCCTCGGTGTGCGAGTCCGACTCGCATTTGGCCGGTTTTTTTTTTCTTAACAAAAGTTGTTCTGCTTGTTTTCTCTAAAAAAAGAAAGAATATACAAAATGGAATCTGTTAAACCTTGAGACCGGATATGATGTCAAATTTATGTGTTACTTGCTAATCCGCACTGGGTATTATGGCCCATCCAGAGAAGCAGCATGTAATCCAGCAGTGGGAAAAATAATGTACCCACTGCTGGACACAGGCATCCTCTCTAGCCTGCAAAGGCTGATTATTATGTATTGAGATTATATTGTAGTCTGTGTTAGCACAATATTTAATATCAATGTGATAATTTGAAGTCTTCTATTTATTTACACCTACCTGTTACAATATTTAGGAGAATTCCTAAACCTTATTTAGTAAGTACAGATGGCTACACATAAGCATTTCCAGTTTTAACTGGCCTCGCATTGTATAAGGTTTTCGTACAACCAGAAGTTAGCTTATACTGGTTATGTCTAGCTTGATGTGTAGCCGTGGGTAGACATTTAGAACTATATTATGATGCCTCTCTTATTTGTTAATTACGACAGTGATGCAATATCAATGCGAAATACCGAGTGCACACAAAAGGCATTGCAAACACTTCTTTGCAACAATGTAACAGCCAGATTAGTCTAAGCCAGCGTTTCCCAAACTTTGTTCTACAATGACCCGGTAAATTTCATAGTCCTCCTTCATGACCCACTTAAGTTTTTGCACCCAACTAAAATCGGTATTAGGTAAAATACAACACAAATATAGCTAAGGGCCTGCGCAGACGAAGGAGTTTTCTCCGCGGCGGAGAAAACAGTCCGCTCTACGAATAAAAAGTCCACCGCGGATTTATCGTGAACTCAACGCACACGGTGTGCGGTCATTTGTCGTGCATACGAACGTCACTATAAAACACACAACGCGGACTCAAAGTCCGCCATGTGCGTTGCTTCGTCGAGTCACACGAGTTCTATTTTATTCGGGGCCTCCCCCGTACATTTGTTCGGTCCGTTCTCTGCATGTCCTCGGTCATTCGGGGGACTTTTTGTACTCAGTACTTTTAATCCCTCGTTTGCGTTACTCGATACAGTTGTAAGCGATCTATTTTAGCGGAGAAAAAAGTCCGCGAACAAAAATCCCTTGCCTGCGCAAGCTATAAATATGTAAGTATTAAAATACAAAAGCTGCAATGCATGCGCATGAGTGTACCCTTCCCGCGCACGCCTTTCGTTACAATACCTACAATCTAAACGCCGAGCGATCATCATTGTCTCGTTCGTCAATATATAAAATCTACCATTTCTTAGTACTTATTTAAAGTCGCAGCATTGCCTCCGTAACGCTGCGATCAGGTTTTTTTTTTTGGCGACCGGCTGCCGGGTCGCGGCCCACCTGATGGGAAACGCTGGTCTAACCGATTATTTTAACAGTTTTATAGGTCGTTGAATAACTCAATAAAACGTTACAGCAGTTAAAAAACTGCATCACAAGAATTTTAAATCATGATGTGGTGTGACACAACTGACCCGGCCTGACAGGGGCCTTAAAACCATCATTACATTAAACCGTTGGGGAAAAGGAATAGCGCTATTCAACATGAATAGCTCCATCTTTGTTTGACATTGGAACCATTGGTTTTAACAAGTCAAAGTAATCCCCCAGTAATTGTGACGGTAAGGAGAGATAGGTAGGTATTGGGTTATACGGGCTGGTGTCTCCACGACAATGCATGTATTTTGTTTACGGGTAGGGGAAAATTAGAATGATGACCTGTATAGGCTGAAGAAGTTGTTTGTATGTTTATTAATTAGATGTATACAATATGTAAAGAAAACCCTGTCCGATCCGTGAAGGTATTGTTAGGTATCGTTAACTGATTCTAATAATGCCTACAAAGCCGGACTAAACTTAAAAAAAAAATCCCCCAAAAAAAATAAATGTTATTTCGAAAAAGCGAGGTAACTTAATGCATGTGCGGCAGGCAACCCGATAGGCATACATGCGCGGGTGAAGGGGGGCGGGGCATGCGGCACGTGGTCGCATCGCTATTCGCTCCGTCACAAATGGTGTTGTCAGTTTTTTAAAAATTACCAAATTTCGGGGAAATTGGAATTAATTCCCGGGAAAAAAAGATTATTTCAAAATTCATTATTATTGTTACTATGATGATTATGTAAAATTTTATATTATATTTGGTCAAGTGTTTACCTAACCTTTATTATCCTTATGGGTCGGACAGGGTTTTCTTTACATATTGTATATTTATTTAAACTAGTGTGATACACTTAACGTACATATCTATTGTATATTCTATGTAAAAAGTACACTGTAGACTACCTACACTATTTCTCTCTCCTTCCCCTTAGTATTCCATCCAAAGGTTGTCAGTAAAAGATCGCTGTTAACGATAAGACCGCCCATTGTGTCACCTTTTGTAAAATCTTTATATTTATGTTCTGTAATCTATATTGTGTGTATAATAAAGAGTATTCTATTCTAAGGTGCGTATTCCAGAAGGAAACTCAAGAATTGATCTCTGCTTAAGCATTACTTAAAACTAGTTTCAACCAATCAAAAGGTTTGAAACGAGACTTAAGTAGAGCTTGAGTTTGAGTGACGTTCCGTAATACGGACCTTAGAAGAGGAAATTGAAAAGATTATAATCGGCGAACACATTTTTGTCAAATGATTGCGACTAGTTGGCATCAGTTGGGATCGTTCGACCGCCAATTGGTCCGTTCGGTCCAAACGATCCCAACTAGTCGCAATCATTTGACAAAAATGTGGTCGCCGATTAGGGGGCTGGTGAAGGTCGCGGGAAGCCGATGGATGCGGGCGGCACAAGACCGGTCATTGTGGAAAGCCTTGGGGAGGGCTTTGTCCAACAGTGGACCTCTATAGGCTGAAGAAGAAGGGTTGCAATACAATGGCTTACGTTATTTACGTATTTATTTTTTGTCGTGAATCCAGTGCTTAATAGTGTAATTAATTACTGTGTACTTAAGTAGTGTTTATTAAATCCTACTAACGCATTGGGTTTTCGATATATTGATTGCAATAAAAAAGTACTTATATTAAGTGTTGTAATTAGCTTAGAATTTAAATTATTGATTGCAATAAAAAAAAATATGTTAAATGCATTAAAAAATAAATTCCTATTTTAATATTATGTAATTATTACTATTATGTACATTCTATACATACGTACATAATAGTATCTGTATACAGGGTGTATCTAACATCGTAACGCAAACTTCGTGAAAAGGCTAGACCGCATGTCACTAATAAAATTATGATAGTCATTTAACCTATGTCGTTAATGAGCGGTTACAAAATCACAATATTTAAAAAAAGTGTCGGCTCGGCCTTTGTACGTTGCAAGCGTGCCGCCGTGAGTGTTTGTAGGTATAAAGTTTTTCGACTTGTGGTTTTCACATTGTGCTTTTTTGTATAATTAGCGAATTAATTAATTTTTACTTTAAAATCTTATTGGGTTATAAAAGTATAGCTATTAAATTATGAACAGTCTAAAGTGAAAAAAAACTGCATATATTTTTAAAATGCCGACGAAAAGTTCCACCACTGGGGGGGTTCAGAATAAGGTACTATTACTCGTTTGTGCGTCGATGTCAGATACACCCTTTATAATGTTACTATGATTATTGTTGTGAATCTATAAAATTAATCATTTAATAAATGTGTTCATCATAGTAAAGATCTATTGTAATTATAGTATTTATTAAAATTGAATGGAATCATTAGGATTGCCTATTAGTAGCCGGTTTTTATAAGCATCTTTTTTTCTGTTGTCATTATATTTGATGCGATTTACGGAAGGACCTAGAGTAGTAGTACTAGGTACAGGCGCCAGCACATCAAGCTACCCGAAACTTAAATTTTCTTAATCAACTTGAATCTTAATGCTTCCGAGATAAAGTACAAAATCTATTAAAGTAATTTGGAGAAGCTTGATTTGGTTTACTTAAATTAAATAAGTAGGTTATGTTATGTAAGGGTACCTACATCTACATGCGTTAAGAGAATACATTTTTTATTATTTCGAAATAGAGCTGAATTTCAATGTAAATAAGATGTAGGTATAAGGCATTGATAAAATATTAAACAGATACGATATATTCTAACAAACTGACCAAAAAAAATGTGCCAAACACAGCAGCAGCACATATGCATATTTTTATTCGGCATACATTGGTACAGTGTGAGTGAGATGGGGCACAATCTAAAGCATAGAGAAGAAAAAGATGGCTAGTGTTTGCCGGTTGCGTTGTTAGTGTTTGTCGTTTGTTTTTACGAGTGTATCGAGAGTGACTAAGGCGAGATGCAGGACTTTCCTTCCTTTTGTACGCTTCATTTTCAGTGCGCTAATGACATATCTACCTTAGTTTAATATTTTATCAATGGTATAAGGTACCATAACTGATGATTGGGCTAGCATGGGAGGCTACAAGGGTCTACCCAGGTCTACCTTGACGACGACTACACAAGGTGGCAGAGACATTGATACCCAACCTGCTGCGGTGGCCAGTCTGTAACCGACCTATGTTTTGGAATACATATAATTCAATTTAAATAATAATATTAAAAAATATTTCATTTATGAAATTTAAGTTTCATTCGTAATATGTCGGTTTCTTTCTGAACTTCAACTGTATCCAACTACCCTGTTAACTTAAATCCCTTAGAGTCGCGACACATCTGCGGAACGTACGGCGCCGAAAGATCGGCTAAATACGCTCGCAGTGTATTTCAAGTACTCTATGACACATCAGTCGAAATTCCTTCGGGCAATTTTTTCTGCTAAAACGCATTTAATGTAGGTTGCATTGCAAGCGACATCACACAATGCGTTGCGCGACCGAAAGTTCGGCGGGCGTAGCAGAACGTTCGGCGTGTGTTGCGCATCGTGCGCGTGGCAGTAGCGAAGAGCAGCAACGTCATCTAAGCCCTATATAATAGCAAATATTTTAAATAAATCCATTTTTCTGGGCAATTCAGGTATGTCACAAAAACCGCACACCATAAAGTGTTGACACAGACAGACTGACGATGACGCCACGTAACTTTCCGTCGCGTTGCGCACTGAACAAGACGCCGCGTTTTGACCTACTCGCCACCGACATCTTATTGACTGACCGACCTTCTGACAATTTAGAAGTGCCTGTAGCTGGTTTATTTGAAATAAATACTTTGATTTTGAATCAAGTAGTGGCGCTGAGGGCACGGAAATCGCGAACTTGTATACACAAGTGATTGGTGTGAAACCACGTCTAAACGTGTGCGTTCGCGCAGCGGAATGTTGTTGAATTTAAAGATTTTAAATATGCAGATATTTAGTGTATGACGTCGTGTAATTGTGTATGGTAAAAAAAAATTTGTGCGTGCAGCCATTGTGGAGAAATTCACCAAAAACTGATTCCGCTGGGCGAACGTTGTCCTGGCGGAACTTTTTTAATCCATTGACTTTAGAAAAAAGAGATGTGTCCAAAAATTAGTGTGTATTTGTGTGTAATTGTGTATGTATGAATAAAATTTGTGCATGCATAGACTTCGGAGAAATTCAAGTTTCCGCTGCGCGAACGTTTGGCCATTAGCTAGTTTTCATATAAAGCGCTTATATAGAGAGCTGTAGATTTTTACATACGTTGTTTTGAATTTGTGCATATTTGTGTACAAAACAGATTTAGAAAAAATCGTAGGGCTAAAAAGATAAAAATATAAACGTAAAACACGCTTTTTAGGTCATAGTTCTTAAAGTATGCACTTTGGGGTCTAGATTTTCACGTTTATACAAACCTTGTAATGTCTGCAACATATTGCCAAATATCAATGATGTTCCTTTAGTAATTAAAGAGATATAGGACAATTTACCATGACAAAATCACTGTTTACAAAGCAGTCAAATATCACGACATTCTAAAGGAATTGCATGGTAAAATGTATGCCAAAAATTAGTGTATTCATTCAACTATTCACATGCAAAATTTCATGTCATTAAATTCAGTAATTAAAGAAGAACAATTAAAATACTGACGAAGCATCAAAAACCTACATAACCCGACCAAGTTCGGATAGCTATAAAAAAGCGGCCGTGCCATATATCTTAAGAACGTTCTTAACCTTCCAATATAGTATTTATTAATATGGCACAGTTGCGTACACAAGCGTTAGGAAAAAATAAAACAATTGCATTTCTTGAATGAAAAATGTTTTTTTTTTTATAATAACGCCACTATCTACGACAAAAATAAATCTTCAATTAACAAGTACTTCTCTATTTAAAAAATACAAAAAGGTTTACATAAATATTTTTAATCCATACTAATATTATAAATGCGAAAGTAACTCTGTCTGTCTGTCTGTCTGTCGGTCTGTCTGTCTGTCTGTCTGTCTGTCTGTCTGTCTGTCTGTCTGTCTGTCTGTCTGTCTGTTACGCTTTCCCGCTTAAACCTCGCAACCGATTTTGATGAAATTTGGCACAGACAATCTTTGGACCCTGAGAAAGAACATAGGCTACCTTTTATCCCGGAAAAATATGATGTTCCCGAGGGAAATCTAAAAAGCGCGATATAACCGAACTCCACGCGGGCGAAGCCGCGGGCGGAAAGCTAGTTACATATAATGCTCAATTATGTAATTATAATAACGTTAACAAACGCTTGCAACGGCAGCAATAGACTTAAATGTGTTTTACTAAAATAGGTTTAATAAACTATTATGAATATAAAGGTAAGACGTATAATATTTCAAGCTTCAATAAAAATTAAAATCACATCAGGTAACTGGACTATTCAGTCGTATTATATTTGATCAACATTAAAAAAGTGCTTATAAACTAAAACATTTGTACAAAAAAGGTATTTTCAAGAAATATTTTAAATGAGTAGCAAATACAGTAAATAACCTCAACATTTCTAAGTATACCTAATATTTTCTAGTTCCAATAATAAAATTACAGATTAACAATCACAGATCAATAAAGTAGACTATTCAGTTGTTTAGGTTTGAGTCTGCCTAATATAAAAATAAATCAACATTTAAAAACAGTAGGTAGTACTTACTTGTGGTAATTATTTAATTTCCCTGAGGGGTCTATAGTAAGAATCCGGATCCGTGAAATATTCAATAGAAATTAGCTGTATGAATTTTATTTGCCTAAATTAATATATTTAGATTATATCTCAAGTCTCAAGCGCATACTTAAATAAAGTAACTATGTAAATAGTACCTACTTTGTCATAGTCAAATACATTTATAAAAGTAGGTGTACAAAAATAAATGACCTTTATATTATATCGAAACAATTGTGTTATCACCTATACCAATTCAATACCGGTATTATACTGTAAATTTTGGAATGTTACCTAAATATATTGCACGGCCGCTTTTTTATAGCTATCCGAACTTGGTCAGGTTATGTAGGTTTTCGATGCTTCGTCAGTATTTTAATTGTTTTTCTTTAATTACTGAATTTAATGTAATGAAATTTTGCATGTGAATAGTTGAATGAATACACTAATTATTAGCATACATTTTACCATGCAATTCCTTTAGAATGTCGTGATATTTGACTGCTTTGTAAACAGTGATTTTGTCATGGTAAATTGTCCTATATCTCTTTAATTACTAAAGGAATATCATTGATATTTGGCAATATGTTGCAGACACTTACAAGGTTTGTATAAACGTGAAAATCTAGACCCCAAAGTGCATACTTTAAGAACTAAGACCTAATAAGCGTGTTTTACGTTTATATTTCTATCTTTTTAGCGCTACGATTTTTTCTAAATCTGTTTTGTACACAAATATGCAGAAATTCAAAACAACGTATGTAAAAATCTACAGCTCTCTATGTAAGCGCTTTATATGAAAACTAGCTAATGGCCAAACGTTCGCGCAGTGCAAACTTGAATTTCTCCGAAGTCTATGCATGCACAAATTTTATTCATACTTAAACAATTACACACAAATTTTTGGACACATTTCTTTTTTCTAAAGTCAATGGATTAAAAAAAGTTCCGCCAGGACAACGTTCGCCCAGCGGAATCAGTTTTTGGTGAATTTCTCCACAATGGCTGCACGCACAATTTTTTTTTACCATACACAATTACACGACGTCATACACTAAATATCTGCATATTTAAAATCTTTAAATTCAACAACATTCCGCTGCGCGAACGCACACCGTCTAAACCACTTTCCTTGGTTGTATTTGTTGTAAGCAAACGAAATAAAATATGCAGGAATCGGTTGAGTTTATGCACGTGTCACTAGACCACAGTGAATATAGAAATCTAGACATCCTTATATCAGAAAGGATTTTGATGTGCCTCGAGCGCCAACCACTTGATATGAAGTAAAAGGATTACAGTTTGAGATAAATAGGAATGCGCCTTCTAGAACACACTTCTAATAAATTTACATTTCCTTTCTTTATTATATCCAGGTTTTAATATTGGTCTTTTTGTGAAATAAAATATAATATGAAAATCGAGTTTTTATTTTAGACATTAATCCCATCCCTACGTTTTACTATAGATACGTTATACATTTGTAGCGTGGCGCTGGAGGACACATCGCGTATTATACAGATGGGCGATTAAAAGGTTAAATAGACTACAACCTCATAGGTTAAACTACGAGATGTCATTAATAAAAATAAACGGAAAGGCCAACCAGTCTCCATTTAAGCTGTGCCGTCCTGAGCTGGTTCAGTCGCCACTTCGCCAGCCATTATGACTATGTCATCCACTGCAAAGCAAGTGTGAATGCACTCACCGTTCACGTTAATAAACTGCTCCAGAATAGTCCACCGACAAACTGTTAATGACTGTGATGGTATTGTTGTAAAGGAACTTCAAAAAATAAAACTACAAGGTTTTCACAAAATTATATTTTTATTGTGATAACCTGCTACATGTTTCTTACTGGTATTGTATTTTACAATATTTTATATACTACACATTAGTAAACAAACCATTCATAACCTTAGAGGAGCAGATCTTGCAAAATAACTGCGGCGAGCGGCGACGACGGACCGACAGACCGACGGACCGCCGCGCGCCGCCATTCGCCTGGGCGTGCAAGAGGACGAAACTAAACGACAACTAAAAATGCTTAAACTCAGCAATTATAGTAACCGTAAGTGTTAATAACATTTTGGCAATAAATTGCTGGGATAACACGAACATAATCCTTAAGCAAAACAGTAAACAAAATTATTATCGCAAATATAAAAGTATCAGTGTAAAAGAATATAAAATATAAAAAAAACACTCCGTCCATTAGGCCTGTTTACGTAAGTAACCGCGGATCGTCGCCCGGGCAGGTCTGCGCTCCTCATTCTCTTCAGCGCACTATCACAATGATGAAATTAAACACCGTATCTTACAAATACACTAAGATTATCATTTCTATGTATATAGCCTTGTTACAATTCAAAAGTATTACATTTACAATATGTTACACGGAAGTCAAGCAAGACAGACGGGACGCGAGAGCACTTTTGAACAGAGTCAAAGCTAGGATCCTACGGTCAATTATAATTACACAACGGCGACTGTGCGACCTACACAACACCATATACATATATACGAGTTCGAACGATTCTTTACATCTGAAGTACAATCTGCGATCAGTAAAAACATTGCACTTAGTTCAACATAACCAAAGACTTAATATTACATTGTTTCTTTGGAAATCGAGAATATATTAATTTCTGAACAGAAGCACGCGCCAAGGACACAGGGGCTCGATACTTAAGTCACGACACAAAACAAAGCAGATTACTATCAAAATACATACATTTGTGCACTATAATTATGCTACATTTCAGTGACATAGTAGTCATTATTATTATAAACAGATTAAATACATTTTATCTGCAATTTTGTACTTTTATTCAACTTACCGGGTAGTGTTCTTTATCAACGACAAACAAAACGTGATTTACATACATATTATACAAAACAATAACAGAGCTGCCACTAGACCTGTGGTATAACGAGACCCGCGCGGAGGGTAAGGTAACAGCAGTGGTGTTCTGATCATCTCGACAACTTTATACTCTATACATTACAGCTGCTTAACGTCAGAAAGCAAATGTTTATTGTACTATGTATAGTTAAATATAACACACTGGGATCGTTTTGGTCAAGATGACGGGCGGTTAATTCGCTACCGCCGCATGGTGGAGTTGAGCGTCTGCGCGAGCGGCGGCGGCGGCACGCGTTAATGCTCCGTAGGCGTACCCACGTTGCCCTGCTGGGCGCGCGGGTCGGCGCCGCCGTACTGCACGGCGGGCTGCACGTTCATCATCTGCAGGTTGTTGAACTGCTGCGGCAGCACGCAGTACCACGTTGAGACCGTAGCCGCTGATGATGTGTGTGTTGAGGGTTGGGCGACATGCGCGAGCCCAGCGTCATCATGGCGCTGCATCGGGCTCAGGTTGCCTGCAACACGACGTCGACACATAGATGTAAGCAAAGTCTAACAGAAATCAAGATACATACAGGCCTCCTCTCGGTGAGAGTGGGCCGTAATCTACACGCGGGCCCAGTGCGGGTTGGTAAATAAGATGATATCAAACATTTTTGGAGAATTATTTTAAACATATTTCTCTATTATATTCGGAAGTTATGTGAAAGAACTAGAGTTAAGGCTACTATGATACTAGGCGAGGCAGAATTAGGAAAAGACTTATCGTGATAATGGGAAGTAACATGGTAAAATGAATCCCAAACTCAATGAAATAAGATTCAAAACTTGATCAGTAATTAAGTCTTTTGCTACGACACCGCGTGCCATTGCCGGCCAGGGGCGCCGGCCCTAAGGCGTAATTATTGACTTACGTAATGAGATCCGATGTTATGATATAAATTTAAGTACATGACGAAAATTTCGTATGAATTCTTAGAGTATTTTATTTTAATTGAAACCCTTCAATATCGTTTCATATACAATATGTATAGAAAACCCAATTCCGACCCATAAGGATAATAAATGTTAGGTAAACATATGACCAAACAAATTTTATTAAATTTTACATAATCAGAATTTTAAGTAATCTCTTAATTAAATCAACTTTCCCAAAAATTTGGTAGTTTTTAAAAAGTGACAACACCATTTTCAGAAAGGTATTATTATGAACGATGGGGCAGCGTGCGCGTGCTCAGCCCCCGTCGCCACGCATATACTGCCTACCGCATGTATTCAATTTTCTCTTTGCGACCTTATATTTATTTTTTAGGCGGTTTTTTAAGTTTAGCCCGGCTTTGTAGGCATTAGTAGAATCGGTTATCGATACCTATAATGCTTTCTGAATCAGACAGGGTTTCTTTACATATTGTATATTATCAAAGGTACATTCATTGACATGTATGTACCTTTGCATTGTATATATAGCAGATTTAGATAAATTTTGTGAGGCTACCTCAAGATGTAAACAAAGCGGCGTTTATGTGGGTATGCCAAACCATAAATTCAAAGACATGTGACATCCAACCAGCAGGACTGGGGCTGGTGGCGGATTAGACCTCTCCTCAGAAAGGGAGAAAAGCCTGTAACCTATTAGTGAGAACATTACCGATTATGTATGTCGTCAATACATTCTAGATTAACACAACATTCTTAACATGAAAACAAAATTTTTTCTGCTTCGCTTCTTCTTCAACCTATAGAGGTCCACTGCTGGACAAAACCTTTCCACGATGACCAGTCTTGTGCTCTGCCGCATCCATCAGCTTCCAAGACTTCACCGGTCATCAGTTCCACCTTGTTAGGGGCCTTCCTACTGCTGCGTCTTCCGGTACGTGGCGCCACTCCAGAAACTTACTGCCCCATCGTCAACGGTTCTACGAGCTTGGTGTGCCCCGCCCACTGCCACTTAATTTTAGCGACTCGAAGTTAAGTCACATAATATAATACTCGCCCGGTGTGTTCCGGGTATTCTAGGCGAGTCGAGCTGGTTATGCGGCAGGTAGTACTTGGCGGCGGCGGCGTGGTAGTGGCCGGCCGGCGCGGCGAGGCGTGCTCGACTGCTGCCCGTACTGTGAAAACAACTAGATTCGAAATACTGAAAGACCACAAATATGTCATGAAAATGTTTGAGGTTGTAAGACAGCATACTCATATCAGGTGTCGTGATGATGCGATTGTTAGTACACGGTTTGGTTAGCTCCTTCAAAGGTTTTGAAATATTTTCATGACACCTCCACCTTTCTTCAATATTGGTTCACAAGTGGTTTGTAAGTTATTGGGAACCAAATTCTCCATCAATCCATGTTCACGCTAAAAGCTTTTTTTATATTCATGCAACAATGATTTCAGCATAAATGCCCCATCTCCATAAGGTACATTACAATAAGACATTATTGATAACAACTCTTAGACGAAAAGGTCATTGCTTGAAAATGTTTGAGGCATAAACAAAAGACGTTCTGTACTCACCACACAAATCTAAGGCAATAGAAATGCTATCTTCTGTCTTTTAATACAAGGACGCGGTTCGCCTGTTCGCAACTTCTAACACATAGACAATACACACTATCACTGTCCATTTTGTATTGGTTTAAAATCAAAAATAAATTCATTTATTCAAATTAGGCTGACAATCAGCACTTTTGAACATCAATATAACGTAAGAGGCCACAGGATCTTTCAGAATTGCAACAAAATTAAAACTTTTTGGCCAATGGTTTTATTATTTTATTTATTTATTCAGGAAACAAGCTCCTGCAACCTGATACAAAAAGTGTGCGAAAGTGAAAGATATCGCGTTCACTTTCATCTCCGGAATAGTGCAGTGCAGGCGGCGACCGTAATCCACCTGTTCGTAAGCACACTTAAATTGTAGTCAGACGGAAACACTGCCGTAAATTAATTTCTTACATATGATATGTTATTCTTTTTACATATTTGTAAAGTTTAATACTTTGGAAGAGTTTTGCAAGCAGATACGCTGTAAAAACACCATGTTTACCTCTCCGCATCAAACTAACACAAATAACCACAACAAACGTGCCACGCGCATTTGTGTTCTACAGAGACACATGCGCGGTGACAAGATCATGTGTCATTGCGACTTCTATTGCCTTATTAAGATTTCTGTGGTGCACAATAAGCAAAAAGCCATTTAAATAAAAGTGAAAAAATAATATTGATGATAGGTTAGAATACATTCACAGTATATGTAGCATTTATAATGTAAATATCTCACAGCGACACTACAATTATATTAAGGATAGACAAAAGGCGCTAATTCCATTTTCACAAAAATAAACTAAATGTCCGGTCAAATTAAGACACTCTATAGACAGTTTCTTCTTCTTCAGCCTATGAAGAGGTCCATTGCTGGACAAATGTGTCTTTCATTTCATTGCGAGGGGGGTGCTGGAAGGGGGTGTAGGGGTTTGGCCAAGATTCCCACGCTTGGCAGGCGGGTTGGGGATCGCAGTAGTTTGGGTATATACAGTTTAAACGCGATTAAAAACGTGGCTATATAAAATAAGTTAATTTACGTCAAGCGATTTGCCAGAATTAAACTAATATTGATCTATATCTGTCTTTTTGTTATTATTACATATTTAATTAAAACGACACAACATCAATTTACATTAATTAACATGGAGACAAAAATATAACTAACATGGAACAGTGGACTCCCTCGCATACTTTTTTCCACAGAACACCAGACATACACGCATAATCTTAGGCTTCGGAAAGAGGTCACATTCAGAGTTGGCCGTCAAAGGGCATTCAGCACCCTTAGGTCCGTATTACAGAACGTCACTCAAAACTCAAGCCCTACTTAAGTCTCGTTTAAAGCCATTTGATTGGTTTTAACTAGTTTTAAGTAATGCGTAAGCAGAGATCAATGCTTGAGTTTCGTTCTGGAATACGCACCTTAGAGTAGGTACGCCAGGCTGCCGGCGTTCCACAGGGATCCGTTCTAGGGCCTCTTCTGTGGAACGTCGGTTATGACTGGCTCCTGCGGGGAACCCTCCTTCGAGGCACGAGTGTCATCTGCTATGCGGATGACACTCTCCTCACTTCCCGCGGGAGCACCTTCCGGGAGGCAGCCAGTTTGGCATCGGAGGGCGGATCCTTAGTGGCGGGAAGGATTCGCCGCCTGGGCTTGAGGGTGGCGCTGCACAAAACGGAGGCCGTGTTCTTTGACAGCAGGTGGCGCTTCGGCCCGCAATTTAGCGGGCTGTCGACGCTCCTGCTGAAAGCTGCGGACGCCCTCTCATGGCTCATGCCGAACATGGGAGGGCCAAGTATGCGGTGCCGGCGTCTATACGCCGGCATACTGCGGAGTAATGGCCCTTTATGGGGCCCCCATTTGGGCGGACTCCCTCCATAGGAGGGAGAATAGCTCGCAGATATACAGTATGTTAAATAACAGAGGGCGTTCCCTTAAACTCGTTAATATATATCATTAATAGATTAAAATAAAAATATCAGCATAGAAAAATAAGCATAAAAAATCCGAATAAAAAAAAATTCTAATTTGAAATAAATTTGAAACCTCCTGTTTTAAATCAAAATAGTAGTCGTCATGTATAAATAAATTGCGACGTTGCCGTCTTTCATGTTCGCGTGTACAGTGTGTTTCTTTTACATGTCAATTTAAAATTTTTATTGAATATTTTCTTATTGGAAAAAATTTTAAAACATTTTGTTTTCGAATGGAAATATTTTTTTTAGCATGTATGTATGCTATACTATTTCGGGTTAACGGGAACGCCCTCTGTTAGTTAACATACTGTATAATATTATTATATTATATATCTGCGAGGTCGTGATGTCGCAGAAGGAGGCCGCAGAGCGCGAGCGGGAGGAGGATCCCCTCGCTCCGGCGCTCCGCAGGCGGCGTAGGGGAGAAGGCGGGATTTCGCCCGCTTTCTCCCTCCCTGAGGTGAGCGGCGAGCGTGAGGCACGAGAAGGTGCCGACGCCCGCCTTACATCGCTCACCACGTGGGTGGCTAAGCCACTAAATGAGGGCCCGCCGTACTAGGCGGATTTCGCCGGCGCGGGAGAGGTAGCTCAGGCTGCGCTAGTTTCCCACTCCCCCGCCACTATGGCGATGCCGAAGTGCCGCTGTGGGTTTAGTGGGTATTCCCGGCTTCGGCTGGGCGAGTCCCACACACGCCCTTTGGGGTACGGTGCGTAAATGCATTCCCACAGCATCAAAAAAAAAAGGTACGCCAGGCTGGGTTGCGGCTCTAGCTACAGTTTTAGCTGGTTTTGCGCACACAAATGGTGCCGACGGCTCTGAAGGTGACCGATGTATTTGTCAGGCACAAATAGTCAGCAGAAAAGTCCATGGACCTCTGGGCAGTTTATACGTCCTCGCAACGTCTTACAAGCTACAGTGAAGTGGACAAAGCTGCTCACCTCCAACAAGTTCAAACTCAACATCCCTAATGCTGGGGCTACATTAGCGAACTAAGATTCGTATCGCGTTGGCGCGCAAAACATCCGTTGTCAGGCATACGCGATATTCTTGTCTACGTTGACGGGCGAAGAAACAGAAAGCGGCCTACTGAATGAACTCTAACACTTTTTAGTTACTCCACTCCAGTGTACAAAAACAAACAAAACAAAAACGACGAAAAAAAGTTCAAAAAGAACGTCAGTCCCGCTTCAAAGTCTGGACGACACTGAAGTGACGTAGGACATTTCAGCGAATATTGTTGCGACAAGTCCTTTGAAGCGCGCCACTTTACCGACAGTGCCCCGATGCTACATCGTCTGCGCACAAATACATTACGTTGCAACGATGTACCCGGCCACATACATCGCCGTAGCCCGAATATTCGCCGTAGCCCGTTAATGTAGCCCCACCATCCATACTAATATTATAAATGCGAAAGTAACTCTGTCTGTCTGTCTGTCTCGTCTGTCTGTCTGTCTGTCTGTTACGCTTTCCCGCTTAAACCTCTCAACCGATTTTGATGAAATTTGGCACAGACAATCTTTAGACCCTGAGAAAGAACATAGGCTACCTTTTATCCCGGAAAAATTTGATGTTCCCGAGGGAAATCTAAAAAGCGCGATATAACCGAACTCCACGCGGGCGAAGCCGCGGGCAGAAAGCTAGTAAGATATATTTGGTAGGGTACATATATACGGAAAAAATGGTATAACTTCTAGAAGAGACATCTGAGGAAAGTTTTCTGTACCTTTTCCAGCATTAATAACTGGTTCGCGTTATTGGGGTGCCAGATACAGGCACTAGACTCGAGTTTGCACTAAACAAGAGAGGTACACAACAGAAGACCTAATGACATTAGGATTGCGAAAGTCACGAACAAACAAATCCAAAGCGCCTGAAAGTTTCTTTTGCAAGAGTAGGAATGTGGTCCCCATAAGTCAGACACCGGTCGAAAGTTACTCCTAAATCTTTCTCACCACTGAAACTACAGTCATACTGAATTGACCGCAACCAGCTGCCTTAAGTCTGCCAGAAGTCTATAGTACTTGCTTCTGATAAAAATTAGCTTGTTCGCAATGCTCCATTCATTGATGACATCAAAGTCCCTTTGTAAAAGTTTGCAGTTTTCGTCTGTTCGAATTTGTGCGACTAGCTTAAGGTGGTCAGCATATAGCAAAGCTAAAGTTAGTTAATAGTTCATTGATCATAATTAGAAACAGAAGCGGGCCCAAGACAGATCCCTGACAAACACCCGAGGGCGTATTATAAGGCTTGGACTTGAAACAGTCATGTCTTACAAACTGCTTGCGATCACGTAGGTAGTCCGAAAAGAAGCTAAGACCGGAAGAAAAACTGATGGTCCCCAGCTTAGTCAAAAGCGTATCATTGTCAACTCTGTCGAATGCTTTGCGGAAATCGAAGTACACAGCGTCAACCTACCCGCATAAGCCCAAGACACGGGATATGTATTCTACGTGAATCAATAGATTTGAATTTAGGGAGCGACCTGGCAGAAAACCGTTTTGGGGCATCAGATAGTAAATATTTGGGCTCTTAATGAAATAGAGATAATGACTGACAGACACTGAACTTGAAATTAGTTTAATTTGTGAACAAGGGAACTGTGGTCCATTATCAGCTCAATTGGCTTAAATTATGGAAACATAGACACAAGAGGAGTGTGGGCAGTTACCTGGTGCGGCGGGTGGTGCTGAGGGGCCTCGGCCATCTGCTGCAGCTTAGCGAGCGAGCACGAGGGCGGCGGCCACGCGCCCGCGTGGTACTGCTGCTGCTGCTGGAAGCTGAGGTAGCCGCCCTGGTAGCCCGCGCCGCCGGTTCCGCCTGGACCGCCCGAACCGCTCGCACTCTGCATCACGCCGCCGCCAGATGCTGTGCACAATACTCACTTTTAATTACGACTAAATACGAATTAAGTAGAATAAACAACATCATACCCGTATACAACGTTATTTTTTGTTAATTCTGAAACCTGAATGTAGCTTGCTCAAAATAAAAAATAATAGGAAAATATGAGGAAAGAGAATTATTTGCTAATTTACAGTTAGTTGTGTGACAACATGGTGATGAGCTCAAGTGCAGTTCTAGTAATTGAGAAATGTTGAGGAAAAAGATACTTTGAACTGATCGGGAAGAAATGGAATAGTAGGAGCATGAGTAGTCAATCAAAAAATCTAAATACATTTTGAATTATTTTGTAATGAACTCTATCTATAAATTTTATCAAGATTTTTTCACTTGCAATTAGTAGACATCAAAATGAAGTTTGGTATGACGACTAGTTGAACGAACAAGTAAATATCATTTATGATACCGTAACACCTCGCTTCACGTGAGGTATACGTGCTGGAAAAAATCGCGCTAACTGAAATTCGCGTATATCAAGGTTTATAATGAAACAAATATTGTAAGTAACAGTTAGTGGTACTGACCGTGCGGCGGGGTAGCGCGGGCGCGGGAGGCGGGCGGCGTGTTGGCGGCGCGGAGGGCAGCCTGCTTGCTGCCCTCGCCGCTGTTGTTATTGCTGTTGGCGCTGCTGTTCCTGGAAATATACGAAACGTTTTAGATTCAGACCGACATATTTGACCATGGTCGAAAACATCTGTCAGTTTTTAAACATAGCCACTTTGCCACATGCCCCTAGATGTAATAACAATAAAACTTTGTCTCGCTCAGCGAATGGTCTCCTTCGACCGATTAACGCCATTGGAATATGCTGCCTTTATAACGACTATATAAGGAAGATCTTTCTTACCTATTTCTGTTATTAATCTTCTGCTGCTTAGGCGGCTGGTTGGGCTGGCTCATGATGGACGGGATGTGGATGGAGGAGTACTGCGGGCTGGGCGCCGGATGCATATGCATCATGGAGCACGGCGACGCCAGGTCGGAGCCGATGCTCGTGGGCGATTCCAGGCCCAGCTGACTCACGTCCAGCTCGCACGCCGGGTACTGCACCGAGTGCACTGAGTTGCTGGTCGAGTCCGGCGTGTACACGCCCATCGACTGCAGCGCCGGACTCACCGCCTCACACAACTCCTCCTTACTAGTATCCTTAGGAGACTCCTCCTTCTTATGCTGCCGAGACTTCTTCTCGATCTCCTTCTCCTGCCCGCAAGGTCCGTTCTGATTGAACGGCGTCTTACAACTAGGAGAAGACAGCACCTGTGAACTCTGCTGCCGGTACTCCGCACAACTGGTCGCGACTTCCTGCTGTTTGTTCACTTGTCGCTGCATCATCTGCTTCATCTGCTCAGCCGTGTTCTGAGACTGCGACTTCTTCGATTCACACTGAGTCTGACAAGCAGTCGTAGTTTTTGACTGTTTTGAAGGCTTACATTCGTTCTTTTGTGAACACTCTGCTTTGGACGTCGGGGTTTTAGTTTCCTTGAAATGCGGCAACCCCGTTGTTGCGTATAAACTACTGCTCAAGCCGTAAGCAATGTTATGGAACTCTTTCTGGTCATACTTGGGCAGTAATTTCTGAGGAGACTTTTGGACTTGGTCTAAATGAGGCAGATTAAACCCCTGATGTTTGTCCAAGTAGTTCTTATCACTAACTATATTTTTCATATCTAAAAATCTATTATGTTCCCACGAGCCCTGTATCCGCGTGGGGTCCCAGGGTGGCCACTGATACTGTCCATGCGTCGTGTGGTAGTTAGGAATTTGGTTCATA
Source organism: Sesamia nonagrioides (assembly GCA_017933935.1). Classification (NCBI taxonomy): domain Eukaryota; kingdom Metazoa; phylum Arthropoda; class Insecta; order Lepidoptera; family Noctuidae; genus Sesamia; species Sesamia nonagrioides. Next base: position 539,796 of record JADWQK010001852.1, read on the forward strand.
GCATAATCCGCTTTAGGCATTAAATCATTGTCATACTTGAATTTGGGCAGCATTTTGTTCAAATCATTCTGATCAGCTTTCAAGTTTAGCTGAGCCGTGCAGCTCTTGTCATGTTTGATGGACTGATTTTTTGAGTCACATTTGGAAGCGTTAGACTTCTCTTTCTTAAAAAAATCCTGCTTTTTGGGTGCCTCATTAGTTTTAGTTTCCACTTTACTCGTGACCGGCACAGAGTTGATCACGTTTATAGGGACCGACGTCTCAGGTTTCCTAGCATTCGTGTTCTGTTCCGGAAAAAACATCTTAGGTTCAGGTGTACTCCTAGGAGTGTCGTTCTTTGATTTCTTGTCAGTTTTCTCTAGCTTGCTATGAGCGGAATTCACTCGCACGTCACGCAGCTTACTCTTCTCTCTCGGTTTCAAGTTAGGATCACTTTTACAGTCTTGAGAATTAGTTTGAACTATGCTCATAGATCCTGTCAAGTTTTGCATAGCGCTATTAGCGAAACTGGCTTCTAAATCCGCTCTTTCTAAACCTATGTTGACGGCCGCGTTAGCGCTTTGACATCGGGGTAAAAAATTTATATCAGTCACGTTGGGTACTTTGGGTATAACTGGGTTTATCACTGGAGATGATATTGGATGCGGTACTTCTAACTTAGTTGTAGTCTTGCTAATGACTGGAGTGGAGTCAAGAGCGTTGTTTATTACTCTGTTCTGTTCATTGGCCTTCAGCAGTATTTTATCAGTTTGTACCGCCTGTGACTCTTTGCTAACATTTGCTCTGTGGTTCAGGTAGGAATGCTGAGCCGTGTTGATCTGTTGTATCGTCATGGAGTTACTCACGGGATTCTGAAAGTTTTGAATCGACGACTGCTCCAGAACATTTCTGGTTACAATGATCTCATCTTTCCTGGAGTGCATCATGTCGTTACGAAATGGCATCTCGCTTTCTCTGCTCACAATTGGATTTTGTAATTTATTTCTATCAATTTCAATAAAACTATCTATTTTGACGGGGTCCGGCTTCTTCATACAGGATATATCTCTCTGTGCATTATCTAAATTTTGAATTTTTTCTATTTTACTTGGTGACGACTTTTTCTCAGCTATTTTAGTTTCGTCCATATTCTGATGTTGAATAACAGTTTCTTTCCTCATCTCGCATTGCTTCTGTTCGCTAATTATGTCGGTGTTCATACACTCTGGTGATTTTCTAGGTTTAGGAGACTCGTTAATCACCGATGTGTCCGTTTTCTTTGGTGATATGCTCGTGTGCGGCGAATTTGCGGTGTCAGATTCACCTTCAACGACTATCGTCTCAATTTGTTGGATTTTTGGTACAATGAGGTCCACTGCAAGCTTAGTGGTGTTGACTTCCTCCTGCACTCTCGCGCTAGGATCTAGCACGATATGAGCATTCTCAGTGGATACAACCGGTATTACTTTAGATGGACTGTCTTTCTCTTCAACCTCTTTGGGTTTATTCTCATTGTTTTGAGGAACAGGAGCTACCGAGTTAGGTTTCGGTGACGGCAGAGGACAGCTCTGACTGTTATTATCATCAGATTCAGATATGATAATAGTTTCCTTATCTTCCGCTTCTGGTTTGGGAGAAGATTTAATTTCGCCGTTTCTAGGCTCAGACAATTTATTGTCCTCAGTCTCATCACTCTTTGTGTTAGTGTCTTCCTCAGCTCTGGCTGGTGATGCCTCCGTTCTACTGTCATTGGCACCGTCTTCAGGCTTATCACTAGCCTCGTTAATAACTTGGTCTTTCTCCGCGACAGATTTTGGAGAGTCCATGTGTATGCTGTCAAGTTCCATATCACTTGTATGGTGGTCCGTGCTGTTCTCCTCTACATGTCGCGGTGTCGCTGGCTTACTTGTGACAATCTTCCTTTCTTCACCTTCCTCTACATCCATCTCATCGTCAGCTTCACCTGAAGAATCTTCGGAACTGGCTTCAGAGTTCTTGCTTTTCTCTTGTGCTTTCTCATCAAGTTTATCCTTAGGAGATCTGTTGCTTTCCTCAATGGGTGCCATACTACTGGGTTCCATTGAGTCATCTGTTTTATAGTCATTGATTTGTTCCTTAGTTTCATCAAGTTTGGCTTTTTTAGCTGCCGGTGACGCGGCCGTCATTGGAGTCTTAGTGACCTTCTGTCGTTTTTTCTGGCGTCCTTTCCACGGCATTTTTCTTTTAGTCCTAGGTTTGATTGGGATTACGGCTGGTGTAATGGCATCCATGTCCACACTCTCTTGACTGTCCTGACTATCGGAGGCGTATGGTGCTTCTTTGACGCTTTGTCTTCTATTTCTCGGTGTCAATATTGGCTCCTCTACAACTTCGTTCTGTATGACTCGAGTCGATCTTCTCGTGACACTTTTACTTCTCTGCCTCTGAGGAGTTTCTTCTTCTTTAGGTTTCTCTTCTTCCACATTTGTTTCCGAAATCTTCCTGCTGACTTCTCGTTTCCTTTTCCGAGTGCCCTCAGTCAGGGTCGGAGTGGTTTGGTAGGTAGTTTCACTGTATTTTAGAGGTCTCGTCCGTCTCCTGCCAGATGATGTGACTTCCACTGGAGGTTCAGGAGTCTCGACATCTGATTTAGTTTTCACGACAGGTTCTTCTTTGGGTGCGGGTGCTTCTGATTCTGTTGCAGTGTCTTCACTCTCAGTCTTACATTCTGCTTCATCATTCTCAGTTTCCTGGTCGCCCGAAGCTTCCTCAGGCGACCTGAATGGATTCACAGTGGGTGCTAGGAGAGGAGTCCACCTCAGACATTCAGGATCAATCTCCAGCCGAGGTTTACTTTTGACTTTGTTCATGTGATTATCAACTCTGACCCAATCTATGCAGAGTCCAAGTTTGGTTGTCTCATCATTGGGGATGTACCTGACGAAGCCGAGCAACTGAAACGTTACCGCGATGTCGTTCATATGCATCCCCGTTGTGTGAGCGATGTCTTCGAATGTGAATGGTTTATCTTTGTGGTCATACAAGTATTCTAGAATGACAGACTTCCAATATGCGTGGTAAGAAACTCTGCCCAGATCTGACAAAGGTTTTTCTGGTGTGCCAGGTTGTCCTTCTTCTTTCGAGAGTAAATAACCTGATAACAAAGATAAAAATGTTAAACAGCCATTTTAATATGAACAGTTAACATTAAAAATGAATAATCTCATAATAGATGTAGTAAAGATTCCACCACTCACTAAAATGGATGAGAAACCTCCCGTAGCCCTGCCTCTGGTACTGCGGCATCGTCATGATACAGGAAACATTATATTTCTGCTGACAATGTTTTTCTTTGGAGAAGTAACCAACTAGATGGCATCCTTTGCTGTCATTTTTGGTGAGCACGTAAAATAGGAAGGGCTCGACATCGTAGTACAAGGTCTTGTGGTCGAGGAAGAGTTTGGCGAGAAGGCAGAGGTTCTGGCAATAGATTTTATTGGCGTTGCCGTCGACCTCGAACACGGAGATGTCTCCGCAACGATAGATCTCCGTGGCGGGCGGGTGTCGCCACAGGCACTTGTCCAGGTGCCGGAAAAGTACAGCGCGACTTTTCGCGTACTTAAGGCAGAATTCGCACAGGAACAGCTTGGGTAACCTGCAATAGATAATTAGGTCAGAGTTAATTAAAAGATTGTAACTGTGCTTATTAATATAACAATAAAATTTATTTGCATAAATATGTGCACAATACATCTTCACAAAATATAACAATAATATAGTACAATAACATTTAGATAACTCAGTACGAGAAGGATAGGAGATTGTGCAATATGGCGGTTTGTTCACTGTATGTGCTTGTGCCGCCCTCTGCGCAGAGTTTTACGTAATATTCACCGTTGGCATTTTGGATATACTATTTTAGCAGTTATCTGTAAACTAAAGCTGAAGCTGGAGTTACCTTGCATATTCCTGAGGGAAGGGGCTGGAATACCACGTATCAATCTCCCACTGGCCGAACTCGATTGCAGAAGGGCAGCGAGCGGGCGCGTGTGGGGCGGGCGGGGCGTGCGGGGCGGGCGGTGCGGGCGGAGCCGGGGGCGCCAGCGGGGCGAGCGGGGCGGGCGGGGCTGCGGGGGCGGCAGGCGGCGCGTCATTCACGGGTGCTCCCAGCGCGGCGCCGACCGCTCCGACTGTACTCCCGCCGGCTGCCGTCACTGCTGCGTTGAACAGCTCAGCATCGCTTTCCGTCACACCCGCCGGCAGACGTTTGCCTTCTGCAATTTTAACCACATTTCTACTGCCTGCACTTATCTTGTGTGAGATGTTCACATCACAAGACATCATAATCTCAATATTTAATATTATTATTTATATTTTAATAAGATTACACACAAATTTTCAAAAATTACATTTGCCAGGATTTTCTTGAAATGATTCAATGGTTTTTTTTTAGAATAAAAGAAAACATCTGGTGATTGACTTATAAAAATATATATACCTATATATATATTACAAGCAAAAAAAAAATTGGTTTTTGTAGCAAGAAAAACATAAAGCCAGTATTTCCAAAACAGCTGCACTTGCGTGCTCGTGGTCGGACTCCGTCCTTCACGCCTGCAGAGGCGCAAGCGAAAGTGCATGTGTGGATACTGCCGAAACCGAATAACAAATATTTTGTCATCGGCGCTCGGTGTCCGAATGAAAAGCTAACAAAGAGCACGCGGCTCACTCACCCGTCGCGAACAGAGATTCGAGAGAGAAACGAAAACGACTTGCGAGCGGAGCACCGGCCAGCAATCAGAGCGAGCGAGACGGTCAGATCCACCAGACACTTTCACCGCACCTCAAACCGATCTTACCCGTCTGATTGATGGCCGGGCTCGTTCCTGGGCCCGCCAGCGCGAGCCCGCGGGACAGTTTGAGCGCGTCGCCCGCGGCAGACCTCTGCGCGGCCGCAGACCTAACCAGCGCCGACGCCGACAGCCGACACCCGGACGCCAACAACCGAACCGCGGGCGCCGGCGGCCGACACCCGGACCTACTGCGCGGCCGCGGCGCCTCCGGCGGCGACGCCGAGCGGGCGCGCAGAGCCGCCTGGTACCTGCGGAACGTGCTGCGGGTCTCCTTCAGCACGGCGCGATCCGGAGAGCGCTCGGGCCGCGAGCGAGCAGTGCGGCCGCCCCGCGAGCCCCGCCCGCCCCGCGCCCGCGACGCCGAGCGGGACGCCGAGCGCACTGAGTAGAACTCCGACAGGCCGTCAAACAACGTCGTCAACAATCTCTCCCCGCAACGACTGCGGCGCCGCGCTATATGGTGCCTCTCTGGCTCGGGCCGCGACAGCTCAGGCTCTAGTCTTTCTTGTACCGGACTGGTATCGACTCTTCTCGGTTTGGGCTCGCTTTGTAATCTACTCAATTTGGGCTCGTATTGTAATCTACTCAATTTAGGTTCGCGTTCTAATCGGCTCAGTTTGGACTCGCATTCTAATCGATTCAGTTTGGGCTCGCTTTCAAATTGATTGCTTTTGGGCTCACATTCTAATCGACTCCGTTTGGGCTCACATTCTAATCGACTCAGTTTGGGCTCAAATTCTAATCGGCTCAGTTTAGGGTCAATTTCCAGTCTTCTAAAATTTTGTGACTCGACGTCGAGTCTCCTTTGTTTTCGAGGTTCTACTTCAAGTCTTCTATGTTCGTGTGGTTCTATTTCCAGTCTTCTAAATTTCTGAGCTTCTATCTCCAGTCGCTTATGATTCTGTGGCTCGACCTCCAATTGTTTCTGTTTTTGAGCTTCGGCTGCGAAACCCCACACGCCCCCGGGGGCACAGTCCGCGGCCAGACGCTCGAACACCGTGGATACGTACGCGGGCGCAGGCTCCTCGCTCTCGCTGGACGACGCGGCCGAGTCCTCACCCGACGCGCCGGACTCGAGCGACGGCGATACCAAGCACGCGGGCGACGGCGTGGAGCGCGAGGAGGACGGGACTTCACTGGGCGCACGGGGCCCGGGGAGGACGGCCCGGGGCCCAGGCGGGGCCATACGGGGCCCGGCCGGGACCGTGCCGGGCGCGGGCTCGCTGGGGCGGTGCTCGAGGCGCAGCTCGAGGCGCTGCACGCGCGTGACCCGCACGCCGCCCCAGCCCTCCCACGAACCAGACGAAGAGCGACGCCGGCGTCGCTTCACTAGATTGAACGCGGAGAATCTGAAAAACTTTTGCTTCTCTCTCGACATTCTCTGTTCGGTGAGGGTGTGTGGCGCACGAGGAGGCCGCGGAGGGCGCGGCGGAGCGTTACCGTCAGAAGGCTCGTCGTCGGAGTCCAGCGGGCGTGCCGGCGGACGAGGCTTTCGGCTGCGCGGCATCGACGACCTGCGACAGAAGGGCTGGGTTAGGGAGGGTCGGGCACATGAACACGGTCGCGCGGCAGAGACTCACCGCTTGGGCTTGTCGGGGCGGCACGTGGCGCAGCGGTAGGGCGGCGGCGCGCAGGCGGGATGCGCCAGGCGCGCACAGCCGGCACAACGCGCCGCCCAGCCGGCGCCGCGCGCGCCGCACTCCGAGCACCACGCGCATGCGCCGCATGACCAGCGCGAGTACTGCAACAAAAATCATCTAATGTAACATCACTGAACCAACACAAAAAAACTTGCCAAACTGAATTTTTAAACCAAACTAAAATAATAGCCGCGACAAACTTGTGTGGGTATCAGTAGCTTGTCTTGATGTTGTGTGGCAATTGGGTTTAAACAATCAAATAATTCAGCTCGATATTAGTATAGATTTCTTACCAAATCCTGTCTAAAAAGCATATTACCTTGATTACAGGTAGAGTAATCGGTTCTATTAGGTTGACGCATGTAGGGTGTGCAGAGGTCTTGCACTGCTGGCAGCTGATGAGAAACTCTTGAGCTCCCAAACCATTCTTCTCTGTGCCGAGGCACTCGGAACACGCAACCGATTTTCCTGGGCTTATTTTCTGTAAGAAGACATTTATATTTGTACTGTGAAGCTGAAATATAAAAAGAGAATCAACTCATTAATTTATATATGTAATATTTACTAATATTTATGGTGTACATAATGAATAATATTCTATTCTTTTCTGTAGAAGTTTAATCAGCAATCACCTTCATACTGTTCACAAGTTCCTAAGTTTTTTAGAATGTATCAAGTTAGTAACCAGTTCTTTTTTTGTATTTTATTTGTTACAAATGATTTTTGTATATCAGTTTTGAATCATAATTCTAACAGGATTTTTTTTTTATAGTCTAAGCAAATATTGAATAACTCTGTCTGTCTGTCCGGCTTTCACGCCAAAACTACTGAACCGATTTTGATAAAATTTGGCACAGACAATCTTTAGACCCTGAGAAAGGACATAGGCTACCTTTTATCCCGGAAAAATTTGATGTTCCCGAGGGAAATCTAAAAAGGGCGATATAACCGAACTCCACGCGGGCGAAGCCGCGGGCGGAAAGCTAGTTGCAATATAAATTCAAATTCAACATTACAGCCCAGGAACTGTGATAGGTGGTGGGTGGTGAGTGGTGGTGAGTGGTGGTGGGTGGTGGTGGGTGGTGGTGGGTGGTGGTGGGTGGTGGTGGTGGGTGGTGGGTGGTGGTGTGATAGGTGGTGGTCGTGGGGTGGTGGGTGTAACTTGTGTGACCATTGTAATAAAATTATACCTTCCATGTTATATTATATTCCATATGTTATTAAAGCCTGCAGAATAATTAAAAACCAGCGACTCTCTACCATTAGCGGCGTTCTGTACCATTATCTTTAAAACCGGCAAAAAAAAATCATGTTTGTTGTATGGGAGGCGGCCCCCTTAAATATTCTATTTTTTTATTGTTAGTATTTGTTGTTTTATGAAAATACATAATCTCTAAAAATTTCAACTCTCTAGCTATTACGCTTTATGAGATACAGCCTTATGACAATTGACAGATGGACGGACGGACAGCAAAGTCTCATGAACAGGGTTCCGTTTTACCTTTTAGGTTCAGAACTCTAAAAATTATACATTTTTGTTAAGAAATTAATCAGTATGAAATTGTATAATACATACTGTTTATGATAAACTCACCTATGCATCCAATTCACCTTATATAACTTTGTTATATTATAAAAGTATCACCCTCTTTATCTGTCCATATATGTAATAGAATTATAAGGTCAGAGGCAGTTCTCAATTATCATAAATATGGTTACAATTTATGCTGAGAAAAGCCTAAAAGTAGGTCAAGCTAAAGGATTCCAGTATCCATCAGACTCCATAATAAGATAAATTAGCATTTAGAATTGGTCCTCAGGTATCACTTATTTATATAAAACCTAGTGAACAAATTATAAAAAATGCATGGGTTTCATGAATGATTGGGACACACTTTTATAAAAGTCATCAGCATATGACTAAGAGGATATTAGACATCAATTAGAAATCAATTGAAAATAACCAGCAACTTTCTTGTTTTTATCTTGTTATTTTCTGTTAGTTATAGTTTTAGTGTTTTTTTTTTTTGTCTTATGCCAATAATTCTTCCTTACCAGGAAGTGGCATTGTCATTCGTCAAATTTACAATAATATATTTTAACCATTTATTTTTTTTTCTCTTTTTATTTTAATCATTGACTTATAGGTGAAATATAAACATTTAATCGATCATTACCCTAACCTGCAGCAAATAAACTAAAAAAGCATTACAATATGACAATGCTTTATTTTTACTTACAGCACCTACCCCCATTTTCAGGTAAATGGATGGTTGCAAATTATACTATCAGGAAAAGGCAGCCTATGTCCTTTTCCTCTTTGAACCGAAGAGATTACACCTTTTTCATCTATATCATTGGCAAATTTTATTGAAATCTGTTGAGTGGTTTAGGTGTAAAAAAGTAACATACAGAACAAGTTACTTGGGAATTTATAATATTGGTATGAATAAAAGAACAAAATTAAATTGTGATGTTAAACTTGTGCCTACATATAATTTATTTATAGGCATATCAATAAAAATGCTAAATGTTCAACTTGGAACATTTTTTGCCTCAAATGAGCCACAGCGGCCTTGAACAACTGGCAGGTCGACAACCTTATTATTACAGTGAACTGTTTGTCAGAACTTTTCAGAATTTATTTAGGTGTAATGTTTTTTTTTTAGTATTCTATATAGTATAATTCTTATTTTTATACATAATCTACAAGTGGCACAAATTGAAAAAGACTATGTGCAAGTGAAATATTGACTTGTAATTTTTATAGGGATAGGATTCTAATAGGTCATATTCCTTCTTCAACATTTTGTACTGTGTGTTTTGTCATGTGGATTCTGACATGAATAACATTACATGAAATAGTAGTATTAGTAAATAGTAGTAGTAGTAAATAGTTCAAGTCAATACACTATCAGAATATTACGTTGTGTGGGAGCACAAAGGGAATCACAGTGGAACACACAAAATGCAAGTAGTAATTGCATAATATACCCTCTCTCATGAAGTGTGAACTTAGCTATAATTATTAAATATTCAAACAAGGCTTAAAACTGTTTTATTCCTGAGGAGTACACAAAGAAAACACTATAATAGATTCACAAAAATGTATATATAGAGAAATAGAATCAATATTTCATTGCATCACAAATTACCAATATTTCACATCATATTTGAAATAATTACAGGCCAGCAAATAAGTAAGAAAATGAATGTAAATGAATGAAGCAGTGTTTTTGTTTGCATTGTTTACAAACATTGTTATCAAATCCATTATGTAAAAGCTTTTCTACCATTACATGTGTAAGACATGATAAGTAAACAAACCTTATGAACAATGATTTAGTAAAGTTTTACCTGCTCAGGGGAGTCTTGTGAGGTCTTGGACCGCTGTTTAGAGCTACGGTCAGACGAGGTGGTGAGGGGCCGGTCCGTCGCTTTGTACGCGCCCGCCTGGTGCGAGAGCAAGCCTCGCGCCACGGCGCGTTTCACGGCAGCTCTTAATACTGCACGCACGTCCACTTCACCTTCCACACTCACTTGGTATCCTTGGTGCAAATGTCTTTCAATAGTCTTTAGTGTAGAACCATCACGTTCACCTAACTCGCGCACTGTCTTCGCTACAACCCTAGAAAGGTCTGCATCTTGCGTGATTCGCAGAGTCTTGCTCTGCAGCCCACCGGGATCCTTGTATGAACTCTGGCCCTTGTTGTACACCTTCAGCACGGCTCCCTCTTTCACGGCACGCTCCAGCCGCTCCGCTACCACATCTTCGTGATAGTTGTGATGCTGTCTAATCGCGTGACAGATGCGCTCTACACTGGGCCTCTGTTTCTGTGAGCGTATCTTGTGTATCGCTTCCAGGATCCATCGCTTCCACACTTCTTTGCCTACGTCGTCCGGCTCGCTCATTTTCGTAAATGATTTTTACGTACTGCCGCCTGAGTAACGGTACGGTATTGCACTTATGTCAACACCCATTGCATTTTGGCGCCTCGAGCGAAATTCCATTTTATGAAATGGAACCCCGCCGTAAGCGGCCGGTAAATTTGGCCGCGGTGCGAGACGCCGGTTTACAGAATGTCACCGAAGCTCTCGCAACCCGATGACACATCGGGCCCCGCGAGCGGGTTTTGGCGGAGCGGGCATCCTACGGCCGCCATCTTGTGGCGATCTAAATTTTACGTAGCGAACAAAACACGCGACGTAAATATTAACGGTCGTTTCAACGATTCAACCGAATTCATCAACAATATCTGTAGAAATAAATCTTCCCACTGTCACAGTAACTGTCTCTATTTCACGAGATTTTTTTTGTAAATTTTAAATACGGCAGTACTTCTTTCCGGTTTTTTTAACACAATGCTCCTTCACCAAACATATCACACTGTAATGTAAAGTGTACTTATTCAAATCTTAATTGTAATAATGAGATTCCTGTCTCGAAAACACTTTCATAACATAGAAATAATAGAAATTTTAGTTGAAAACATTCACAAAACACCAACAAAAGGCTCTTCAAAATGGCTATCAATTAGATTGCCTTATTGAAAAAATATTTTAGATATCCTGTCGGTCATAAATGTATTGCCATTTTAATTAGAATTACATCATAATTTTTGTATTTAATTCCTCACGTTCATTGTCTTTGGTAGTCCAAATATGATAAAATATAAAACATTTATAAAATCTCCAAAATATGTTTTGAAATATTACATGTATAAATTTAATAAACATCAGTTAACGTTTAAGTACAAGGAGCAAATTCTGAGATTTTTATAATTGCATTCCGAACGGTTGGATTTATGGGATACAGATTGCAGTTTTGTTCTTCTTCTTTCTTTCTTCTTTGACTTCGCACGGCTTGTGCATTTAGGTCCGTATTACAGAACGTCACTCAAAAAAAAACTCAAAAGCTCTACTTATGTCTCGTTTCACGCCATTTGATTGGTTGAAACTAGTTTTAAGTAATGCTTAAGCAGAGATCAATGCTTGAGTTTCCTTCTGGAATACGCACCTTAGCCAATGTTACGTAATGGATTATTCATGTTGAAAAGACGGCCACGTGAAGGACCTTACGAGGGAGGTTTAAGGCAAAGTCATGATGTGACCATTATGCTGCGATATTTCACTGTTCTTTAAGAATTATTTACTGAATACACTTTTTACTACATCAATCACGCACTTTTATTTAGACAACACTATTAATAATTTTAAAAGTCCAATGAAAAATGCAATGCTTAAGCAAGGTTCTGGAGTGGCGGCCACGTACTGGAAGACGCAGCGTAGGGAGACCCCCAACAAGGTGGACCGATGACCTGGTGAAGGTCGCGGGAAGCCGATGGATGCAGGCAGCACAAGACCGGTCATCGTGGAAAGCCTTGGGGGAGGCCTTTGTCCAGCAGTGGACATCTATAGGCTGAGGAAGAATGAAAAATGAGCGTGACACTCAGCTTGACTTTCCCTGCAAAACTCCTGCGACTTTGTTTATATTGGCGATCTTACTAAGCATACAAGCTCTGCTGCAAATGTTATCGCCAACTTTAAACTTAGCTCCATTTTATTTCAATAATTCTAGATTATAAAAAACTTTTTCATGCAGTGACAAGTTGGCGGTTTTTAAATTTCACTATCACACAACGATTTGAATCGCTATCGACAAATCGAATGTAATTTAATTATTTATGTCTAGTTTCAAATCGCCAACGAGTCGCGTGAGTTCGCCAGTGACTAAAGTGGCTGCTTGTCTAACTAGCATTAGTAATATTTCTATCTCAATGAGTATAACGCATTGCTTAATCTATGGGCCAGTAAGGATCAAAGATTACAATATACCTAGAATTATTACGAGTAATAATATTATCTAAACAACAACATTCAAAAATAAACCTAAAGCTTACTCCATAAAGCTTGTATTGCCACAAAGCTTACGCATAAATACCTAAAGTTCCGATGAGAGGTATCGAAAGGACCCTGTGTCCCTTTCCCGCAGACTGCCAGTGTGAAATAAAACTACTATTTGGTAACTTTGATACATAAACTTCATCCACTTGTTTTGTTATTTACGCTGATATACAATATTATATCAGTGACTCGTGATTGTTTTGTGTTTGATGTAACTGCTTAGCTCAACATTTAATCAATGCATTTATTGTGATTAAACAATAAATAAAAATTAAATAATATTAGCAGATAGTAAACTATAGAATGGCAACACCGATGACATATTTGATTGCAAAGAGTATAATATTATGTTTGATTGTTTCAATATGGTTAATCTAATCTAATTTAAAATGACAAGAATTTGTTGTGTGCGAGGATGTAATAGTTATTATTACTCCGGTTGTGATCGTTCAATGTTGAGGTATGTCTGTACCAGTTTGTTTACATATTATATGGTGTAGGATGAGTACAGTAATACCGCGGACTTATGCGATGGGTGGGACTGAGCGCTATCCGCATAAGTCGAATTAGCGGAAGTCGGAGTACAATTTACAACGAACAAAATAACACAAAATCGTAACTTATGTACCTACGCGCCAATTCTGCACTACACGTCTGTGCCTGCTGTAAACTGAACGAATAATAATGCAGGCGGGGGGAGTCAGAAACAAACGCCGTCGCTTGTCCTTGACTGCGCGGTGTTCAAAAAAAGAAAAAGCATAGACGAGAAGATTAAATCGCGTAACTCCGAATTCGCGTAAGTCGAGGTAGCGTAAGTCGGGCTATTACTGTATAATGTTCTGTAAAAAAGACAAGACAGCTGAACATAGAACCTCTTCCTTTTTTAAATTTGTTTAAAAAGTATAGACTTACTAGAAACAAATTGTATATTTTCTTGATTTTTTTATACCTAATATGTACTAAAGAAAATGTAACAAGCAGCGTATCAGTGTATGTCAACTATCTGTATTAGCTATACTTACCTTACACTTTTACAAAAAGTTTTCCAATCCCTCCTGATGGTAAGCAGTGACGCAATCGTTGATGGTAAAGCGCATTAGTTTATTAAGAGCCTATTCACTCTAGCCTTAGAAACACCGCCGGCTGGCAAATTGTTCCAGTCCCTCGATGTATAAAGGTATCGGTATAAAGGACGAGGCGAAACGCTTCGTCCGGGTCGATATTGATTAATTGTTAGTGAACATAATTTTCATGCAGTTTTCCAAGTGATGATGGAATGGGCTGAAGTTATTCCATTTGAACCAACAACTAAAACAAGGTTTTATACATTTTCAGTATGATGGTTGACAATTTTTTGTCTTTCAAAGTGTATTGTATTTGTTACGTCTGTAACACTTAGTATAAATAAATGTATTGATTTCTTGAGCATGGCTTTTTGTTATTTTTTAATTATATTACGCAGCGTAGCGCGCCGCGTCGTCCACTTATCACAGCGGTGCGTGCTTTTTTTTTTTTTTTTTTTTTTTTTTTTTTTTTTTTTTTTTTTTCGATATTGCGTCTCGTAGGTGGCTACTAAGAGACCGGAACTACTTAATCGGACTTTCCTGTGGATGCCTTAATTAAAATTAAAGCCTCCAGCCAGGGGCACTTAAAACTAAATTAAAGTTAGGCGACTACGCGCTAAGGGCACCCCCTGTGGGGTACGAACCTCGGCTTAGGGCGTCGCTAGAGAGGACAGCAAGAGACGGCTGGATCGAAAGATAAACTTAATGATTTGATGACCGCAGCTTTTCCTAGTACTAGCTCTGAGAAGAAACGCCGAAACAAACTCAGAGGTCATTGTTGGGACATTATGATAATTACTGGCTCAGCTGCGGCGCGGGCTAGCCTTCATCGGACAAGGGACGGGGGAGGGGGTTGCTACGGGAAGCGCGTCGCGATGGACCTCGGCGGCGAGGTCGGTAGGTCGGTCTGTTTTTGTGTATTGTGCTGGTGGCCCTATTGGCCTCTTGGAGGAGGGTAATGGGGTCATCGGGGTCTGTGAGGGCAAGCTGAGGGCGGCGAAGTCGGGAGATGGTGGAGGGAGTGTAATTGGCGGCCGCTGCTAAAAGGGGATTGCGGTGCTTGGTGGCAGTATCAAAGAAGCGTTTGGAGAGACGTTTCATGAACTGCTGGATGGTGGGGATTTTGAGATCAAGGTGGAGGATCTCATTACGGACGAACCAAGGGGCGTTTGTGGCTTTACGGAGGAATCGGTTTTGGACTACTTGCATCCTATGGATATAACGTGGCTTGGCATGTGCGAACACTGGACAAGCGTAAGTCATAATCGGGCGTATGCAAGCTGTGTACAAGCGCATTTTGCACCTGAGCAATAGCTTGCTACGCGGGTTGAGGAGGGGGTGTCGACCTAGAGCGAAGGCGGCGCGAGCGCGGACCGTCTTAATGTGCTCTGAGAATTTAAGGCTTTGATCGAGAATGACACCAAGGTACTTGGCTTGCTTCTCCCAAGGGATCGGCTTGCCGTCCATGGTGATGGGACGTGGAAGGGTGACGCTGACCCGCGGTTTCCTGTAAAGAACCGCTTGGCTCTTGAGGGGGTTGACTTCGATTCTCCATTTCTTAAACCAGGCAGCTAGAAAGTTGACTGCTCTTTGAAGATGGAAGCGAATCTGATCTGGGCTGCGTCCCGAGTAGTAGATGGCTGTGTCGTCTGCGAACAGAGCGAGGTGAGCCTTGCTTCTTTTCGGGATGTCGCTAGTGAATAGCGTGAAAATGAGGGGGCTAACACGGAGCCCTGGGGGACACCTGCACGGATGGGGCGGGGGGAGGAGAGCGCTCCTTCGATTTTGTAGCGAAAGGTGCGGTTTGACAGAAAGTCCCGTAGGATTAGAACGAGACGGTCAGGCACACCGAGTTGGTACAGCTTATAGATTAAGCCGTTGTGCCAGACTTTGTCAAACGCCTTCGCTATATCGAAGTAAACTACGCCTGTGTACATACCACGCAGGAAGCCTGCGTGAATATGTTCAGTGATGCGTAGGATCTGTTGCGGACAGGAGTGCTGGGTTCGGAACCCGAATTGTTCTAATGGGATAAGGCCCTTGTTCTCGGCGTAGGCTCTGAGACGCTTATATATAAGCCTCTCATAGATCTTACCGAGAACTTTGAGTAAGCTGATGGGACGGTAACTAGTGGGATCGGCTTTAGGCTTACCGGGCTTAGGAATGCCTATAACAGTGGCTTCTTTCCACGTTTGTGGGAAAATGTTGTTTCCTAGTGCACCATTGAAGATGGTGGTCAAGAGGATGATCAGGTGGGCAGGGAAGAGGTGGATCACTCTGTTGGTGATGCCGTCTGAGCCGGGCGCTTTCCTGAGTTGAAGACCCTTGACGATGTCCTGCACCTCATCAGGGGTGATGGGGGGCAGGGGGTCCTCAGGGTCGTCAACAGGTGGGAGGGAGGTTCTACGTTCGACTTCAGCGTCAACCTCAAGGAGATGAGCTTGGTCTACTGGTAGGAGGCTGGGGGAGCACTGGGCTTCTAGGCAAGAGGCGAGGCACTCAGCCTTGTCATCGTCATCGAAGGCGATGGAATTGTCAGGGCGAACCAGGGGAGGCATGGTCACAACTTCATTGGATTTAAGTTTCCTCTGAAGGTTCCAGAAGGCTTGATGGGTGGGCTCTAACTCATCCAGCATCTTATCCCAGCCAGCTTCACGCCACTCCGATACACGTCTTTTTACAGTTCTCTGTAAATAGCGCATATGGGTTTTGTTAGCCGCGCAGGGGAATCTGCTGTAGGCACGGACCGCCGCGTTCTTCTCGGTCAACAGTTCACGCAAGTCAGCAGGGAGTTTCCAGCGACAGTCTTCTGTCACTGTAACCTCCCTTGAACATTCGTTCAGTACCGACTGTACGTGATCCGCGAACGAGTCGATCGCAGCTGTCGTGTCAGCGATAGAGTCGAGGCGTGCAGGTATGGAGTCCAAGTGGGGGGATGTGGTGGATTTCAGCCGATCGCTTACTTTCCTCCAGTCCGTTACCACTTTCTTCAGGGGTGCTAGACCTGGGTCAGGGAGGCCAGTACGGGGGAGCCAGTCGTATGATGACTGGGCGATGGTCAGACGATAGCTCTGATAGCGCTTCTATAGAGTCTAACCGTAGGTTGACGTTCTTTAGGAGCGCTATGTCGAGGACGGCTGGGGTGAATTCGGTTTGATGGGGGAAGTGCGTGGGGGTCATGGGGCCTACGACATCGAAGTTTAATCGAGTGGAGAGGTCAAGCAGGAGTCTGCCTCTGGAATTGATCCTGGTGCTATTCCAGGCAGTGTGTTTGGCGTTGAGGTCGCCCGCTGTAATAACGGAGTCGCTCAGCCCAAGAAGAAGGGTAATGTCATCTGCTAGGAGTTGATGGTCCTCTGCAGAGTTGCTGGGAGGGACATAGGCTGACACTAACGTGATAGGTTGGTGCCCTGTCATGCCGAGACGGCACATTGACACTTCGAGTCGTGAGAGGGGTGGGGGGTCCAATGGGATGCAATGAAGAGCCCTTTTGAAGTAAATAAGGGTACCGCCTTTGTGACACCGCAGCCTGTCGTTGCGAACTACACGGTAGTTGGCAATTAGAGGAGTGCGGTGGCAAGGCTTCAGAAAGGTCTCCTGAGCGAGGAAGATGTCAACCTGGTACTCTGTAAGGAAGGTTGAGATCTCGAACTTCTGATCTCTGATGCCATCGGCATTGAAGTGAGCCAGTTTGAGGGATCGGGGCTTGGTTCTTTGTGTGGCCGTAATATCCATAATTAGTTCTTGTTGGAGGCGAGGGAGGAAAGGGCGTGCGTAATCTCAGGATACGCGTTATAAATATTGATTATGGCTTGCAGATTGCCTGCTGCCATGGCTACCTTTAAGTCGCTTGCCATTTGTCTGGCGCGGGGCGACATAAAGATAAGGAAGGTCCCCGAGATGACGTTAAACGCATCTGTGGGGCCGTTTCCTGACAAGGGGGTCGAGGGAGGGGGTGTAGGGGTTGAAGCTGCAACCGGAGGTGCAGGGGCAGGAGGGGACGGAGCCGCCTTTTGGGCCGTGGAAGGACGGATGCGAGGATCCTTGTCCTTCCAGGCGGGGGGGGCTGGGGGGGTCTGGGGAGCAGTCGCCACGAGGGCCGGGAAGGCCCTCTGGTGGTTCAACTGGTTCCAGGGACTGGGCCTTTGGGGGCACAGTCGCTCTGGGATCTGACTCCCTGGGGATTCACGCTTTTGGCGTGAGTTGGCCCGGGTGGCGAACTTTGAGGAGGAGGATTTGGGGGCCTTGGGACACCCGCGATAGTTGGCCGTGTGGCCAGTCGCGCCGCAGAGGACACAACTAGGAGGCTCTTTGCAGAGCGCTCGGTCCTTGGGGCGAGGGCAATCTGCCGTGCCATGATCGCCCTGGCACTTAACGCACCTGGGTTTGGCGTGGCAGTGAGCCTGGGAGTGACCATATAGCTGGCATCTGTGGCATTGGCCGACGATGCCGCTCTTGTGAGGCTTCTCTATGGAGATTCCTGTGAGAGAGCAGACGCTCTTCACTAGGAAGATGGGGTGGTGGGTAGTTCCCTCTGCTGGGTTGCAGACGACGAGAACCATGTCGTACGGGATTTTACCGCGTGCCTTGTGCATGCGGTGGACCTCCTTTACAGGGATTCCCTGAGAGGTGAGGTCCACCTTGATGTCATCGGAGGTTAACTCCTTTGGCACTCGGCGAATGACGACTCGAGTGAGGCGTTCTTCCGGGAGGGAGTAGGTGTGGAAGGCCACACCTCTGTTACGGAGGAGCTTGGTGAGTTCCCTGTAGTCCTTGGAGGACGGAAGGGTTACCTTTATGCCGGTCTGTGTAGACCTGGCATTGGTGAATTGAATTTTCAACTCAGAACACCAGCTGGACACATTGGTCCATTTGGCCTTGTCCTGAATGAAGACAGGCGGAGGAGGAGGGATTTTGGTGGCGGCTCGGGGGGCTGAGCGAGCGGGGGTAGGAGTCGCTGCGCGCGGGGCGGCGGTAGCGTTTGCGGGGGCGGGGGCGGGGGTGGGTGAGCCGCTGGCGGATGCAGCGGCTGCCAATTTGGGGGCGGGATTGGAAGAAGATTTCTTCCTCCTCCTCTTTCCCGTGGCTACGATGAAGCCGTCGGCTTCATCGTCCGGGGACGAGGATGGAGACTCCTCGGAGGAATCCGAGGAGACGGGGATGGGGCGCTTTGCCGAGAATACCTCGGTGTCCATGGACACCTCGGTTTCGGCAGGGGCGGGTTGGGGGGCGGGGGTTGGCTGCAGAAGGGCAGCTAGTTTCTGGCCATATTTGGCGCAGACTTCGGGGTCCTTTAAGAGGACCTCGTTCACCAGGGCCAGAAGGGCCTGGTAATGAGGGGCGGGGCTAGGACTTGCGTCCATTATTATTAGAAAGGGGGGTACCTAGTCCTCCGGGTTGTAGGCCCGGAGGGTGTGTGACCCTCCCTGTCCTAGTGACAGGGAGGTGTGTACCTCACTAACCTGACTCGTCCGGCGCCGAGCAGCTTCGGTGCACAACACGACACTACACTACACCGCACGACACACACACCACACACACACGGGGGGAACGGGCAGGAGTACCGACGCCTAGGGCGCGTTGGATCGGGGATTGATTAATCGCCCGGTAGTACGTTTGACCGTTATTCTGCCAAAGGAATATGAAGGACGTTTGACCGTTATTCTGCCAGAGGGATATGTAGAACGTTTGACCACTCTGCAGGAATAAATTAGGGCGTTGCTGCAGCTTTCGATACAGTTCGGCAGGTGCAGCAACGAGACACTTCACAGTGCACTGACACTGACACTCCCGAGACTCTCAATGCACGCGGGCAGAGCAATCTGCGATAGCGCAGCGGGTCGAAAAAGCGCGGCGAGCTAGACAGGAAGCGCACGTGGGCGGCACGAGCGATCTGCGATAGCACGGCGAGGCGAAAACGAAAAGCGCGGCGAGCTAGAGCGGCGGAGCGGAGGTAGGCACGTCCGCACAGGGCGAGCGCGCGACGCGGAATGTATTTGCGGTGCGTGCACCGAGTACTTCATATATATAGGGGTGCGTGCGTGTAGGGGTACACCCGAATTGAGGCACGTGAGTATGACTTGCGTTCCAAGCGTTTCTATACTGAAGACCTTATTCACTTAATTCATTTTGCATTTTATAGATCTTTAAAACTAAGTAACGGGATGCGCTTTTCTTTAATAGATAGAATGATTCAAGATAAAGTTATATATACCTAATATAATACATTTATTCATAGTGCTAACAGTACGCCAGTTATTTATTTTGAATATCCACTCCAGCACGCTGATATTGGTTTTAGCCCTGTACCTTCTGGCAAGAGAAGAAAGGATTTAGTTTGCACTAACTCACGGACGAAACATGCTTTTACTAACAGATTTTATTTATTTCTCGGACCATATTTATATAACAAATGTAACAAACTGCTAAAGATATACAGTGAAAGCTCAAATAAATGCTGTGTGATGCTAACTGAATATCTACAAACCCTCAATTACACAGGTACGGAAAAAATGCTAGAGGTACCTACTAAAATAAAATGAGTAGTTTAGTAAGTTATATACTTAATGAATAAGTAGAGGTAATGTGTTATTTAAGTTTATAGGACAATTTTTCATTGCTTAGTCTTAGATACTTTTGTCATAATAATGTTTATTATTATTATATTATAGCCATCAAATATCCTTGTTTAGGACAGCCTGAAACACAGGTTTAAATAAACCTAGTTCGGGTGGTCCCAACATTAGTTTTAGATCGTTACTTTATAGATTTATATTGTGTATTAGACTACGATAAGTTAGATTTTACGATTGTTATTATTAAGATTTTTATTACTATACAAACAGACTTTTTGTTCATTCATTATTGTTCTATGTTTTTTAATAAAGTTCATTTCATTTGATTTTTTTTTCATTTCATTTCATTTCATTCGAGCGAAGCCGGGTCGGGTCGCTAGTATACAATATAAATATAGCTCATGTTTTATTTTGTAGCTACCTCTTACTGTTATTAGATTTTTACTCAAAACAATTTTCAAGTTTATTAAATGTCCCAAATATCTTATGAACTGTGTACACCCTACTAGAAAGGGACACAGAGGTCCTTTCTCGGAACGCCTTTGCCCGCTCGTCAGCATTCTAGGTATTTATGTAACTCTTTGGGAAGGATCATCCGCCGTTCTAATAGAAACTTACTAATGCTGAAACCTGGAAACACAATATTTTATACAACAACATGCATGCATTTTATGCAACAGTTACATGCAGTAAAATCCGCGCGGGGTTTTTGGCGGGAAAGCGAAGATGAGAGCCACGCTCATTTTTCATTGGACTTTTAAATTATTTATAGTGTCGTTCACTAAATAAAAACGCGTGATTTATGTAGTAAAAAGTGCATTCAGTGAATAATTCATAAAGAACAGTGAAATATTGTAGCATAGTGGCCACATCATGTCTTTACGCTAAACCCTTCCTAACCGGCCTCACGCGGGAAACGAAAGGAGTTAGGTTAGGTTAAGTTAAGTTGGGGGGCCCAGCATGCGGTGCCGGCGTCTATACGCCGGCATACTGCGGAGTATGGCCCTTTATGGGGCCCCTATTTGGGCGGACTCCATCAATAGGAGGGAGAACCTCACCGCCCTTCGGACGCCCCAAAGGGCCATCGCCCAGCGGGCATCGCGGGCCTACCGCGCGGTGGGCTTCGCAGCGGCGTGCGCTCTGGCGGGCACCCCGCCTTGGGAGCTCGAGGCGTGGGTGCTCGCCAGAGTGTACAAGTGGACGGCGGGGCGCAGGGCGCTGGGCGAGCGTCCGGCCCCAGAAGTGAGGGACGCCATCGTCCAGCATTGGACGCGGGACCTCGCCTCCGCGGTGTTCGGCCGCCGTACCTTCGACGCCGTCGGGCCGGTCCTGAAGGACTGGCTCGACAGGCGTCACGGATTCCTCTCCTTCCGTCTGGTGCAGGTGCTCTCCGGTCACGGCTGCTTCGGCAGGTACCTGCACCGGATAGGACGAGAGGAGACACCGTCGTGCCATGGTTGTGGCGCGGCGGAGGCACGGCGGAACACACCCTCGCGGTGTGCCCGTCGTGGGCCGCCGCGCCGCGATCTTGTCGCGGCGGTTGGAGGGGACCTCTCGCTGCCCGCCATCGTCAGAGCGATGGTGGGGAGCGAGGAGGCTTGGGTGGCGATGGCCTCCTTCTGCGAGGTCGTGATGTCGCAGAAGGAGGCCGCGGAGCGCGAGCGGGAGGAGGATCCCCTCGCTCCGGCGCTCCGCAGGCGGCGTAGGGGGAGGAGAAGGCGGGATTTCGCCCGCTTTCTCCCTCCCTGAGGTGAGCGGCGGGCGTGAGGCCGACGCCCGCCTTACATCGCTCACCGCGGGAGCCACGGCCCCTCCCAGGGGCAATTGAGGGCCCGCCTACTAGGCGGGTTTCGCCGGCGGGGGAGAGGTAGCTCAGGCTGCGCTAGTTTCCCACTCCCCCGCCAGTATGGCGATGCCGGAGTGTCGCTGTGGGTTTAGTGGGTATTCCCGGCTTCGGCTGGGCGAGTCCCACACACGCCCTTCGGGGTACGGTGCGTAAAGGCATTCCCACAGCGTCAAAAAAAAAAAAAGGTTAAGTTAAGTTGAGAGACGGCGCCCGACTGCTATGGCGGACGGACGCGTTGTGCGCGCTCTCGAATAGATTTGAAATGTAATTGTTTTGGTTTCTCGCGGTCTTTCGGCTGAGTTTCGGCTGGTCTGGTGCTCCAGTTGCTGTAGTTTGGTGCGCGAGCGCTTTGTGAGATTGACACGATTTGACATGATTGTGAGAGGGACACGAAAATAGTGATAGGTTTTGTTTTTGTGTTGTTTGTGATAGTGTGCACAGTGCTGGATGTTGTACACTGTAATTCGGTGGGATAAACCAACCGCCAGCCCGTCGGCGGCATGTATTTAAGTGCTTTTTTGTTTTATTTTGTTTATTTCCTTATTTTTATAGTTAGTGGGTAGATTTTTTCCGTTACTATTACAACATTGCTATTAGGTTGTTTTGTTGGACATTGTCGATGTCATCTGTGACTGTCATCTGTCGGTGTCTTCTGGGGTGACGTTGACGGTTGTCGTCACTCGTCTGTCACTGTCGGCTGGGGTGTTGCCGGCCTTGGCTGGGTGATTCGTAGGTGATTCGGAGGTGTAAACACCTCGAATTTAATATTTATTTTAGTTAGTAGTTATTTAGTAGGTTTAGTGGGAGAAATGCCGAGACCAAAGCGGAATGCCTCCGGGCGTGTCGCCACAAAAGGCCCTTCTCAGGGCCAACCCAAAGGCCCTTCTCAGGGCCATCACGACGTGTGTTCGGCGTCGGACGCCAGTCGCGCACCTTCTGTGGCGGGCTTCTGCGGGGAGGACGAGTGCTCCGAATCGGACATGGGGTCCGTAGCTGGGGACTCGTCGTCTGTCTGTGGAGTGGCTGCGGACCGCAGCCTGAAGAGGGCCTACCTGAGGCTCGGGTCCGAGGGTTCCTCGGGCTCGGCCAAGGGTAAGCCCAAACAGAGGAGGCCGAGAGCGAAGACTGCTTCGCCTTCGACTTCTTCTCAGTCCAGCACCCATGACGTGGGTCTGGCAGACGCCCAGTGCCAGCTCGGCTTGGCCAGAAGGGCCGAGGTCGAGCTGGAACTGGAGGAGTTGGTTGCCACGAAAGAGAGGCAGGCGCGCGCAGCCAAGTCGAGGGCCGGATATGGTTCGGCCCTCCCCAGTTTCGAGGAATTGTCCATGGCGGAGCTGGCCCGACTGGCAGAGGAGGACAAGGAGGAGATCGCTGAGGTCGCCTCCAAGTCCTCAAACCTGAAGGGCACATTCCAAAAGGCCCTGAAATGCCGAGCTACTAGCTTGCTCGGCATTGTGCAGGTGCTGACGCAGCGTACGGCGTCAGAGGAGACGCGGCAGCTGCAGGCGAGGGTGGACCGCCTGCAAGCGGAGGTCAGCCAGCTTCACAAGAAGCTGGCTGAGGCTACGGCCCCGCCCTCTAAGGCCCCGTCGGCAGCGGTTCCCTCCCCCTCCTCCTCCAACCTTGAGGAAGTAATCCGTAAGGTGGTCATGGAGGAGAGGGCGTTCACCCGGGCCTGCTTTGCAGGCATCGAGGACCGCCTGCTGCCGGAAAAGCGTCTTGGTCCGCCACTAGCGGCGGATAAGGCGCCGACAGCGGCCCCCAGGCCCCGAAGCCCTCAAAGGGAAAAGGGAAGGGGAAAAAGTCGCAGGGGGCTCTGCCTCCCCCCAGTGCGAGTGCGGGCGCCGAACCGGGGCCGGTTTCCATCGCGGCACCCGCCCCCCAGGTTCAGGAGGGAGACGCCCTCCTCCCCTCCGCCACCCCATCCAACCAGCCGTGGTCAGGGGTGGTGAAAAGGGGCAAGAAGAAGGCGACCCAGGCCCCGACTGCCTCGGCGGCTGCCCCGGCAGCAGCCCCGACGGCTGCCTCGGCAGCAGCCCCGGCGGCTGCCTCGGCAGCCAAAAGGGCACCGAAGCTGGTGCCTCCCAAAACTGCGGCGGTGACGGTGACGATTGTCCCCGAGGCCGCCGAGAGGGGCGTCACCTACGAGTCCGTCCTGAGACGGGCTCGTGCCGTCGTTGATCCCGCCGAGTTGGGGCTCGGTACCTGCCGTCGGACCCAAACCGGAGCTCGACTCTTCGAGTTTCCGGGGAAGGACGGCGGCAGGAACGCTGCCTTGTTCGCCGGCAAGTTGAGGGAGGTACTTGCCGACGTGGCGAAGGTCGTCAGGCCGACCAAAACCACAGCCATTGAAGTGACCGGTCTAGATGACTCGGTCGCCAAGGAGGAGGTGGTGGAGGCAGTCGCGAAGGCCGGTGGCTGCGAACCCGCAGCGGTACGGGCTCGGGACATTAGGCCCGGCCGCGGTGGACTGGGCTCTATCCGGCTGCGGTGCCCAGTCGCCGCAGTGTTGGCCATCCAGGCAAAATGCCAGAGACGGCTACTAGTGGGCTTCAGCCGGGCCGTGATCCAGGTGCTTGAGGCAGCTCCGATGCGCTGCTTCAAGTGCTTGGGAATCGGCCACACCCGAGCCATGTGTGCGTCCACAGTAGATAGGGCGGACACGTGCTTCCGCTGCGGGCAACAGGGGCATAAGGCGGCCTCGTGCGAGGCCGCCAAGCTGCTCTGCGCGGCGTGCGCCGACAGTGGTCGCCCTGCGGACCACGTGATGGGGGGGAGCTTATGCCGACCCCCCTCTAAGAAGGGCAAGCCGCAGGCGGAAGCCGCGCAGTATGGGGTGTACCGCGCGGCCCAAGAGACTCTGTGGCTGGCCATCGGCGACTCTAAGTCGCGGGCCAGGGAAGAGCTGCTGGAGTCCCTAGATCGGGACCCGTGGGGGTGCCCCTACCGTTGGGTACGGGGCAAGTTGCGTCCCTGGGCCCCCCCACTGGTGCAAAGTATGCAACCCCAGCTGCTAGAGGCGGTGGTATCCACCCTCTTCCCTGAGCGGGCGGGACAATGTTCCCCCGGCGATGGTTTCACCCTCAACCACAGTCAGAAGAGGAGGGCACCGATGTCCCCGAGGTGACGCAAGCAGAGACGGGAGCGGCCGTGTCGCGACTCCAGACCAAGAATAAAGCACCCGGACCCGACGGAGTTCTTGACCGAGCTCTCGTCCTGGCTCTGAAGGAGCTCCAGCTGAGAGGGCTCTTCACGGCATGCTTCGAGCAGGGTCAGTTTTCCAGTGTGTGGAAGGAGGGGAAGCTGATCCTGCTCAGGAAGGAGGGGTGCCCCGCAGTCTCACCGTCCGCGTATCGGCCCATAGTGCTGCTCGACGAGGCGGGCAAGCTGTTCGAGCGGATTATCGCAGATCGTCTCGTCAGCCACTTGTGCAGAGAAGGGCCAAACCTGGATGACAACCAGTTCTGTTTTCGTCGGGGGCGCTCCACCATAGACTCATGCGCGTGAGAGCCCTGGCGGAGGATACGGTGTCCCGGGGTGGGGTGGTGTTGGCGGTGTCTTTAGACATTTCCAACGCCTTCAACACCCTACCCTGGAGCTGTATTAGGGAGGCCCTGAAATACCACCGGCTGCCTCCCTACCTCCGCCGCATAGTAGGGGCTTATCTGGAGGAGAGATGCGTCATCTATCGGGGACGTGACGGTGCCGGTCAGCACCAAATGTCGTGCGGTATTCCACAGGGATCGGTCTTGGGACCGCTCCTGTGGAACATCGGCTACGACTGGGTGCTGAGAGGCGAGCTGCCGTCGGGCGCCGACTTGACGTGTTAGCGGACGACACGCTTGTCACTGCCCGGGGGAGCTCGCACAGGGAAGCGACGTTGGTAGCCACGGCTGCGGTATCACAGGTGGTGAACCGCATCCGGCGCCTGGGCCTGCAGGTGGCCCTTAACAAGTCAGAGGCCATGGTTTTCCATGGCCCCCGGCGTGCGCCGGCCCCGGGATCACATACCGTGGTCAGCGGGGCCCGGATAACTTTCGAGTCCACCATGAAGTATCTGGGATTGGTGCTCGACAGCCGATGGGAATTCGGGCCCCACTTCCGGCGACTGGCGCCCAAGCTGATGGGTGCAGCAGGCGCGCTATCAATGTTGCTTCCCAACATGGGGGGCCTGAGCGCCGCCTGTAGGCGGTTATACGTGGGAATCGTGCGGTCCGTGGCCTGTATGGGGCCCCTGCGTGGGCGATGGACCTAACGGCTGGAACACTCGCCATTCTGCGCAAGCCGCAGAGGGCGATGGCCGTAAGGGTCGTCCGCGGGTACCGGGTAGGCGGCTTGCGTCCTAGCCGGATCCCCGCCCTGGGACCTAGAGACGAAAGTACTCGCGTCATTGTACCAATGGCGCGAGGAAGTGCGGACACGGGGCTCCAGTCCGGTGCAGCGGCAGATCGAGCTGCACTGAGAGGAGCTCCGTCAGGTCCTAGTGGCGGACTGGCGGCAGAGGCTTATGCTGCCTCGAGGTGATCCGGCCAGTGCTCGACGACTGGCTCGGGAGAAGGCATCCCTGTCCTTCAGGGTGACGCAGGTGCTGTCGGGGCACGGCTGCTTCGGCAAGTACCTGCGTCGCTTAGGCAGGGAGCCGGACGCTCGGTGCCACCACTGCGTCCAATGCGGGGAGGACACGGCGCAGCATACGCTCTCCGAGTGTGTAGCTTGGGAGGAGCAGCGCCGTGTCCTCACAAATGAAGTAGGAGGCGACCTGACGCTGCCGGCAGTAGTGCGGAGGATGGTCGCTAGCGCAGAGTCGTGGGACGCAGTGGTGTCCTTCTGCGAGGACGTGATGTCGCAGAAGGACACCACTGCGTCCCACGACTCGTCGCGTCGCGGAACGGGAGATCTCAAATCCCTTCCCGGGCCGCAGAAGACGCACCGGGCGCCGAGGAAAGGCGGATAACGCCCTCTTCCGCCCCCCATGAACGGGTCCAGGGGCGAGGGACATGGGGAAGTCCCCGCCCCCTATTCGATGGACCCCGAGGTGGAGGCGCGCGCCTCTGAGGCATGCACGGGGTAGTTTAACACCCCACTACCCCGTGCAGGAGACGAGGCCCGGACAGAACAGGCCAGCACGAGGGTGTGGGGCCGTGGAAGAATTTAGACTCCCGCGGCCCCACGCGTTTGCTCGAGATAGAAGAGACACCGGGGTGTTAGTCAGTAAAAGTCTAACAGACCCCGTCGCCCACTCCAGGGCGGTGGACATCTATTGAGGATTTTCCACCCCGCAAAATAAAAAAAAAGGTTAAGTTAAGGTAGGACATTGACCTCTATAATTACCACTGGACAGCCTGTTCCGTAAGTTTGACAGCTATTTTTTTGTGCCTATTTAAAGCGACACTGGCGAGTGTACACAGAACTAATTTTGACGTATATTTTAAATGGCTACGAGAGAAGTGTTTGTTTACAGTAAAGTCATTTTGCATTTTTAAATAATTTGGTTAGAACATTGATAAAATATTAAACTAAGGTAGATATGTCATTAGCGCACTAAAAATGAAGCGTACAAAAGGGAAGTAAGTCCTGTATCTCGCTTTAGTCACTCTCGATACACTCGTAAAAACAAACGACAAACACTAACAGCGCAAACGACAAACACTAGCCATCTTTTTCTTCTCTATGCTTTAGATTGCGCCCCATCTCACTCATACTGTACCAATGTATGCCGAATAAAAATATGCTTATGTGCTGCTGCTGTGTTCGGCACATTTTTTTTTTTGGTCAGTTTGTTAGAATGTATTGTATCATTCGTATCTATTTAATATTTTATCAATGGGTTAGAATTTTATGTTGTGATTATTATAAGCATTACCTATATAAAAGTTATCAAGTATGAGGTCATGTGTATATTGTAAGCGACGATACAAAAAAGGCAGCGAAATATCATTCTACCGGTTTGTTTGTAATAATTTATTTAGTCATATTTTTACATAGCAGAAACTTTACACGTAATAATCTTGTCTTCTTACTTCTTTTATCATGTTTTATTCTCATCATCATCTCAGCGTTAATCCCAGTCGCATCCGTAGCTTATCAGCTTTGGAGTCTGGGGTCCGCTTTACTAGTCTAACTGCTGAGTTTGGCTAAACTTCGATATTTTCCGTGAAGCGACTGCCGTCTGACCTCCACAACCCGAAGGCGATATCGAAGCATTGCAATTATAGCAATAGTTAGACTTTTGAGGGCTCCAACAACCCGTAACGACTGCCACTAGATTTTCGTATGGCAACCGGGACCAACGACTTAACGTGCTTTCCGAGGCACGACCAGACCAGTACAAATATTCATATTCACGCATACAAATATTTGCACTGTGCGGGGATCTAACCCGCGCCTCTTTGCGCAACGGCCGCGTTCGCTACCACTACGCCACGGAGGCTGGCATCATTTGTCATGTTTTATTCTAAAGAAACATTAATGCAATACTTATGAATAAAGAATCTTTTTATTTACAAGTTTCAACTAGAACCGACAGTGGTTGCATCATATCAATATTTCCACTATCGATAGTTAATTTAAGGCTGAGGCCGCACTACGGTTAAACCGCGGCGGTTTTTAATTGCGTGAATTTGTGCCCCTAGAAGACTAATGCAAGCGGCCGCACCTGCGGTTTTTTCCCGCGAGCATTTTGTAGCGAAAAAATCAGTCGCGGGAAAAAACCGCAGGGTTTAACCGTAGTGCGGCCTAGGCCTAACACATTTTTTCCGTGGTATTGATAAAGTACAGCTTGTGTAGTCATGATCAATGATCATGGTCATGATGCTAATGGATATGAAATGTTCAAACCTTCATTGTAGATTATGTTACATAATCTATATTTTCTCCAGATTTCCGGATAATCTGGAAAGAAATCTGGAGAAAGTAAAATAAATTTATACAAAGTAAAATTATAAAAAAGTAAAATTATAATTTGCAATACACTTAACTTAAGTTGTAATAGACTTAACTGATGATACTATCAGCAAAACCAAATTGTTTACAAGCCACAATAACTTAAAAAAATATATTAAAATTAATATTTTTAAGAAATACTCAAAAATCCATGAAGCGCCAAAAAGTTAACAAATTATATACAAAACTTAGGCAAAAACTCTATCTCGCTATGTCAAATTGTCGTATACACTTCAAGTGAGGTACGGTTTCATGTTATTGGATGAGCGTCTGTCTTGGAGTGGATCGGACATGCTACCTAGTATACGGAACGTACCTTGGGAACAGCTCATGAAGGAATGCATGGTCTTGGAGTAGCTTTATCGGACCTATAGTCTTGAAGTGGTGGTATCGGACATGTAATCCTAGAGCTGTGTGCGCTGTCGAGTCCACTATGAAGTACCTAGGATTGGTGCTCGACAGCCGGTGGAACTTCGGCCCCCACTTTCGGCGGCTGGCGACCAAGTTGTTGGGGGCGGCTGGGGCACTTTCAACGTTGCTTCCCAACCTGGGCGGGGCCGAGCGCTGCTTGCAGGCGGCTCTACATAAGAATCGTGCGATCGATGACCCTGTATGGGGCCCCGATGTGGGCTTCCGACCTGACAGCCGGCAGCATCACTGTACTGCGGAAACCGCAGAGAGTGAAGGCTGTCAGAGTCATACATGGGTATCGCAATATCTCCCATGAGGCGGCCTGCCTACTGGCTGGATCCCCGCCCTCGCGTCCCTGTACCAGTGGCGTGAGCAGGCGCGAGAACGGGGCGAACGGCCGATGCAGCGTCAGCTTGAGCAGTGACGGTCGCAGCTCAGCGAGGTCCTGGTGGCGGAATGGCGGGACAGGCTTTCACGCCCTACCGCCGGCCTCACCACCATCGAGGCTATCCGGCCGGTACTGGCGGACTGGCTCGGGAGAAGGCATGGCTCCCTGACGTTTCGGGTGACACAGGTGCTCTCGGGGCATGGTTGCTTCGGAAAGTACCTGTGTCGCATAAACAGGGAGCCGGACGCCCAGTGTCACCACTGCGTCGACTGCCGGGAGGATACGGCGCAGCATACGCTGGCAGAGTGTGCTGCTTGGGAGGAGCTGCGGCGTGCCTTCATCTCTGAAGTAGGCAGTGACTTGTCGCAGCCGGCCGTAATCAAGTCGATGGTCGGCAGCGAAGAGTTTTGCTATGCGGTGGTTTCCTTCTGTGAAACAGTTGTCTCGCAGAAGGAGGCTGCGGAAAGGGAGAGGGAGATCTCGTCCTCTCACCCGGCCCGCAGCAGGCGTACCGGGCGTCACCGGAGGGCGGATAACGCCTTCTTCCAGCCCCCCTAAATGGGTCCAGGGGCGATAGACTCAGGGACATCTGTCGCCCCCCAAATATCAGGACCCGAGGTGGCGGCGCGAAGTATTCCACGCGCCACTCTTAGACGTCACGGGGGGAGTTGTACACCTCACTCCCCTCCCTGACCCGAGGAGGGGCCTCCTCGGGTCTGCGGCGGGCCAGCACCAATCGGGGGTTGCGGAAGCAGTATTAGTTCTCGCAGCCCCCGGTGTAGGTGTGAGACGGAACACCCGGGTGGCTTTTAGTCAGGAAGAGTCTGACAGACCCCGTCGCCCGCCCCAGGGCGGCGGACATCCATGAGGATTTTCCACCCGGAAAAAAAAAGTTGTGGTATACACAGTTCGGCCATGGGATCTTCTTTAACTATGGTGTTTGGTTGGAAATATGCTTGTATATGTACCGATTAGCACACGCAAAGTTATGCCTTACGTAAGTTCGCGTAGGTCTCCAGCGAGTCGTGAGGGGCGATCTTCCGACAAGTCCCGTCCCGGGTGGTTGGTTCTGATATTTATATGTTTCACAACTTTTGTGCGTAGGCTATGCTAGGCTTGCCCAAAGTTATGTTGTTGAAGTGAGTGATATTGAAAAGAGCTATTTCTTTCAGCACTATTTTGTCGACAATAGCCTTTTTGTTTTGCATAATAGATTCTTGTGCGTGTTTTATTTCCTTTTGCAGAATCTGACAATGAAAATGAGGCGCCTGAATGGGCTATCGACAGTGCTGAGACCACTGCTGGAGGCGCGACGGTGCTGAGCCCGCTGCTGGAGGCGCGACGGTGCTGAAGATATTGCTGGCTGCATGGAGATAGCGAAAACTCGAGTGTCTTATTTGAAGGCACTACTACAGATCAGGCGATGATGCAAACACGAGGCACGAGCGGGCGTTCTCTTGGGCCGGAGCCACGGGACCGTACGGACGTCGCTACATGATATTCTATAGTTGTTTTAGTTTGATATTTTTATTTTTGTCATAAAGAATTTGTCTATCTTAAGTATTACCTTTTCGTTATAATCTGTGTTAATTTTTTTTAGATGAAATTTAAGCTCGTTCCTAACAATATATATATATATTGTTTTGCTTTGCTGGTATTTTGGCGTGGTAGCTGGCATATGGTAAATAATTTCATTGTTGTTGTATTTTCTTGTGTTCATCACTACATAGTATTGTATAAAGTCATGTGTTTTTTTTAAATGAACCGACAGCTGTGCTGCTGGGAAGTTTCTTCCGCCACTTCTTCTTCCCAGCAAAAGCACTAGGAAGTGTCGATGGGTGGGCGTTTTGTAGCTTATGTAAAATTGACGTTCAAAAAGTGCTGATTCTCAGCCTAATTTGAATAAATGACTTTTGATTTTGATTATAAAACGTGTTTTATTTTACCTTTTCGACTATGTTACTTATTATATTATATAATATAATTGATTATTCCATGGCTTCTCGTAGCCAACCGATAAAAATATCTTTCGGTTTGTTTATCCAGGTATCTAACATGTGGCAAATATCGTCTGATTATGTAGCTAAGGCCCGTATTCCAGAAGCT
Organism: Sesamia nonagrioides; assembly: GCA_017933935.1. Classification (NCBI taxonomy): domain Eukaryota; kingdom Metazoa; phylum Arthropoda; class Insecta; order Lepidoptera; family Noctuidae; genus Sesamia; species Sesamia nonagrioides. The sequence continues at coordinate 571,483 of JADWQK010001852.1, forward strand.
CACTCAAAACTCAAGCATTACTTTTAAACACGTTTCAAGCCATTTGATTGGTTGAAACTAGTTTAAAGTAATGTTTAAACAGAGATCAATGCTTGAGTTTCCTTCTGGAATACGGATCTAGGAGTAAAATTGTGAAGTTTAGATAAATCTAAACTTTCGGAGTATAAAATTAGTCTGATTAAGACATAAATCGTGTTTTTTAAGACTTCAGAAAAGGAGATTATCCTTTCTGCCCTATCCAATATCACTAGAATTGCATACACGTTTATGTTAGTCTATACCAGCGTCTTAACATGTGTGCTAAATTTTTATGCACGCTTGGCCGCGTACATCTAAGAATGAAGTCGGATTGCTGAAATTCATTTAGTTGGTAGTTTAACTTGGGGAACAATGCAATTAATATAATATTGGACAACTATCACACAACGCCGTCTAGTCCCAAGCTAAGCAGAGCTTATGTTATGGGTACTAGACAACTGATAAACATACATATATATTTCTAAATACATATATATAATAGATAAATTACACCCAGACACAGAACAAATGGTCGTGCACGTAAACAGTTGACCTGGGTGGGAATCGAACCCACGACCTCCGGCATAGCAGTCAGGGTCACTAACCACTAGACCAACAGGCCAATTGCAACTTTATTGAAGAAAGCTAAAAACAATAAGATGAAATGTTAAAAAATACATTGAAAACCTAAGAATAACAGTTAGATTAGGCGTTATTCTACAAACTAATTTATTCTGTTTAAAAAAGTGAGCCGTCACGGGACGCCTGGCCGATGTGAAACATCGACATTATTTTGTAAAATATGTATACCGTCATATAGCGTGGCCACGGCATGAGTTCGTTTTTATGTGCGGCTATAGATGTTTCACATCAAAAACAAATTTTAAAAACACTGACTGAAGAAAATGAATATCGTTTTTGAGGTCAGATTTTAATCATTATTTTGAATATTTTATTTACATAAAGTTAAGCAACTACTCATATTTAGGATGTGTTTTGTAAATTGTTAGGATAATATAGGAAGTAATTATTATAATACGTTTATTTATAATTGTAAACTAATTATCAAGAGTTATCGATATATTTTGTTTTTGTTCGCTGATGTCGACATCACTAGTTTTAGTACCAGCGCCAAAATGGTGATTAGCAAACAGGTACAAAAATACCTTAACAGCCGCCAGTCCATTGGTAACTATAGAGGTCAATGAGGTAGGATAAGTTTAGGATAAGTGCAGTGCAAATAAGACATGGCTTAAAGGTCTTAGAACACGGGCCATAATATAAAATAAAAATCGCGCTAGAGGTGAGACCAAGAAACTTCTATCTAAACTGGAATGTGAACTATCGATCAAAACACGGTCCGAGGGAGATAGCTTCACAATAGCCCTCTGTCCTTTTTATGTAAGGTGACTATTATAATGGAATTTATAAAATATATTTTTTTTGTCACTTATATTACCTGAGTTTTAATACATTTGATCCAGCCGTCCCTTGCTGTCCTCTCTAGCGACACCCTAAGCCGAGGTTCGTATCGGCCAATTTTAATTTAGTTTTAAGTGCCCCTGGCTGGAGGCTTTAATTTTAATTAAGACATCCACAGGAAAGTCCGGTTAAGTAGTTACGGCCTCTAATGGCCACCTACGAGATGCCATATAAAAAAAATGAGTGTTAATGAACATTTAGGCATGGATGCGAGCTTATTAATTACTGATTACTTATAAATTGCTGATGTACGGACGACAGCAGGTTAATCTATCTGAAACTGTAACTTTAGATAAATAAAATATCTACAAGAAAGCAGAATTTAATGTCATTGTAAATACCCAATAAAAGTCACTTACTTAATATGCACATAATGACTAAGTTAATTATTTCGAAATTTATGGTCACCCTACATACAAACAAAATAACTTGTATATGATTACCGCAAAAACCTTACTTAAAGAATGATATTCCGCTTCCAGAGTATGACTCACTATTGCAGACATCAATGGCACCCTTTTTCACCATCTTTTTTCTAATCGAAATTGTTGGTTTCAAACAAAATTACAAAAAATAAATATGGGTAACACTTAGAAAAAGACGAGAGGGCTACTGGGACGCTTTCTCTCTCGGACCGTGTTCTCTTCAAATAAAGTTTTATTTCAGATCCACCTTATTACTCTTGCGATTTCTTACTCTCTTGAGTCTCTTATTTAAAAGAAGACTCTAGTCTTCTTTTAAATAAGAGACTTAATATGCAAGTTGACAGCCTCTGTGGCGTAGCGGTAGCGAACGCCGCCGTTGCGCAAGGAGGCGCGGGTTCGATCCCCGCACAGTGCAAATATTTGTATGCATGAATATGAATATTAGCACTGGTCTGGTCGTGCCTCGGAAAGCACGTTAAGCCGTTGGTCCCGGTTGCCACGAACATCTAGTGGCAGTCGTTACGGGTTGTTGGAACCCTCAAAAGTCTAAGGTGCGTATTACAGAACGTCACTCAAAACTCAAGCTCTACTTAAGTCTCGTTTCAAGCCATTTGATTGGTTGAAACTAGTTTTATGCTTAAGCAGAGATCAAATGCTGTTTCCTTCTGGAATACGGACCTAACAATTGACAAGATTTCATATTTTTAAGATAGTTATTTTATGATGCAGTGTAAAATTAGAGCCTAAAATAGGATACCCGTATTTTTTTATTTTACGAAATGTTGTCGTTTTCATATAAAATTTCGGGTTTGAAATTCATTCTATTCAAAAAAGACGTAAGTGCCGAATGACGTCATTTATACGCATGAATAAACCGCTAAACGTTTGCCTGCCCAGACTGAAAAAAAGCTCCATTCGACACTATTGTCTATGCTGTGAAGAAAAGGATAAACTTACTAAACTCCAGGCTGTATGGCGTATCATGCTTTTGCCTTTTCCGTTCAGAAGTACGGAAAGAAGGGAACCAAAAAAAAATTTATGATGTAATAGGGATGTTGAACTTGCTCTAATAATACAGTATATCGATATTCGTATAAAAAGTACAGTACATATCGGCATAGAATAAGTACATATTTTCTGTCTCGGCCGTATATGAGAATTGAATGACTTCGGCCGCGCGTTACGTTAACCTGCGATACGGCTACGCCCCTCCAGCACTTTAATTACATTTGCCTACTTTGTGTTTCCATTGCTTTATCATTGTTATAAGCATTTTTCAGATAAAAAAATGAAATGACAAACGTAACGAAATGCTTTATTATTGAATTTTATGTATAAAAACCTGCATTCTAAAATAAAGCCACAGATTACAGAATACTACGATAAAGCTTAATTAAATATTATTTCTATGAACTTAGAATACCGTATGTTATATTTTTACTGTGATATCGGACACGAAACTAAATACTGTCCTATCTCTAAATTCAGTATCAGCATAAAATGAATCGAGCGTTACGTATTTAGGACACACCGTCACGGTCAATTTTAAGCTGGTAACGAATTTTGAGTTACGATGATATTTAGTTTACGTTGCGCTGCCCGCCTCCATCGGTTTCCCGCAACCTACACCAAGTCTTCGGTCCACCTTGTTGGGGACCTCCCTACGCTGCGTCTTCCGATATATGGCCACCACTCCAGCATCTTACTGCTATATCGGCCATCGGTTAACGTAGAACCGATGGCAATGTGCCCCGCCCACTGCCACTTAAGTTTAGCAACTCTCAACGCTATGTCGGTAACTTTGGTTCTTTTGCGGATCTCCTCATTTCTGATTCCATCGCGCAGAGAAACTCCGAGCATAGCTCTTTCCATTGCCCTTTGTGTGACCTTGAGCCTCCGTATGAGGCCCATTGTGAGCGACGATTGTTTTAACTTTAATAGCATGCAACACCGTTTCATACCTATAGCCACATAGAATCTGGCTAACGAAAGATGAACCCACTAAAAGGCAGCAATTAAAAAAAAATAGATGGCAATGTTTTTTATATGAAGAAAGGCCAGAAAAAAATGTACACCTTTCGTTAGCCAGACTCTATGAGTTGTTTAATTTCAAAATCGGCGGTCAGATTTTTCATTAAATCGTTACCCAAAATAAGAAATGACGTAAGTTTAATCTAAATAATTCGAAAACACTTTAAAAATTATGATTTTTTGCAATCATGCGACATTGACAGATGAACTTTACTAGAACATCGACATTCGACACGTTAATATTTTTCGTACATCCCTACTTTGCGATGCGATGAGTTCAGGTTTGACGTTTCGCGGTATTTAGGTTGTTTATTTTTCTTAGGTGTTTTTGTAAAGTTTATTGCGATCCAACGTAATTTTGTTGATCCATTCACACTTTCTTTGTCATCATGAAGTTATCCGAAGGATTTCAAGTTGCTGATAGCAGGAACTTGCCGACAGTAGACTACTTTATGTTACTACAATATATGCATGAAAACGAATGTTATAACGCCGCTGAAACACGTAGTGCTAAGTCGTTGATAGCATCACGTGAAGCGTATGTAAACACGGCAGTAGGATACGTGGAAGTCAAGCGAGAAGGAAGTATGTGCACGTGCAAATGCAGGGTGACACCCGAGCACAAAGTCAAAGGTAAATTGTACCAGGTAACCGCAATTATTGATGAAACGGAAGAAAAAATAATTCAGGTGCAATGTAATGACTGTGCAGCGTCTGCAGGTGGATGCAAGCATGCTATATGTTTTGCTATGTGGCTTATCAAAAGGTCGGATGAACCATCAGTTACTTCTACCACATGTTATTGGACTGAACCCAAACTTGCAGGAGCTATAGGGGACCAAAAATTCATTACCGCAAAGGACATTGTTAAAAAAAGAAGAATTCCTGATAATATAAACATAAACATTCCATTATCTAAGTTTACCGAGGAATGCAAGAAACGTAAAATAAGTACAGGAACAATTCTAAAGTATTGCGGTGACCACCAACATACACTAAATGATTGCAGAATACATAACTTGATGCTCGACTTCCTACATGAGGTTCATAATGATCATAGCTATGAAAATTTCCGAACATTTAGTGAAAATAAATTGACAAATGATGTGATCAACAGCATTGCTGAAGCAACAAAAACTCAATCTGACTCAAAACTATGGCATTCTTTGCGTCAAGGAAGAGTGACAGGGTCTAGAATCTACGAAGCAATTCATTGCAAAACTCAAGATGGTGCTCTGGTACAAAGCATTCTTGGTGGATATAAAGTGCCTGAGAGTAAAGCTATAAAAAGAGGAAAGGTACTAGAAAAAAAAGTTCTTCAAATACTAGAGAAGGATGTTAATACTAAAATAAAAAGTACGGGACTAATTTTAATATCACCAGTAATTGGAGTATCTCCTGATGGATTATGTGACAACTTCGTTGTGGAAGTCAAATGTCCCATTAGTGAAAAGACAATGAAAAACTACATAAAAGATGGTGAACTTCAAGAAAAATTTAAAGCACAAATAATGATACAAATGCATGCTGCAAAGAAATTAAAAGGATTGTTTTGTGTGGCTGATCCTACTTTTGAGCAGTCGAAAACCATTCACAAATATTGGGTAGAGTATGACAGTGCATATGTACAAAATTTATTAAAATCAGCAGAAAATTTCTGGAAACAATTTATTTTTGAAAAGGTTGTAGATAGTGCAAAATAAAACAAATGTAAAATATGTAAATCTCTTTTATTGATTTTTTATAATTGAATCCTGTAGACTTATCAAACCACATGCAACAATCACTGCTTCGTCTGTGTATTGAACTAATTTATTATTTATTACAGAATGTGGTTTTAAAAATTTGAACAACCTTATTCTTCTCATAACCCTTTCTACATGAATACGGAGGCTAGCTATGACTTTACTTTTGATAGCCTCCTGTTTGCTCATTTTAATATCTTTCAATACGCTTGGTGGTCGAAGCAATTTAATTTGTTTTTGATTGAGTATAGTATCAATATGTTTAAATCCTCTGTCTGCTAATATGGTACAGTTAGATGGCAAGCACTCTAAAAACCCACTGATTTCTACTATTTTAGAGTCTGATACACGACCACCAAAGCCATTAGACACAAAATTAATAAGACCATCTGGAGTTGTAGCCAGCAAATACTTTAAAGTGTTAGCATTTTTATACTGCGACCATGTGAGAGACTGAAAAATAGGATCAGATGGTTTCTCTATTTCTATCTCAAAACAATCTATTATACAAAACACATTTGAATATTCTTTATTTATTGTGAAAGAGGATGGCAAATTTCTTTTAACATCTAGTCTGGAAGGAGAAAATATAAATTGTTTGAAAAATTGTGATAAAATGCACAAAGTCTTGAAAAATATTCTCCATAATGTGGTTAATGAAACCTCAAACACATCGGCTATTTGAAAAAAGGGAGTATTATTTTTAATTTTATATAATGTAATGATAGTATTAAAAGATTTAACATTAAGTTCAGTTTCTATAAAACTGATCAACCAGTAATATTTTTTTGGCAAACCTAAGTATGCATAAGGTTTTCTCTCAATCAAATTAAGCATAAAGCTTCTGCCTTGGATTCCTCTTTCGACACCAACTTCAGACGAAACTTCGGAAAAATCAGGTGAAGATGTACTTCCTTGTGTTGAAGGCATTGTTTCTTCTGTAGATATACTTTCAACCATAAACCTATCTAATTCTTGTTCCTTTTTTTTTCTTATCTTTTATAAGCATCTTAATTGCACAAGAAGTAGCTCGGTCTGCTGTCTGTATCTTAACTTGCACAGCTTTGTTACATCTGATTGGATTTTCATAATTTGTCCCCTTGTCAACAGTCATTTGTGATGCTGAAGATGTGCTGGGTGTCGGTTCATTTATATCTTGATCAATGTTTCTTGAAGACATGTGTATAAGAGATTGTGGTAGTCGAGACTTTAACCTAGCCCGCCCTTTCATCATACGCCAATACTGGTAGTTTTCTACATCTTCCTCAACCTAAAACAAAATGTTTCATTCATAAGTCAGAGGCATGTTCAACACTAAAGCATTATCAGGGGCTATCCACACATATATGGGGCACAAAGACAGTGTCGTTGCATGCATTTCTTATGATAACCTTGTTCACACTCATCCTTTGGGCAAACTTGTTCCGGGCCAGGCACAGATAGGTGTAGATAGACCCTTAAAACACTGTCTCAGCCCAGACAATTAACATATGTGAATAAAATCATACGTGCGCTGATATTTTATTTGTTCTACACGGAGCACGGATTTACCCGTCCCTAACACGTCCTTATGAGTGAGAGTATGAGTGGACTGACCCTAATATAGGAAACTTATTAACATGTTATCACTTACATTTAGATGATCTTCACATATGTGTAACGGGCGTTTGGGGCACTCAACACCCACCGCTGTACACCATTCATGTTTCTGCGAGTTAGGTACTGCAAAAAATATTTTCTTGGGATTTTTTATTGAAGTGTTCTTACATGTTGGCAAGTAACAATATTTAGGAACCGGCATGGGGTTGTACTCTTTACTCGGATTCATTTTACGAAGAAATCTGGAGCTTTTTCAATTCACTTTTAGTTTTAAAGCTTTCTGGTAAAAACAAACAATGAGGCTATGATTGATGTTCAACGTATTCGGTGATGATTGATACATTCACGTTTGACATTGACATAAGGCAAATAGATTCTTTTCTGTTTTGCATAGGCAAAGACTTCAATTTTATTCGTGCTATAAGTGACGTCATCACGCGATTTTTATATTTTATTTGTTTTTTTGAAATTTACGCAACAAAAAAAAAATAAAAAAAATATTTTCGGACCCAGGATAAGAAAATAAAGAAATGGTATTTTTATTTTACGGGGTTTTGAAATATGAAATGTTGTCAATTGGTCTAACTGCAATGCTTATATATCGCCTTCGGGTTGTGGAGGTCAGACGGCAGTCGCTTCACGGAAAATGTCGAAGTTTAGCCAAACTCAGCAGTTGGACTGGTAAAGCGGACCCCAGACTCCAAAGCTGAAAGGGCTGCGAATGCGACTGGGATTAACGCTAAGATGATGATGATGACTTAATATGCAGGTTCACATTCCAGTTTAGATAGAATTTCCTTGGGTGAGACGTACTAGGCAAAACGCCTACTGAGTCTTGCGAGTACGAGTACGTGATAACACCTATTCCAAAAACCTGTTCCTCAAGTATTTTGAAGTACGCGTCCTGTAGGCCTAGTATGAGTTTTCATTTACGAAACTCGATCGTCAACATCGAGTGCGTTTGGCGCTCTCATTGATTGAGAGTTCTTACAACCTTGAAGCGAAAACTCATAGTACTCCTTACCGTATTATGTTATGAGTCGGTTGGTGCTTTAGTCAATCCAATCTCGAAAAAACGAAATAAAAACATAAGTTTTGTATTGAAAACACCCATGCCACCACCCACACACCAGACCTTCCACCTCTCATCTCAATCCAATTCAGTATATTACGAATCTAGCAAATTATAGTTATTAAAGCAAAAAGTTAATCAAAATAGAAAAACCACACCAAAGTCGGCATTCATTCTCAATATCACAAACTAGGCATAAGAAATAAGACTCCGTCGTTGCAGTACGTAACCAACTGAATAAATTCTTTCTTCTATCCGTTTCTTCAAAATTCAAATAAGAATTAAAACGAGCGAGATAGGAACACATGCTTTTGCGTCAAAATTTGTATCGATGCAATTAAACCGAAACTTTAAAAACTCAGTCATATGGTCAATATTCCGCGGTATTCATTTCACTCACACATTGATCGAGCGCGGCTCGCGTAGGAAACACGTAATGCGTCGTGCAGATCTCTGAGTCGTACTAGCCATAAAATAGATACTATTTTGTTTTGTGTACGAACACGTCCTAGCGGATCTGTAAGTTTGCATGTGTATTTGAGTTCGATACTTCAAAATACTCGATACGCGTTTGAACGCCCATGCGAAACCTAGTTTTTAAAAGTATGACGTGAAACCTATTCCATAAACCTGTACCAGTATATACGTCTCACCTTTAATTCGCGCGCAGTCAGCGAGTCATAAAATTTAAAAAAAAGTTTGTTTGTTGCTTTTTTCTATTATATGGTTTTTATTTTTTTGCATATATTTTAAATTCACGTGTATTTTAAAGATTTCATTTTTGTACTTATTTCCGTCTTGAGGAAGCCGTAAAAAAATATGGTTGCACTGAAAGCTGATACTTTGAAATAGACACCAACATTTTTGTTATGCAAACCAAACATAAACTATCTACCTACCCACTCAAAATGAGATTACACAAAAGAACAAGAAGGTGAGTTAATATTTCTTGTATTGTTAATGCATTGAACTTGCGTACGGCATATCGAATTATCGATTAAGACACTCGATCTTCACCTAGCAGACTGTGAGATCGCCTAACGAGGGGTATGAAAAATTTATATTAAACCACAGCAGTTTACCAGCCTAAGACTAAGATATACCACCGTAATAATTATGATGGGCAATACTCTAAATGAATTCCTTTGTGAAGTTTTAATGAAAATAATCAGAGTATAATCAATTTACATGCTCAGATCAGCATTTTTCTGTGTGGGTATCTCACTCTACAACACTTGAAGGTCAGTCAATAAGAGAAATATGGATAGTAAAGTTTTCAATTTATACACCTCAAAACCTCTTTCATTGACTTTCAGAACTCTTTGACTGTTGGATACTGAAAGAGGTACAGGAAATTGTTTACCTGTGCATGTAACCAGTTTTCAGGACTATAAATAACACAGAAAATGATACAAAATAAGTTTAATAATACAAATATAAGTACATCACAACTGCTATATGTATAACTTACAGGGCACCGAAAATTAAAACCACCATAACACAAGGATGTGTGATCTGCAAACAGAACAAACGTATAGATGAAAAAATACCCAGACCTATTTACAATATAAACACAGGGATGTATGGTCGTGTCATTACAAGGAGTTTGTCAAAGCTTCTTGACAGCATAAAGGATTTTATTATTATAGAGGTTTATCGGTGCATGCCTCTTTTGGGTAATGAGCAAGAGATAGTCCCAGATTGGGATGTGCATATTGTGCGATATTCTATTGTATTTGTCAAACTGACAACTTGAAATCAGTTGATTTAGGGCTGATTATTTTATTTCAGGAATAAAATTGATGCCTGCTAGTTTCTCTATGAAATATCTGTCAAAATTATTCCTCAAATAAAGTTATCAAACTGAAAAATTTGTTCTTATAACATATTTTAAATATATTATGTACAGATAAAAGCTACTTGTTATTACCAAAATGGTAAACTTTTGCTTTTAAGTTTAAAACTATTCAGAGTTTATATGTTCCTAAACTTATTACTTATGCGACAAATTGAGCTGATGACTAAAGTTTTCTAAATGTCTGATTCTGATTATGTTGGATATACTAATTAGAAATAATTATGTCTGTGTTTACGAAGCAAAATAAGAAAGATCAATCTGCAATATCATTCTTCTTTAAGTGAAAAGTTACACGCTCTTTTAAAATTATTACATGCAAGTTAGCAATATCCAAGTATTATTTATATTATGCTGTGTTCTACAAGAACATTGTTAAAATATTACTCATTTTTATTCTTTTTATTAGTGGAGCAATGCTGCTCCCTATTTCAATACTCTTGTTTTTGTTTTTCTAGGGAAGTATGACAGCAACTATGACCCTATTTTGTCTCCATTACATGACTGTACAACTATCATTTTGATCTACCAAATCAAATATATATATATATTTTTTAACGTGCTACTAGTTATTCCAGAGTAATATTGCTCCGCAATGCATAGATTGCATTAATTAATTATTTGCTCCACTAATAGTACCCACCTCTTGCAGTAATTGATGATCAAACTGCTTGTAAACACATAGATTTAGTATTAGGATACCATTATCTAAAATTATTTATTATGTACCATTGTTACATAGACATTTACCTTATTGACTGTTGATTGATTGAAAAGTGACTTCGTAATTATTATGACATTATTATAAGTAAAATATAAATACAATAATATTAATGTGTAAAATTGTTCTGATTCGCCTTGAAAAAATTTCATTAAAAAGTTTATATTACTAACCATTGTTTATTTCTATGTATACCAGCTTTAATATTACAGAAACAAGTTAACATTCTGACAGTATTTTTACTTCTGTCAAGAAATTTTGTAAATACAACTAAAAATTGATGCTTCATAGTTATCGAAGGTATCTATACTAATTTCAAATAATTCTATACACAGTTTTGTTGGTGAACTAACTAGCAGACATCAGATCTATTTATAATACTATTTTATTGATTTGTTTGAGATACATTTTTAACTTGATAATTTTTAACCATTTTTTTATTCTATAGTGAATATTGCTAATGTAAAATTAGAATCAAATGTATAAAATATAAAGAAACAGCAGGGTAATTCCGTATCACACCATCAGTAGCATTAATTGCATTATGTGTAGCACTTAAATTTTTCGAACATATGGAACAATAGTTTAGCAATAATATGCTTCAAAATTATCCCAATAGGCTATTTGACAGTATGAAATATTTTGTGATTATTTGCTTTAAATGCATAAAATGAGGGTTCTTTATGTCATTTACACGAGTTTTAATAAAAATAATAACAATGAATATATCCAAAAACACATAAATATGTTTGACTTTTTGTATCTCGCGCCACATATTGTGAAACGATCCGAATTGGCTAATGTCACGATGACGTCATACGCGTATCAGCACTTGTTGTTGTTCTGTGTTCTCAGGTGTTTTATCGTTGTATTTGTACAACCCGGTACAGCACACCACTTGTAAACAATTTTATTAGATAAACAACAACAAATAACAGATAAATACAAACACCACTGCGGAACCGAAAATCGTCTATAAATTCTTGTGACGTCACTTACAAGGCGCGACGCCATAATGCTGAATAAAGCGTTTTTGAGGCTTATTTGAATTTTTATTTGCATGTTTCCTACGAAATACGTATTTGAAATTAAAAAAATACTTTCGATGAACTTCTTAACCGGAACCAAGTAATTGAAGATAGAAATTATAAATCTGTCAAATAGCCTATTGCTAGTAATAATGCGTTACGCAATTACGGTGCAGTGTCAAAAGGTAGTTCCACATAATTGCACATACGTTATTATACCATATTATTGTAAGTATTTTTTTGCTACATTTCTCTGAAACTAGATTCAAACATAGATCACATTTAGCTATTTTAACACCTAAGCAGGCTCTTAGCCTAATATTCTTTATTGTACAAGATGTATATCTGAAACCACAACCTAGAAAGAGGTAGTGTAAACTCGGTCTAAATAGTCAAAAACTAAAGCAACTAAATCTAGCATTGAGTGCAATTCTGAGTTAATTCAAGGTTGCAGTTCACATGGTACATCTTTATTCGAGTACTTGATATAACTGAGCAAACTAAATAAGGGCAATATCTAACTATAGTTATATAAATATGATATTGTGCATTACGATTTTTACACAATGTACATTATTGCCTTGTTGACTACTGGAAAACTGAAGACAACGGTTTGCTAGACACATGGTACTTGTATTGTGTGGAATTTGAATACCATTAATAACTAATTCACATCAAATATGCCTGTATTGATTGATACCTTTTCGGAAAAAGATTTTGTAATGTTCTAGTTTTTTCATTCCACCTATGGGAAATCCGGACTTGGCCACCTGAGCTTGCCGTCCAATATTCAATATGGCGAGTGTAATATACACAAAATAAATATAGAATCAAGCTTCTATATAAAGATAGATAAACTTGATCCTATAATTATTTTAGTAAACCAGATTGGTTCATTTAGAGAATGTTTAGACATTGGTCCATATCACTGCATGTGTCCTGAAAACCGTACATTGTACAGTTTCTTAGGGTTCAGGTTTAAAGTCACTTGGCGTGGTGAAAGAGCAGCCTGAATGTTGTATTACATAAGCCGCTGAGTATATACCACATTGGACGCATTCCTTTAAAGATCTCCCTAACACTATTTGACTTAAGAATCCTCCAGTAAACGCATCTCCGGCGCCGTTCGTGTCTTTAATTTGATCCTGTCTCAATGGCTTGACGGGTATGTGAGACACTTTGCCCTTATCGACCAGGATAACGGGATTGGCACTTTGAGTGATAACCACCACCCTTTCCCTAGTCTTGTTCAAATAAGGTAGTGCTGCAATCTCGAGTGCGATTTCCTCTAATGTTTTGCCTTTCAATTCGAAGAATTTGGCGAAGGCAGTAGCTTCCTGTAACGTAGTACAATTAAAAATTAATTCAATTCGCAAAATTGATAATATTGGCTAGCGCCACTCATCCAACACGGTTTTGTTTTTCTCTTCATTTATACATTTTATAGTTTTAAATATGCCACGTGTAACTCTCGATACGATATGCTAAAAGACATAAAATTCATTGATTGGACTTTTTACTCAACTGGCAGATAAATAATTTTTATTTTAGCAATAAAATCGACGTTTAATAAATAGCTTCTGTATGGAAGAACTGGCAAAAATTTAAAATTATTATTCCGATATAATTTTTTGGCGTTGAAAAAATCAGTTACTATTAAAATCAATGTAACTCACCAATTCGTTTCCAAACAATATGTCGACATAGGGCAACACATCTTCCAGCTGCTTCTTATAGAACTCCATGACGAAGGGCGCGCTCACGTTTAGAGCAAAAATTTGGTTTTTCTCTAAGGCGTTTTTCGCTAAACTCATCATGGCTTCTGGAGACACCGCGAGGAAGAAACCCTGGAGATGATCAGTCGTCCTTGTTAAGTTATATTAGACCCAAAGTCATTGAGTCAAAGTATATTATATGTAGCTCTAGAAGCTTAACAAAAGCCTACATGGTTACAATAAGATTATTTTATTTGTATACAAATCTAGACACTGAGCTTGTTCATAATTCAGCAACCACATTTAGCAAAGGGTTTACAGAGTGAAAAAGAGCATCTATCTAAAAATAATGTCAATCCCTCCATAGGCTTCAAGGGAAAGAATAATGTCTGCCTTCTTACAAGGTGATAAAACACTTACCGAGGAATAAAACAGTTTAGCCTTTTGTATAACCTGCTTACACTCAGGCTTTTCAATGTGGTCGGCAGTGAAGAGTTGTGCGGCTGCGAGATTGGCGCATAACGACCGACAGTTTCCCTCCGCTGTTAGTAGGACGGCACAGGTGCCCGTCGGTTCGTCCTCATTCACCTGGTATAATACGTTCACGCCGTCATGTCTGGAAAAAAGAATCAGGATATTTGTAAGTTGTTCGGGACTTCTGCAGTATGTTCTTGGTACAGAGAAAGCACATCAACCTACTGATCAATCTGTCAGATTTACTTATTATATTTTCAACTTTATCTCTAAAGCATTAAGGCTCAAGGTTGATTGGGAATATCTGACAGTTTGGTGTAGCTTGACAGTTGACCTGCTCTCGTCCGTACTTTAGTATTGTGTCGTTATGCTAGATGGGTCATTTTATTTATACTAATATTATAAATGCGAAACTATCTCTGTCTGTGTGACTGTCTGTCTGTCCGGCTTTCACGCCAAAACTACTGAACAGATTGTAATGAAATTTCGTACACAGATAGTCTAGAGCCTGAGAAAGGACATAGCCTATAAAACATCCCGCTATGACCAATAGAAGCAGAGCAAGAACAAAAAATGATGCAATACGGGAGCAAACGCGGACGTACATATTGCTCCCATTATTTTAACAGGCGCTTATTTTATATCAACTGAGCTTTTTCGGTTAGAAGCTTACGCGGGTAAACCGCGGGGCACAGCTAGTAAGCTATAAATATGAATTTGATCATGTCGGCCGCGGCCGCGTCCAACCGTTATCCTTGGGGGAGGCCTATGTCCAGCAGTGGACTTCATGTGGCTGAATGATGATGAATGCAAATAATTTGTTGTTTAGTAAATTAGCGAAAGTTCGCCACAAGCGTAGACACCTTATGAAGGGAGGCCGATAATAAAGTCGAACGGAGAGTAGGTAGTTTAAAAAAGTATGTAATATAAGATAACCATTGACTTCAATGCAAGTAGTTCGCTGGAATTGTTCTTTGACTGTTTACGTATTTTTTTAAGACTGTTTAAAATTCTACCTAACACAAATAGCCTAAAATATGGTTTTCCGATATTCTTTGCCTCAGTTTAATCGAGGTCACATTCATGCCTGGCCAGAAAATAAATACTATGGAAATGAAATAATGTCATTGGTGTAATTTAATTACGACCTTCATTATATCTTATTAATAAACAATGGATGACAATACTTTTAACCGTTGCCTACAATGAATTTATGTCGTAGATTTATTGTTGCGTCATCTTGTCAGAATTAATCAGCATTATAACTAAGAACCTAGATATCACACAAGACTAGAATATTTAATGGCACGCTAGCTTATACTGCATCTCACACAGTTTGGTTGGCTCTCTGCTTTAACGCTTATGGGACTTTTTGGTCGTCGTAAGTAACTGCTCCTCACCTACAAAAGTACAAAAGGAGTACAGAATAAATTAATCCAGCTGATGATTGGACTTGTATGGTTCGTCCCTATACAATACACAAGCATAGATAAGGAAAGGGACAATAATTATATGGTGTAGGTAGACATTTACGTAAGAGGAAACCGTTCTATGAATTAACCCACACAGTGAGGTCTTGGTTTTTTTTTTGTGTGTACCGTCACCACATACGTACTCAAGATCGTTTTCACCTTAAATGTCTCCGATCCATTATGAAGATCAAATGGTCTGACAGAGTGCGAAATACCGAAGTCCTGGGACGAGCCACGAGTGCCACGACGTACGCCGACGTATCACGTATGGCGGGCGAAAGAGTGGCGAAGCGCATTTTCTTCTCCGAGCTGAAGGAGGACAAGCGAAAGCGTGGCGGACAACTCCTCCGGTTCAAGGATGTCTTAAAACGGTACATGAAGAGATTTTTTTTTTTTCAATTAATATAAACTTGTGCTTGACTGCAATCCCGTCTGATGGCAAGCAGTGATGCAATCGTTGATGGTAAAGCGCACTATTTTATTAAGCCTATTCACTAAAAAAAACTTAGGAATAGGAAGGATGACGACAGTTGAGCGAGGTGATGCAATGTTAAACCCAACAACACGACCAACGATGCTGCGCCAGAGGGAGATTGATCTGGAGACTCTCCACGACCAAACTTCCGACACAACAACATTTGGCGCATCGTACCCGGCACACATCGATACACAACTGCTCAGACCGGTCCTCCAATAAATAACCCTCAATATAGAACCCTCTGAATGGGAGCGTTTGGCAGTAAAACTGTCAGAATGTGTACGGACAAGTACGCGAGTTTGAGGAGCAGCGCAAAACTGACCTCGATGCCAAACGCGACAAATTAAAGGCTCGCCCACCTGCCCCGTAATCGGCGAAAACATTTTTGTCAAATGATTGCGACTAGTTGGGATCGTTGGTACCGCCCATTGGTCCGTTCGCTCCAAGCGATCCTAACTAGTCTCAATCATTTGACAAAAATGTGTTCGCCAATTAGGGGGCTGCTGCCATAACATACAACTACGTCGACGACGTGCTTACGTGCCCTCAGTGTGCACGAAATTCGCCGCCGAGATAGGCTACATAAGCCACCTTCGGGCGCATGAGCGCCGAATCATCGGCTAGGAGTCGAAGTGGTCGCCGTGGCCGAAATCGCTCGGGAACATCTTCATCAGTTTTTTTTTTTAATAGGTACCTAATTATAAACTAGCGCTTGACTGCAATCCCGCCTGATGGTAAGCAGTGATGCAATCGTTGATGGTAAAGCGCGCCAGTTACAGCCCATTCACTTAAAAAAAATAGTGTATAGGAAGGAAGAAACGGCAGTTGAGTGAGGTGATGCAATGTTAAACCCAACAACACGACCAATGATACTGCGCCTGAGGGAG